>CM034349.1:99728616-99793157 GCA_019925275.1 Mytilus edulis
AAACAATCAAATAGTCTTGCAACTTTTCAAAACGTGTCTAAAAATTCAATATTTAACAACCTTTCAATGCATATGGCATACTACTTTTTTTTATCAATTTACAGACATTTTCCTTCAAGGTACTTTAGAATATTTCTTTCTTCGAGTCACTTATGTTTCGCGTTGCCCAAAAAATATCAAGATAAATAAAAAAAAGGCAGTTTCACTATAACTGCGAAACGACTATCAATAATTACGTAAACGTGTCCCATAAGATATACTAGGGCCTATTCGGACGCATGAAATTTGTAATAAAATTGAGAATGGAAATGGGGAATGTGTCAAAGAGACAACAACAGAGCAGACAACAGCCGAAGTCCATAAATGGGTCTTCAATGCAGATAGAAACTCCCACACCCAGCTTCATGTATTGTTTTAATTATTTTTTTTAAGTTTCTTGATTAATGTCCAAAATATTAAAACAAAACATAACGTTAGTTAAAAGCTGTAAAACTGACAAAAAAATTAGTGATTACCTGTAATCACTGAATCAATAAGGTCATACATGTAAATTGATAAGTAGTTACAGGTATTTACTCGATTGTTTAGTAATAACATGTTATTCCTAGTTGCATCTGTTTACTGTAACATATGTAGTAAACAAAAAATATTTCATACATTTATTGCCAATGTACGTTTAAAAAAGTAATCGAGGACAAAACTGATCATACTCACTATGTTCTATGTTCCTAATATGGTCAAACACAGGTATATTATCTATAAAAAAGCATACGCATAGAATTTACAGCAAAATAACAAAATATGATACCAAAATAATCAACCCCATGATGAATAGAAGTACGATTCGCAAACACAGTCTATTCAAAAGTTTTTAAATGTATGAAATTCGTTTGATGCGTTTTTGGTACAACTTTCATCCAATGGCTCTCGAACAATACAGTCACATTCTTCATAGTGATCGCTCTCCTCGACATATGTATCGTAATGGTCTTCATTCTCCCTAGAATAGTCGTAATGTTCATTGTCTAGGTCAGTACCAGCACTGCAAATCAGCTTATTGTCCATGTCTGTATATCGATCCTCTTCCATTTCATCCGTTATTTGTTTTTCATCCAAATTACATGTTAATTTTGTATCTTCACAAATTGCATCATCTTTACCTGGTGTCATGTATGTGGTATTCTGGAAGTTATATGTCTTTAAGGATATTGAACTGAAAAGGAAAAGACATTTTTCAAAAACAAATGCGTGTAAAGAATTTTTTCTTATATCATTTATGATTTTAGTAATGTCATGAAATACTTGTATTACATTGATATAACAGAAGTTCTATTCATGACCAGTTTCATAGGATTTACAAAGGAGGAGGTCCAGTAAGACCCCTTTTTGGCCCCAAAATATAGCAGTTTTACAAAATTGTTTAAATGTAAACTTTTAGTTATTTATTGGAAAGAAGGATGCCTCTGCTACATACATATGGGTTGTTTTTGACAATGCACATATATCGGGTACTATCATCATTAAGTCATTCTAAATTACTGAAGTCTTCACAATGATAGGATTTAAGTTAATTTTTAGACGGTTTCTGTCTTAAATGAAAGTGGCCGCATTTGTGTTCATTCCTAACATTGAAATGTAAGTTGTATTTGATGATAATACATATATAAAGGTTGAGGATGAACACGGATGCGACCACTTTCATTTTTGACAAAAACCATCTGAAAAGTGACATTTTTAGCATATTTGATAAATTTTTCATATTTAAGCTTGAATTGGAGCGTTTTTAATGAATGCATCAGTGAAAGTCTTTCACATTAACTATTTGAGTCAACTGAAATAGACACTTAAGTGTTTAAAAAGTGTCCAAAATCTTTCGTCAGATGAACCTGAAATTTGAGGCCAAAATCGGCCCTTACCTACTCTTGAAACAAATAACCTCTAATTATTTTTGAATTAGCTTAGATAATTAAGGAGATGAAAGTGTCGATTATTTGTTCATGTGATTCTATATAAATGAAACATTCACGATGAATACAAGTCAATCAATGCAAGCCTCTATGTTTCACACATCGCTGTTATTAAAAACGACTCCGATTAAATGGTAATCTAAATATTCTCCCATTCATTTGTTATTCCACGATAAATTGACATAGCCTACCTCCTTCTTCTCTTCCTAACAATCACACACACAATTACAACACACAGTATCAGTAACAATACTCCTGGTATTATACCATAGTAAAGAGCTAAAATATATAATAGACAAATCTAGCTCATTGCAATACTATGAGTAACACAATTCATTGAAATGTTATCCTAAGTAAAATTGAGAATGGAAATAGGAAATATGTCAAAGACAACAACCCGACCAAAGAGCAGATAACAGCGGAGGCCACAAATGTGTTTGAGTGTCTATTTCTATGTTTTCTTGTACCGAATTTAATAATGCTTTATTTTATTTTGACGGATGTTAGTATATATCGAAAAAAATAAAGATAAGGGGACTATTTTCTTTTACATATTTATTTGAGCTAATGGAATTTTTGTATTTCTCTAATTGAAATTTATACCTTTCCGAACTCATTGTATAAACAAATTTAATCAATGTGTAGCTGCCAGTGATCTCAGAAGATGATTGGATGAATTTAAGGGTCATAACTTTTATAAACTCACTGGATGAATCCAAAAACCTAACATGTATCAAAGAAAATTGACAACTTTCTGGAATGTAGACGAAAACTTTCTTTTTTTGCATTATCAGAGATTCTTACATAGTTATTCGTGGATAATCGGATATAAAAAATCTCTATAGTTAATTTATAAACTTTAAAGTCCTCGGACTCTTTAACTATGTCGATTTGATAAATCCGATAATTCACTTGTTTCTGATGATTCACTGGTATCAACGTAAGCATCTATATGTAGATCCATTTATTCCTTTCCCAATGAAACCCGTGATATTTTATTTAAACATCAATAATCAATTGAGTTATTGTGTTATTCAGATGTTTAAGATTCATTCTCAGCTATGAAAATATGTTTTGCTTTACCGTCTAAATGATACCTTGACCTTATTTAAAGAAATTAAAAGTAAACATTCTAGCAGGCTTTTTTTATGCATTCAATTAGTAAAACACATATTAATTACTATATAATGTTAGTTTTAACAAAATTGTGAAAATGTACTAATATCTTATTCTAAAATGCAAATTACTTCAACATTATATACTTATACTTCTAACGGTGAGATACTACCTTTCTTAAACATCTCTGATGATAGTATCTTTGACACGTCTGAAATTTCTGAAAATATTTAAATGTTAGAATGCATTCTAAAATTCCTCTTGTGTACTTAGTATATACGTAAATCATAAAACTATTGTGACGAGCTCTGAGACTGATGGGTACATACATGAAGTTAAATTCTTTTGTAGCAATATACAGATGGGTGCACTCCTAACCTGTACAGCAAGTTAACTTGATAACCAGTCATTTGGACTGGTCAAAGTTAACCTGTGACCGAATATAGGACTGCTCTGACCAGTCCTAGGACCAAAATCTAGTTAACTTGAAAAGCAGACTTGGTCCCAGGACTGTTTCTATGTCTGCCAAAAAGTTAACTTGGAAACAGGTCCGCTATTGATATAAGTTAACTTCGAACCAGTCCTGTCATAAGTTAACATAAGTTAACTTCGGAACCAGTCCTGTCATAAAGTGCTTTCGGGTCGATCCGGCCCCACGTCGATCCGGCCCAAGTCGATCCGTCCCACGTCGATCCGGCCCCATGTCGATCCGGCCCATATGTAAAGTCGATCCGGCCCCAATAAAAAAAAATTATTTCTAAGGAATAAAAATAAATATATATTAATTGTAATTCATAAATGTTTATTATTTTTATTATAATGTTAAAGGTGTACGGTAATAAAAGTAAAAAAGGCCTTTGAAAAATATTTTCTTTAGATGAGTATAAAACAACTAGGTTGATTATGTCTTTATTACAAGTTTTCAAGATTATTGGGTATAATTATATTAAAACAGTGAATTCAGACATCAACATTAATCAGCAGTAATTAGCATTTTCTTTCAATTGACTGTGATCCTAACAAGTCTTTCATCTTGTGTAACATATAATAACAAATAGTTACATACATGAACGGTACAAGCCGATCCCCAAGCTGATACATATAAACTTTGTTTTTCTTTTTAAGTTCTTAAAATTTCTAAAATTGAGAAATGTTGTTTGAATTTCCGAATCCTTTCTATAAAAGAGTGCTGATATTATACTTTAGAGAGTGAAAACGTGCATTCAATGTCATTGTTTTGTTGTTTTCTTGCAATAAAGAATAATGGATACTCATATGACTTTTTTTCTTTTTTTTTTTTTTTTTATCTATACACACTATTCAAAATATTGTCAAAATAAGAAAAATATATTGACTATATCCGATGTTACAAAAAAAAAGTGTTATAGAATAGAATATTTTTATATGTTATAGAAGCCTATGATGTAACCTGAAAAAAAATACAAATAATTACACCAACCAGAAGATCAAACTATAAAGACCTTGTTGAAAAACAGATTACGTAACTTTAATTAATCAGCATTGGATTGAATTAAGTGATTACGAGTGGCATTACCTTAGTTCACAATCATCAGACAACTGTTGAATAAACAAACCAATAAACTAATGATTGGATTAAACAAGTCATTATTATGCGATAAATTTTATAGGTCCATTGGACTGTAAATATTTATTTAGCTATTCTGTGTGTGAACTGAATAAAATAAAAATCGCCATGAAATTCAAAGTAAAAGTTATCATGGAAAATAACTTCATAATTTAAAAATGTAGAAACTGCGATACAAACAGACACAATAACACTAATTTTCGTATGGATTTAAAATAGGTCGTTAACTGGTACTCCAATACTTCACTGACCTGTTGTCATCCATCATCGATCGGACACTTTTTTCAAATTCCATTTTTACTGTTAAAGTTTGTGACAAATTCCTCCAAAATCTAGTTAATTCATATTTTATTATGGGCCGGATCGACTTGGGGACGGATCGACGTGGGCCGGATCGACTTGGGCCGGATCGACTTTTGGCCGGATTGACTTGGGCCGGATCGGTTTGGGGCCGGAACGACCGGATACCTCATAAAGTTAACATAAGTTAACTTGGAAACCGGTCCTGCCACAAAGTTAACTTCTGCTTGGACAAATCCGATCAAAACCAGACCTGTTCCCAAGTTAACTTTTGACTGGTCTGCTCAACACTAAGTTAACTTGTAACCAGGACTGCTCTTCGTTGATTTAAAAAAATAAAATAATATCTTTGTTTCGTAGTATAAACATCGAAAATAAAGTAATTTGAAAATTAATACTTCCGTTTTATGAACAGGATTAAATACAAATATTTGAAAATAAGTACGCACAGAACGTAACACAAATTTATCTGTGATCTGACACTCTATCTATTATAAAAACGATCTCGGTTACAATGATAACAGGCACTGAATATACATATATTCCGAGATCAAATTCAATCATATTATGTATATTTTTGAAAAGAAGTACATTTGATGTTAGGTGTATACGTCCTTGTTAGTTATACATCCTTGAACTATGCAGCCACAATCAGCAATAGTTTAATTCATTTAAAAAATGACTACAAATTTTTGTTTGCCTAAATTAAGGGTGCCAGCATGTCCTCTTTTTACTCAAAATACTGATACGTAACAAAATTTCAGTAGTTTTGATACCTCCAGCTGACTTGTACAACAAAATTATTTGACCGCATTACCAAAACTGACCATATGTGAACTTTAAATTGTAAATCTATATACCCGCAAAGTTAATCAGCCATATTTTTTATGCCAGAATCAATGTATAATACAATCATGACAATGGACAGCAAAATTGCAATATAATAACAACAAATTTCTGTTTGCATAAATTTAGGATACCAGCATGTCCTCATTTTATTCAAAATATTGATACGTAACAAAATTTCAGTAGTTTTGATACCTCCAGCTGACTTGTACAACGAAATTGTTTGACCGCATCCACCAAAACTGACCATATGTGCACTTTAATTTGTAAATCTATATACCCGCATAGTAAATCAGCCATATTTTTTATGTCAGGATTCAATGTATAATACAATCATGACAATGGACAGCAAAATTGCAAAATAATAACAAAAAATTTTGGTTCGCATAAATTTAGGATACCAGCATGTCCTCATTTTATTCAAAATATTGATACGTAACAAACTTTCAGTAGTTTTGATACCTCCAGTTGACTTGTACAACAAAATTATTTGACCGCATCCCCCAAAACTGACCATATGTGCACTTTAATTTGTAAATCTATATACCTGCATAGTTAATCAGCCATATTTTTTTATGCCAGAATCAATGTGTAATACAATCATGACAATTGACAGCAATATTGCAATATAATAACAACAAATTTTGGTTCGCATCAATTTAGGATACCAGCATGTCCTCATTTTATTCAAAATATTGATACGTAACAAAATTTGAGTAGTTTTGATACCTCCAGCTGACTTGTACAACAAAATTGTTTGACCGCATCCACCAAAACTGACCATATGTGAACTTTAATTTGTAAATCTATATACCAGCATAGTAAATCAGCCATATTTTTTATGTCAGGATTCAATGTATAATACAATCATGACAATGGACAGCAAAATTGCAATATAATAACAAAAAATTTTGGTTCGCATAAATTTAGGATACCAGCATATCCTCATTTTATTCAAAATATTGATACGTAACAAAATTTCAGTAGTTTTGATACCTCCAGCTGACTTGTACAACGAAATTGTTTGACCGCATCCACCAAAACTGACCATATGTGCACTTTAATTTGTAAATCTATATACCCGCATAGTAAATCAGCCATATTTTTTATGTCAGGATTCAATGTATAATACAATCATGACAATGGACAGCAAAATTGCAAAATAATAACAAAAAATTTTGGTTCGCATAAATTTAGGATACCAGCATGTCCTCATTTTATTCAAAATATTGATACGTAACAAAATTTCAGTAGTTTTTGATACCTCCAGTTGACTTGTACAACAAAATTATTTGACCGCATCCCCCAAAACTGACCATATGTGCACTTTAATTTGTAAATCTATATACCTGCATAGTTAATCAGCCATATTTTTTTATGCCAGAATCAATGTGTAATACAATCATGACAATTGACAGCAATATTGCAATATAATAACAACAAATTTTGGTTCGCATCAATTTAGGATACCAGCATGTCCTCATTTTATTCAAAATATTGATACGTAACAAAATTTGAGTAGTTTTGATACCTCCAGCTGACTTGTACAACAAAATTGTTTGACCGCATCCACCAAAACTGGCCATATGTGAACTTTAATTTGTAAATCTATATACCAGCATAGTAAATCAGCCATATTTTTTATGTCAGGATTCAATGTATAATACAATCATGACAATGGACAGCAAAATTGCAATATTATAACAAAAAATTTTGGTTCGCATAAATTTAGGATACCAGCATGTCCTCATTATATTCAAAACATTGATACGTAACAAAATTTCAGTAGTTTTGATACCTTCAGCTGACTTGTACAACAAAATTATTTGACCGCATTACCAAAACTGACCATATGTGAACTTTAAATTGTAAATCTATATTCCCGCATAGTAAATCAGCCTTATTTTTAATGTCAGGATTCAATGTATAATACAATTATGACAATGGACAGCAATATTGCAATATAATAACAACAATTTTTTGTTCACATAAATTTAGAATTCCAGCATGTCCTCATTTTATTCAAAATATTGATACGTACCAAAATTTCAGTAGTTTTGATACCTCCAGCTGACTTGTACAACAAAATTAATTTATTTGACCGCATCCACCAAAACTGACCATATGTGCACTTTAATTTGAAAATCTATATACCCGGACAGTAAATCAGTCATTTTGTTATGTCAGGATTTAATGTATAATACAATCATGACAATGGACAGCAATATTGCAATTTAATAACAACAAATTTTTGTTCGCATCAATTTAGGATACCAGCATGTCCTCATTTTATTAAAAATATTGATACGTAACAAAATTTCAGTAGTTTTGATACCTCCAGCTGACTTGTACAACAAAATTATTTGACTGCATTACCAAAACTGACCATATGTGCACTTTCATTTGTAAATCTATATACACCATGACGTACCCGCATAGTATTAATCAGCCATATTTTTTATGTCAGGAATCAATGTATAATATAGTCATGACAATGGACAGCAATATTGCAATTTAATTACAACAAATTTTTGTTCGCATAAATTTAGGATACCAGCGTGTCCTCCTTTTATTTAAAATATTGATACATAACAAAATTTCAGTAGTTTCAATACCTCATGCTGACTTGGAAAACAAAACTATTTGACCAAAACTGATCATATGTGCACTTTTATTTGCAAATCTATATACCTGCATACCATTGTACCGAGCGCCTTAATGTCTTCTCCTGGCGCTCCTGTTCACATTTTAGTAGGACGGTAATGTACATGTAATCAATAATATTGGAAAACTATTAATGCAAAAAATATTCTGAATAAATTGAGAATGTCAGAATTTCATCTCTTTATTCATAATAACAGTCACATCATATATAGGAGTTCATGATTGTGTACGTGTAAAACAAAACTATTATGCCACATCATCAAAGTACCAACACTGACATGTCTGAATTCCTTTGTACTATTTACAATGATTTAATAAAAAAAAGTAAACGAGGTTCTCTTCTTGGAATCTATTATGTCGGTTGATTGATTTTGTTTGTAGTTAAACGTCAAGTGGCAACTATTTCATTAAAGTACGCATTGAGTATAATTTTAGGACGTCCCATATAAATATCGGCAATGACAAATCTCTCGATAAATCTGACGAATTTGACGAGATTGTTGATAGTTTTACCACACCGTATGCTTACGGACACTGTACAATTTCTGTTAGAATATTGGGCTATTCCAGAAATAATCCATACCCCCCCTATAGAAGGTACATGGGGTTCAGAAAAAAATCCATGGAAAATTTGGGATGTGGTTCAGAAAAAAATCTGGAATTCCATGTCGGTCCTATAGAAGGCAAAAAGATAAATTAAAATATTCCATGGAAAATTATGCTGTTGTTATTAGAAAATTTCTGGAAATCCAGAGCATCCTATAGAAGGCAACAATAAAAGTTTAAAAATTCCATGGAAAATCTGGATTCTAGTCGCTTTCAGTAAACTTAAGATAAATTTGTGCTTGTATGTATATCTGTAGTTCATTAGGTAATTCTAAAGCCCTATGTATCTTTACAAACAATGTACCAGAAATTTTAAGTGGTTTAATAGGTTTTTGCTCGTTGTTGAAGGCTGTACGATATTCTTAAGTGGTTAATTTTGTATCTTTTGATCTCTGGTGGGGAGTTAGTACAAATAATTATGATGTCTAGGAAAGCTATTTTAAGCTTTTGCTTTGACGCCTTCCAGTGGATCAAAAGATGTGAAAATTGAAAAATACCCACAGCAGATGGCATGATTATCTTAACTATTGGAGAGTAGTCTTATTGGCAATTTGGAAATGATACCACATTTTATTATTTTAATACTACATGTATAAAGTGTGTCCATACATGTTGTAAGCCAGAGTTGTCAGTACTGAACTTAAGTCTGAGAGTTGTAAATTTGAAATTGTTTGCAATAGGACCTAAAAAAAAACAAATGTACATTTGTTCATGTACCTCAGCTTCTAACATAACATTTAGGGGATATGATATACATGTAGATATTGATAGTGATAATACTTCAAAAGAAATGCATACTTTAAACACCACATGACATGTTTACTATTAATCTTATTGGGACAATTCACAACTTCTAATTGGAGATCGAGATAATAATATTTCCCCCTCTTTTCTTTTACCATGGAAGTTACATGTACATGCATGTATATCAGTATATTGGTATTATAGAACTTGTTTGACTTTGCTTTTTTGCATTTTCATAAAACATGTGTTATACATGGCATAAGGGAAAAAATTCTCAGAAAATAAATGCCTGTGATTAAAAAAAATATTTTGAAACTTGCATTTCTAGAACTAAGTGAAATTAAATTGATATGAATACTGTGTATATTATAATTTATTCATGACAAAAATGATAAAAAAAAACCTTTATAAACAAGACAAATGGTTCTAACATCCAAATTCCACTAATTATATTTAACTTTTGATTTTGTAATCAAACTTGATTATAGACCCATAGTTATCTTTTTGTTTCAAGTTTGTTTTTTATTGTGAAGGAGTCATATTTTAATGCAGCTATAAGGTTTATGATAAAAAATGCAAAACATCCATACTAAGAAATGAAGAATCAAAAGAAATGACTAAGTAAAAATACTGGATGTTGATAACAAATCAAGATTTTTACAACTATTTACAAGTCAGTGTTTTAATGGTTTTAAAATAAAAACAAAATCATAGTTCACTATCTGGATTTATAGGGTTTTATTTATGTTCTCTACAAGTATGTTTGTATTGAAATTTGTGAGGACCTACTGCTTTTCATAGTTGTTGAGGTTGAAGATTATTTTATCTAGCCATCTAGTTGACAAACAATCAGTAATTAAAAAGCTTTAAAGAAGTCCCACTGTGAACACATGGCCATTTCTGTGGACTTTAATTATATCATAATATACTACATGCAATTACTTGAACCATAAGACAAAGGAAATAAATACTAGGAACTATGTATCCACAATCCCTTGCTCTGCAAAAATAAATATTTAGTCTCAGTTTTAAAATTAGAAAAGTTTATTTTTTTATTATTTAAATTGTTATTTTTTTCCATTTATTTATCAATCATTATAATAAATTGACTCTATTTGTCTAAGTGGATTAATATGATTACATCTATTATATGAATATGTTTTGAATATATATACATAATGTATCATCTTTCAGTTCCATAACTTATCTTAACTTTAAAAATGTTAAACATGTATACATTTAAAAAATCAAATGTCATTCATATTATACAAATTTAGAGTTTAACAATTGTTTAAAAGTTTTGTAATTTTCTTTAATTTCATGATGTTTTAGGAAATTATAACATGTAAAGAAATACAGGAATTTGAAAACAATAAGAAATTATATAAATCGTTCCTCAAAGAAGGATTGTTAGATGTCTAGATTTGGCGACTTTAGTTGCAGGCGACAAATAGAAAATTGTAAAACTGCATGTACAGGAAATTATATGAGATTAGAGACACATTTATTTTGTAATGTATTGTGAACTAATTTATATTTTTTTTAAAAACCATTTGTATTTGGAGAAAACATTTTCAAATTGAGAACATTAAAGGAGTAGGTCCGGTAAGGGCCAATTTTGGCCCCAAATTTCAGTTTCATCTAACGAGATATTTAGGACACTTTTTAAACACTTAAGTGTCTATTTCAATTGATTCGATTAGTTTATGTAAAAGATTTTAACTGTTCAGTCATTAAAAACGCTCCGATTGAAGCTTAAATATGAAAAATCTAACAAATATGCCAAAAAACGTCACTTTTCAGATGGTTTTCGTCAAAAATGAAAGTGGCCGCATCCGTGTTCATCCTCAACCTTTATATATGTTATGTATTATCATCAAATACAACTTACATTTCAATATTATGAATGAACACGAATGCGGCCACTTTCATTTAAGACGGAAACTGTCTAAAATTTAACTAAAATGCTATAATTGTGAAGATTTCAGTAATTTAGCATGACTTTATGATGCTAGTACACGATATATGTACATTGTATTGTCAAAAACAGCACATATTTATGTAGCAGAAGCATTCTACTTTCCAAAAAATAGCTAAAAGATTAGATTTTCACAATTTTGCAAAGCTGCTTAATTTTGGAGCCAAAAAGGGGTCTTACTGAACCTACTCCTTTGATAACTTCTCAAATTTCATTCCAGTATACAATTTTTTTTTGTAGAAAATCAGTCATTTCTTATTCAAATTTATATTGAAGATTTTATAATATAAATATAAAGATAACATACATACTAAACACAAATTTTGTTTTACAAAAAAAAAGGGGGGGGATGTCTGGAGCTTATAAAATTCAAAACTCAGAAGATTTTGCCACTAGCTGATTTTGATAACCAATATAACAATCTATTTATGTTGAACAATACTTTTACAATATATAGTACACATGTGGTCATTTCTGGTCAGTCATCTAAGATGTCATGGTAATCAGAAGATTTCCTGTGGTGATGTCAAATAAACAAGTTTGAAATTAATGATTTGTCAATGAGCTGTTAATTGGTTAATGTTCTGGCTATTTTGCTGAAGAAACTCAAAATCTGGTGTTTGTCCTATAACTGATGTATACAGCTTGAAAATCAGAGCTCAGATAGGGTTTTTGTCCAAACAATAGATATCAGAAAATAATGTTATAATAGGCACCAATTATGATTTGAATTATCATTAATAAATGGTAGTGAAGTTACAATAAAACTATAAGAAGAAAAAAATATTTCCTTATTTTAAGCCACTGGAAAACATTTGGTCATAATGTAACTGTTTTGAGTTGTAAATACCTTTTCAATTTTTAAAAGGCTATGTTTCATTCTTGGAAAAGTTTTCTTTTTCTTTAATGAAGTAAAGTGTATACGAATTTGCATTTCAAAATCTTCATTAGCGGATCCAGAAATTTTCATAAGTGGGGGCCAGTCAAGTTCATCAAATGTTATATAACAAAACACAAACACACATGACAAGATAAGATGAAAATATGAAATGAAATAAAATAAACAGTATAGTAGCGAATTCGAAGAGTGGTGATTAACCAGGAAGACTCACTTGAAAAGTTAAAACCGTGATAAATTTGCACAGCTTTTTCAACTTACATGTATTTTTTATTTTTAACTGAAATAGTTTTTTTAAATTTTAGTATGCTACATTTGTGCAAGAAAAAAGTATCCAAATATTGTGTTCGAAAATTTGCCAAAGAACTACACTGCAAAGTGTAATGAAATTCATCACCAATCTCGTTACAATGACATAATTAAGTGACAATATCTAAGGTTTGCTCAATCTTATTCCATCTACCAGTTTCGATGGGTAACTTATGGTTACCCGTTCGAAATCTACAATATGTTATTTTATCTTTATCACTTAAAATATTCAGATATTCCACAAATTCAAAATTTTGTTTTAAACAATTTGGAGGCCAAACCACTTATATTTTTAGAATCAAAATTTCCTTGTGACAACCATATATTGCTATATTCACATTTATCTAAAATGTATCTTTAACGTATTTCAACCAATCTGACCTAAATTGGTTGTCACAATTCTTCAAGAACATGTATTTGTATAATATTTAAGCAATCCTGTTATCATCCCCATTAACCATTTTTGACCAAAAATTAACCATACACAGCTGTATATACAACTGTACCGGTATAAAGACATGGGATAAATACCAAGTTCACCATAAATCATAAATTTAGGTGTTGACTTCTTAAGGTTTAATAATACATGTAGTTTACAAAATTTTAAGTGCACTTTTTCCATAATATCAGTATTACTGAAACCCCAAATCTCACACCCATACAGGAGGATTGGCATCACAATTTTATCAAATAGATCATATTGTGATTTCAGACAAGTTGTGCAACCTCACCTTTTTTCAATACTTCATACATTGCTTAATTTGCTTTTATAACTAAAATTTTCTTAGCACTCATATAACTACCTGTTTTTGAAAAATTCAACCCAAGGTATGTCAATTCCTTGACTATCTCCAATGCATTTCTATCATATAAAAAGTTAATATTTTTGGGTAATCTACCACCAGAATCTTAGTTTTACTTGTTAACTTTTAATTTCCAGGTACTGCAATATTCAAAGAATATATCTAATTGCAACTGTAGATCAGATGCATTATCCGAAAAATAATACTGTATCATCTGCATACAATAACACCAAGAGGGGGCCCGCTCCAGTCACGCTTTAGTGATTCCCTATATAGGCAACCAAGTTTTTTCTCAAAAAGGGGGGAGGGGGGGCATTTTGTCACTGATTTTTGCAAATTGTCAGGTCAAGTGTTGCATTCCTAATTCCAAATAGCAATATTATAATAAGGTTTATTGACTGTTAAAGATGATATTTAATCATAAATAACTGTTTAAGATGATGAACATGTAAGCATACAAAAACAAAAGCCCTAATGATCTTTTAAGTCATCCTACATTTTTTTCCTTGTGTATCTTTAAAACAAAGTCATTGCATAAATTAGTTGATATGTATAAACAAGAAGATGTGGTAAGAATACCAATGAGACATCTCTCAACCCAAATCACAGCGCATAAAAAGTTAACAGGTATAGGTCAAAAACATGGAGCCTTGGCTCACACCAAGCAACAAGTTATAATGGGCCCCAAAAATAACAGAAAACCAACTGTGGAATCTATATGAAAAAAAAAGAAACCAGAAACATGAACAAGTTACTACACCAACAAATGACAACCACTGAACAACGTCAATGGCATCTGACTTAGAAAAGGTGCATAAAAAAAATGTAGCGTTTTAAACATTACAACAGGAGCCAACCTTCACCCTTACCGGAGACCGTAATGTATCATAACAATATAAAAAGACCCAAGATAAATTATCAATTGAATGATTGAACATTTGAAATGGATGAACTTGATCACAAAGACATTTAAACAAAAACAAGTAAGCATACAGCCGCCATACACTGAATGAATGCCAGTTTGATCTAATCATCTACATGTATGACACAAAAAAAAACAATATTAAAACTTATATGTTTCATGAAAATTGTTTATCTGGAATTTTTCTGTTGGAAATTAAATTTGTCTGGAAATATTTATTTCCACAGGATATTTTCTTGGAATTTTTAGTATTATTCTCATTTTTTTCCTGGAATATTTTTTAGAATTTTTGAAATAATCTGGAAATTATTGACAACTTACAGAATATTTTCTGGAAAATCTGAGATTTTGACAGATTTTTTTTCTGGAAATCCTTAACCTTCTATAGGGGGGGTATGGATTATTTCTGGAATAGCCCATTCTGCGGGAAATAGAATAGTAAATCCAATGCAAACAAGTTGAATATCAATGAAATATCCATGCAAGTATAAATTTATGCATAAAGTAAAATTTAGGAAGGGACAGGTAAACAACGGGGAACGAAGTAACGTAGACAATGTTGCCGATATCCCGTGATATAAGAATATTGTTCCGATGCGTTGGATAACCTTTCTATCCGCCTTCTAATAAAAAAAACTCTGTGTGATCGTATAGCCATTTTTTATTTATATTAGAATACATGTATATCAAATAAAAGAGAGCATTTGTATAATATCTATTAGAGTCTAGCGAGTAAATAATAAATGATATCTGTGGAAAAACAATGCGAATGTTGTTTACATATTTTAATGAAAGCTCAAGTCTGATATGAAAACTCTTATAACGATAATCTGTCATAAGCAGACCTATCCTCAGGTCTGGTCAATAGCAGACTTGTCCACAGGTCTGGTCAAAAGCAGACCTGTCCACAGGTCTGGTCTGAGGCAGACCTGTCCTCAGGACTGGTCAAAAGCAGACTTGTCCACAGGTCTGATCTGGGGCAGACCTGTCCTCAGGACTGGTCAAAAGCAGACTTGTCCACAGGTCTGGTCTGGAGCAGACTTGTCGATAGGTCTGCAGCAGTCATAAAATAGCAGACCGTAGGTCTGGTCCACCAACGACGAAGTTAACTTGCTTGACTGCTTAAAAATTCTCAAGTTAACTTAGAAAGCAGTCAACAAGTTAACTCTAAGTTAACTTTTGTCAAGGTTAGGACCGCACCCATCTGTAACTGAGCATGATCTATTGACTGTTATTCAACACCTTTCTAGTTTAAGTGTAAGTCATTACGGTTATGGTTGGCAGATAGATATAAGGAGATAGGACTAGAATATTGGTATAATAATTCGTGATTTTTTTATTTATTCTTTTAAATCCCTATATCTTAACCCCTGAATTAATTTTCTTGATATTGCGGGATTTCAATTGAAAATAATTGTGGTCTATCAGTACATTATTTATCAGAAAATAATGTACTTAATTAATTGTTATTGTCCAATCTTAGCTTACTGTCAAATATTGAGAACGTAGACGTCCAGTATTAGTTCATAAAAGATAGGGCTTGTTGTACCTTTTGCTTTACATCGTTGTTTGTTACAAGTTCCTTTTGTTGGTCTATATCATCACCCGAACAATTCATTCCGCCAAACATAGGTTCTGGATTTTTACATGTTCTGTTTCTATATCGACTACAGAATCCTCCACCACACGTCACATTACATGTATCCCATGGCGACCACTCACTATAGTCTGTCCAATTACCATCCACTGAAAAAAGTAGATAGCACATTATATATTTCACTGTTAAACTGAATTGATAATATGTAGAGGGTTGTTCTTTTACGACTCTTTAAAAAGTAAAGTCACAAAATTATTGAACTCCGAGGAAAATTTAGTCGGAAATTTCAGTCTCTAATCAAATGGCAAAATCAAATGACAAAACACATCAAACACATTTAAAACAACTGTCATATTCCTGACTTATTACAGGCATTTTCAAATGTAGAAAACTTATTTCTTCGGCTGCTTTTTAAAAATTGTTTTAGTCGTATTTATTCATCTAAATAGGGGATTTCGTGTCGTTCATTTTGTACATTACAGTACACTAAATATTCGAAAATGATTGGAATGTCCTTGCTTATGTCAGAAGGAAACGCTCAAAACCTAAATTTTCAAGGTCATTGTGACTGTTAATTTTTTCATATAGTACTCTAATACAAATTTGCTTTCATCCTTTTTTTTCTTTTTGTTTCTCTTGTGTTTCAATTTTTATCCAATTCCTTTTCTTTTTTCAAGTTTGTAAGATATTGTCTACCATTTGTAATTTTTTATACTTACATGGACAATGATGAATATTACAGACTCCTCCTTCTTCATCGGTCGTATTTCCAGTACATTCTAAACCACCAAACTTTGGCTGTGGATTTGTACAGGATCTTGATCTGGTTCTATATTTCAATCCTCCATTACATTCGTTTGAGCAATTTCCCCATTGACTCCATACAGTGTAGTGTGACCATTCACCATTTACTTAAATAAATGTATATTGACTTTTTAAACATGTGACTATTCAGAAAACGTCATGTTAAAACAAAATGATCAATTTTCTTTTTTGGTAAGAACAAGCACCTCTAACTGGTTCTGTTCTCTTAAAAGTTAACAAGTGCTCAAAAATTGTTTAGAATTATTGTTGACACAAAGACGTATGGAACAAAGATTCAGACGATACTAAATGTTATACCCAGAAAATAACTAAAAAACATCCCCTCTGGATCTCTCGATATCGATTATATTTATTGTTAGCATAATCAACCGTGTTACTTACTTGGACAAAGCAATTTATTGCAGTCAGCGGTTTCGTTTTCACCTGCTTTTCCAATGCATTCTTTTCCGTCATATTTTGGTACCGGATTTGTGCAAGTCCTGTTCCTGATTCTGGACTTTTTACCACCACCACAAGTTACATTACATAACGACCATGAACTCCAATGTCCATATGACGACCAGCCACCGTCGACTGCAAAAAAATAGAAAATAAAGGTAAAATTATTCAAGGCAATACGTCAAAACATGTCAGGTTATATGTTAAACCTATTCTCAAAATGATATCTTTGCGATTGTACAAATTCGACAAAAATGATGAACTCTCTAGAATTAAATGGTTGGCACCTACTGACAATATATATATAAAAAAAAGAAATGAACGTTTGTGTTGATTTTTTTTAAAACTATTTTTAAAATCCCTTTTTTGACGATTAACCATATACAATTGAAATATTTTAAATCGTCCAATAGAACAACGACGAAATGGTCGTTTGCCCTGATGGGTGTTAAATCTTCATGTTTGGTTATATCAGGTCAAACGACCATTTCCATCGTTGTTCAAATGGACGATTTAAAATATTTCCATTGTATATGGTCAATCGTCAAAATGATCTTCTGCGGTGGAAGAAAAAAGAATTATTCATAAACATTCTCAACCCCGGATTAAATGATAAATGATATTCTAATTTTAACGTAACATTTTAAAGACTTAAAATGACAGAAGTAGTCTCCCTTGTATTTGTTAACGTCACACTATTGTTAACGTCAATCAATTGTTTTATATATATATATATATATAAGTGTCTAAGAGTGTAACTTTAACACACTAATGAGTGTTATAAAATTAGTTGTTATATTTTATATATTATTCACGCAATATTTCGCTAAACAAATTAGCTTCATCGGGCGTGTGCATCTATCTAAGTGAAATCGGATGCATGACAAAAAATATCTTTGTAGCTTGACGTTTTTGTGTAAAAGTTATATATATATTGATTGATGGGGTATATACAACATATTTTTGCCGTTTATTGTACATAACAATTTTTAAATCTAAACAAATAGTTGTTTCAGTTAAATAGAATGAAATTCATGATTTATTTCTTTGGTTTTGGGTAGAACTGTTTTTCATCCCTCTCATTAAGTCCATCAGGTTCAAGAGTACGTAGCTGATGCATCCAGAACCTTTCTCTCTGTTTTCTCCTTTCGGAGTCCCAATTTTGATTTACCTCAATTATTTGAAAGGTGATATTATCAAAAGTATGTCCTGTTCTTAAGAGGTGTCTCGTAATTGGACAGTTTCTTCCTTTTGTATAGAACGACCGGTGATTGTTAAGTCTGATGTTGAATGTAGTTTCTGTTTCACCAACATACTGCAGCTTCCACAAGTAAGAATATAAATACTATTTTCCGTTTTGCAATTAGATCTAACATAGATGTTGTATCGCTGCTTTGTTACTGTGCTGCTGAAAGAGTGGTCAGTGTTGGCGGCTAACGTTGTTGGGTTGATGTTTAGACGAGTTGTATATACATTATGTACACAGCCATGTATCACCATCATTGATGGCGATCCGATGGATACATCTGTTGTAGAGTTGTCACTGACTCAGACTTACTTATAAATATAATTATTTTCTGTGACTGTATATTACATTAATTTGTAGGATCCTTTACTATAGGTAATTTAGCTGATCTGTAACAATAACATCTTCATGCCTTATATATCATGTACTGTAGTACGCCGCTAGATTAAAACTGACGAGGAAAGGTAACACACGGCCAGCGAAAGCTCTTTTAATGAGAGCCCAGGTGGTCGTGTGGTCTAGCGGGACGGCTGGAGATAAAGATAAAAAAAAAAAACCGGGACGGCTGGAGTGCAGGCGATTTGGTGTCACGATATCACAGTAGCATGGGTTCGAATCCAGGCGAGGGAAGAACCAAAAATTTGCGAAAGCTAATTTACAGATCTAACATTGTTGGGTTGATGTTTAGACGAGTTATATATATACGAGTTATATATATATATATATATATATATATATATATATAAGTCACATTACTTGAAGATCTGCTACAGTGAAAGTACTAGTAAAAAAGTGATGCATTGAAACCGTTATTATCTTTTAATAATTTTCTTATATGTTACCGGCATACGGACTTTAGTTAACTTTTTCTTATATATATCCTTTACTGTAGATGATTTTGCTGATCTGTAAAAATAACATCTTCATACCTTAAATATTATGTACTGTAGTACGACGCTAGATTAAAACTGACGTAGAAAGGTAACACCCGGCCACCGAAAGATTCAATTTTATGAAGCTCAGGTGGTCTAGCGTAACCGGTTAGAGTGCGGGCGATTTGGTGTCACGATATCTCAGTAGCATGGGTTCGAATCCCGGCGAGGGAACAACAAAAGATTTGCGAAAGCAAATTTACAGATCTAACATTGTTGGGTTGATGTTTAGACGAGTTGTATATATATATATATCAATTGCACACTTTATCTAACAGTATTAAACCATGCTTTTTATTCTTTGAAGCATTTGGTTATCATATTTGATATGAAATCTTTGAATATGAAATCATAATGACAGTATTGTACTTGAGTTTTGTGTTTCAATTGTAATTGCGCAAAAATACTGAAGCTATTGTATATCAAAGAAATTTAAAAGTACAACCCTATACACCGCTGTGTACCTTCAACCCTGAAAAAAAAATTAAAATGACAATATTTGTCTGTTATGCATATGGCATATACATGTACATTATTCTATAGAATGAAGGTTTGACAACTTTTACAGTTTGTCAAGTTTCTTAACTTTATAAGAATAATGCAAATGTGAATTGAAGTGGTAAGAGCAATACAAACTGAAGTGACAATGTATCTTTAATATAATCAATTATTGCTATTACTTGGGCAATGCAATATGTTGCAGTCAGATGTTGTATTTTCCGTTGCATTTTCAGTGCACTGCATTCCTCCATATTGTGGTACAGGATTAGAACACGTTCTATTCCTTATTCTTATCTTTTCACCACCACCACACGTTAAGCTACATGAAGACCAAGAACTCCAAATTCCAAATGATGACCACTCACCATCAACTTCAATGAAAAAAGTATGTAAATGAAGGCGACAGTTGTTTTCCAATGACCAAATTCAGAAGAGACGAATCAACGTAACAAACAAAACCTGAGGGAAACCCCCTAAATGAGCGAGGCCAGGTTTGTCTACAGGACAAGTGTTTCATGCTATGAATGATTATTTTATGAATAAACTCCAAAAATGGTCTATGTTTTACTAATGATTCTATATTTGAAGTTTTAAGTTGAAGCAAAAAAGGGATTAATATAAGTTGCAAAAACTTGTTTCCCAATCCACTATAAATAAATATGTTTAAACTAAATTGGTTTTATTTGTTTTTTTAGTTTGTTTTTTAAATATTTTGCACTGACACATCAGTTTTCTACGGGTTAAATGATATTTTTTTTTTATTAATTTCATCTTCTATATTTTTAGCAGATTTTATTGTAACTAAATATGAAGACTCCTATAAAGAAATGTTTTGTTGTTGTTAAATATCAGATAAAATCAAACTAATATCTAACTAGCTACGATTAGAGAAAGGTATGATTTGAAGATAAAATAAAGAGAACATCTTTTAAGGGCAAACGATTTGGTAACAGGGGAGAGAATATCATTGCAACCGTAAAACGTCATTTTTGCGACGTCAAACTGTGACATATCGATAAAAGATGCATGTTTCGACAGATTTTTATCATTCAAACTGATTTAACTGAAAACGGATACGTAGAACCGAAATTTTGAGTAAATGTCTAAAAAATCGACCCCTTTTATCTCGAAAAATAGAAGATGAAGTTAATTTTTTTTAACTTTGTATGTAACTTTTCGTAATAAAATCATTATGGGATCGAAACTGTATCGTATGCCCTTAAGAGGATACCAACATACGTATTTTATCCAGGAGTTTTTTATCATTATATCTTTATTACAACGAAAAATGTGCTATTACTTGGACATCGGATAATATTGCAGTCAGAAGAAATCATCCATTAGAAATATCAAATGCATGTGAAATTTAGTTGGGGGGAAATCAGATATTAAAAAACTGTTTCAAAACAAATTAATTTTAATATTTCTTTGTACACGCAAATACATATCGTTTTATCGTTTAAAAATATTATGTTTTATAAATTAATAATAAAGTTGTATTCTAAACAATAAGATTTAAAGTAATTACTTTTACAATGATATGTATTGCAGTCAGGAGAAGTATTTCACAGGACATTTCCAGTGCACTGTTTTCCACCGAAGTGTGGTACAGGGTTTGAACAGTCCTACTTCTGCTTTTCGACTTTTTACCACCACCACAAGTTATACTTCATACAGACCACGAACTCTATTCACCGTAGAATGACCACCCACCATCAACTTTAATGTATTGTATTGAAAACATTATAACATAGATATAGGAAGATGTGGTATGAGTGCCAATGAGACAACTCTACATCCAAGAAACAATTTATAAAAGTTAACCATTATAGGTCAAGGTACAGTCTTCAACACGGAGCCTTGGCTCACATCGAACAGCAAGCTATGAAGGTCCCCAAAAATTACTAGTGAAAAACCATTGAAACGGGAAAATCTTATCTTTATTAAAACGACAAACGAGATACACGTATGAACTACATAAACAGACGACAACTACTGTACATCAGAATCCTGACTTAGGACAGGTGCAAAAATTTGCAGCGGGGTTAAACGTTTTAATGGTACTAGACCGTCTCCCTTTTCTGAAACAATACTATAACATCACAAAATAGAAAGGCACACTATAAAATACCAATGGAGTGGCATAACTCAATCAAAACGAAAACTCAATTAAAAAAATATGTCCGAATATCACAACATTATAGGGGTATGGAAATTTTCGTATCTCATATTCATTTATCTTCCTTTCTTATCTATATGGCTCTTAAAATGTATTTGTTCACAGAATTTAAGAAAGACTTCTAAGTTCCAATGACAAAATGATATATAATTATAGTTATACATGTATCGTGTATTTGTCTTTTCACTACAAAATGTATAGTGAAATCATATGTGCATAATGGTTAATCATTGCAGGCAATTTGATCTCTTATACCGTTAAGCAAGTATGTTTATGTACATTTTATATCCGCCCATATGTTGTGAGTTTCTCTCATTGCCGGAGACCATACGATTGTATTCAATTAATTACGTCCATTTCATTTGAATTTTGATGGATAACTTGCTCATTGACATTCATTTAAAAAAACATGCGCGTCTGGTACAAAACAAAAATAAGGTTGAATTTGTTATTAGTTTAAAATTCTTAAATCCCTTTGTTCATGATTCGTGGACTATCATAGCACTTCACATTGGTTTAATGTGTATCAAATGGGGTACTCAACATCAACATTTCTCTTATTTATACTCTACATATATTGAAACTATATAAACATTGAAAATAAACATCATTGGCTTGTTTGTATTTTTTATTTCTTTCCTTATAAACGATACGATTTATTTAAAAAAAAATGTAAAATTTTATTTTCGCCACTGACCAAAAATTGAAATGGCACTCACACCACATCTTCCTATATCTATATACATTAGAATTATAATAGAATATGAATTTACTTGGACAAGATAGCGTGTTGCAGTCAGAAGTAACATTTTCTACTTCATTTCCAGTGCACGGTGTCCCTCCATATTTTGGTACAGGATTGGAGCACGACTTATTTCTACTTCTTGACTTTACACCACCACCACAAGTTACACTACATACTGACCAATTACTCCATTCACCGAAGGATGACCATCCACCGTCAACTTTAATGAATATTATAATGATATAATTATCATATAATATAATTGTCTGCATTTCTGAATAATACAGTTGCTGACTTTTGCAAGAACGACTCATTGTTTTACATTTTCGTAGGTGTTGTTTGTACAAAAATACGTGTTTTTCTTTCAATCTGTGTTAGAAAGGGAAATAGGTATCTAAATAAACAGTTTAGATTGACATATTTCAAAATAGAAGTGTTTATCTCGTTGCAGGTAATAGAAGAAAATAGCTCGAAAGAAGAAAACAGTCCAGGGTTTTGTGTTCAAACATTTTGGATGCTGCTGCTTTATAAAAAAATCTAAATTTATTTATACACCTTGCCTATCAATACTGCTCTATATATATATGTGTCTTAAATATTGAATAGACTATCTAGTTACTTTTAAACAAATTAAACTTGTGATTATAATAATATTATAATTTTGCCCTGTATCTGTGGCAAAATCCACAAAATGTCAGTTAAAATAAAGACACCAGTTGTGAATAATAATTGGTCATTAAAGGCCAATCTGTTAATTTTGATTTAATAGTAAGCAAGTATTATATATCACGTCTCGTGTACACTAAACTTTAATCTGGTGTCCATAATTATAAGGGTGATATCTATTATGAGGTTTATAATCATTAAATACCGGTCCGGATGATTTTCATGTGTTTATTATTACTGAACCTAGCGCTTAAAATGAGCTGAGTTTTTACACAGTTTTATTTTCGTTAATGTGGTACGCAACAAAGACATTTTACAGATTCTCAATATAATGAAACTACATATAAAAAAACTGATTATATATGATAATGAACTATAATTGTAAGTGTTTGTTTTATATCGCATCTCAATTCTTAATATATTTATCATATTTAAAAGCTATTGAGGGTAACAGTTTGCCAATTTAATTACATTATATAATTATGTGAAATTCATTTTCCCTGAATTACCAAAACTTTTCAACGTACGATGCATTGTTATTATGATTAAATATGACTTTACTTGGGCATGGTAATATGTTGCAGTCAGCAGTTACATTATCCAATTCATCTCCGATGCACGTTTTCCCGCCATATTCTGGTACAGGGTTTGAACATGTCCTATTTCTACGCTTTGACTTCACACCGCCACCACAAGTTATACTACATATAGACCAAGAACTCCATGTTCCGTATGATGACCACCCACCATCAACTTTAATAAATAATACACATGAGGATTGATTATTTATATTTAACTTTTCGTACATAAATTGTTAGTATGTGTCGGAAACTCTGTATTTTTTTATTTTAATTGTTGATGACAATAGCAGAAAAAGTTGTTTTGAGTCTTACAAATAATGAATTGGTACAAACTTCAAAGCCTACACAGATTGCGATAAATCTATGATTAACACTTTGTTTATATATAGAAAGATATTAAGATTTTTTTAGTTTACAAAACCAGACAGAATCAAACAAACACGTATTTCAAAGATTTATTTATTTATTTATTTTTTGGCACCAAAAATGAACACATTTGCGCCATAACTCATTTGCGCCATACCTCATTTGCACCAATAGTACTTCTGCGCCACTACTAAACCGTTCACTTGTATGACAGTCGCATAAAATTCGTTTATGTTAACAACGATGTTTGAACAAAACATGTATATGTTATAGGTTTAAAATGTTTATATAGGAAAACAACAGTAAACATTGTGCTATAAAGTAAATCACTATTAAAACAAACTAATATGTAACAAAGAAACACAAGACTTGGACAATTAAATTTGTTGCAGTGAATACTAACAATATCCGTTGCCTCTGTAACCATACACACTTTTAACTTACTATATGTGTTATTTTGATTAATGGTATAAAAATCTAACATTTACTTTGAGCCACAATGACAATTTTAAAAGAGAGACAAGCATAATACAAACATTCAAATGCATATATCGAAAACTGATAACGCCATGGCAAAATGACAAAATGTCCAAAATACAAACATCATTAAATAAAACAAAAGACTGATCAACACGAACTTAACAAAAATATCTCTCATGCACTCCGAAATCTTCAAATGGTACGCAGATCATCTTTTACATAAAACTCCCGTCGTGTTTCCTCTATAACGGAGAAGTAAAAGATAGATATATGATCAAACAAAAAGAACTACAGGTCAAAGGATAAACATCAAAAGGCAAAAGAATGATTTACAGAATCTACAAATTGTGCAACACAAAAACAAGACAATGGGAGTGTACTTTGAAGCTCCTTCGTGCGACTTCTGTGTAAATCTGTCAAAAAAGATTTCTGATGAAAAGATACTACGCGGAAACGGACAAGTAAGTATTTTTAAATTAACCCTAAGATGATACAAAATTCCTAAACTTCTATTATATTTAAATTTGATAACACTAAAGCATGACTTAGTATTAAGTTGCTCTACAAAGTAGTATTTGATTTGGCATACCATCAGTTTTAAATCGAGAGCCTCTAATAAGTCGTGTGTAGACATTCATAAGACTTGTACATTTGATGAATTTATAAACCTACGAAGTATTGTGTTCAAATTGTATGGCTGCTTTATTAAAAAAGTATATATTGATAACTAAAAATGTATAAAATATTGGATAAATAGTGTAAAATGTATTGGTTAAATTACTTGGACATGGCATGGAATTACAAAAAACTGTAGACTTCTCGGTGGTACTTCCATTACACGATTGTCCGCCATATTTTGGTTCTGGATGTGTACATGTCCTGGTTTTGCTTCTAGATTTGGTTCCACCACCGCATGTTACATTACATGATGACCACGGACTCCAACTTTTGAATGAAGACCAATCGCCATCAACTGCAATAAAAGAATAAACTAACCTTATAATAAGATCTAATGTTTGAAAATATAGTGATATCAGAATAATATTTTTTATAAACTCATGTTTCGGAATTATATGTTGATTGTATATACGACGTAATACGTAATTTTCATATTTAATCACTTCTTTCTTTACTTGGACTGATTTAGAACGTAAGAAATTGCATTGAATTCTGTCCGTCTGAACAATGGATAATTGTTGACCTTATTTATAAAAAAAAACGTTGAAAAATTTTGTGTTTAGAGCAGATGTTTCATGATCTGTGTTCAATTCAGCTCACACATAAGTAGTTTTAAAGTTTCGTGTATGGTTTTGACATTTGCGTTTTTTTTTTTTAATTAGTTATTGGACATCTAGTGTTGCCTTTCATAATAATAACTAAATGTTTCGGTCATTAAAGGATTTTGTTTCATACAGCATATTTGTTTATGGTTTCTGTCAATTTGGGGTCTGGCATTTTATAGTTTAATATCTGCAATTGAAGGCATAATGTTGTACAGTTTGACTGTCCCTTTGGTATCTTTCGTCCCTCTTTGTATTTATATATATTTTGATCTTTGATGTCATAAGATGTTGTTTCAGTAACGAATTCAATCAATCATCATTATTTATATCATCAGAATATCTGGTTAGTTTTGTTTTTTCAGCTATTGGACATTTACTCCTGCATCGCATTCCATTTTTTTTTTAAAGTTTAATAATAGTATAACTAATATGGAATTAACATATTGGCCAAATTGATTAATTACTCGGACATGGTACGGGACTACAAGAATCTGCAACCGTTTCTGTTCTAATCCCGACACACTGATTTCCGCCGTATTTTGGAACTGGATTCGAACATGTTCTTTCTCTTTTTCTAGTCATCTTTCCGCCACCACATGTGACATTACAGGATGACCAAGGACTCCAACTTCCATAAGAAGACCATCCTCCGTTGACTAAAATAGAAATATGTAGTGTTTGTCGTATTGCCATAGCTGCAAATCTTATTTTAAAACATGGATCAGGAGATTTCACTTTTGTATATCTTTTTGTTCGTCTATGTAGTTATTTTGACTTTAAATCTAAGAATGAAATAACGTATATCAATAAGAACCTTTCCATTTTACATCGTGATGATATAGAGTATAAGCATATTTTTATTTATCGGGTTTATTAATTTCCGAACGCAAAATTTGTGACCCGATTTATAAAGTAAGAATGTTTTCTGTAATATCGCCAAGAAGTTTGAGGAAACTGACCATTTAAATAAAGTCTTTACAGTTCAGTCATTACAAGTAAATTAGGTTCCTTTTCTGAGCATCCAAACAGACATAATACAAAAAAAAAAATTGTAAAAAAATAATTTACTAAGCGTCATTCGATATTCGGTAGAAACATTTAAAGAATACTCTATTAAAAATTAAGTATCATTCACTGTTTTTACAATAACAGAAACAAATGTTTTTTTTAAATCAATTAGATTTCTAAATTGAATTCAATACAACAATGGATTTTTTTCAACAGAATGTCATGAATAACCCCCATTATCCCTTATTGTTATTTGTTATTTCGGGAGTATTTATGAAAAACCATAACCTCATTGCATGTTAACCAAATCTATGGCTTAATATTCCCTAAAAAATGGCAATATAAGTTTCCTCATATAACCCTTATATAAATGTTTGTTAGTTTCAACGCATTCACAGAAAAAAAATTGAAAGTACTTTGACCTAGAATTTATTTCAGAAGTTGAAGAAAAATCAATCGCCGTGCATAAAAACACTAAGGAGTACATGACGTGTCTTTTATGACGCATGTTCTAAATGCCGTAGGCTCATGCTAGTGAATTAACGGTCCCTAATCTTATCGTCTGTTCTCAGTGTGGTGCTGTTTTCACCAGGCTTACTCACCTGGACATGGTAAAATGTTACATGGAAGTGATGCAGTTTCAGATGAACTACCAACACAGTGACTCCCACCATATTTCGGTTCCGGGTTAGAGCATATCCTATGTTTATCTCTAGACTGAGACCCTCCACCACATGGGACTGTACACGATGTCCAAGGACTCCAATTTCCGTAAGAGGACCATCCGCCATTGACTGCAATTATTTAAATTTTTTCAGATGAATTTACAAAGAAAAATAACTGGCTAATTTTTATATCAAGGTTCGTTCATTTGAAACCTCTTTTTCCTAACTGTAATGAAACATTTAAATACTTTTATCATAGTGTAAAGCACAGGGGAAGTAGAAAAATCACGAAATACTGAACTTCGAGGAAAATTCAAAAAGATAAGTCCCTAATCAAATAGCAAAATCAAAAGCTCAAAGACATCAAACACTTCAAATGAATGAATAACAACTTTCATATTCCTGACTTGGTACAAACATTTACTTGTGTAGAAAATGATGGATTAAACTTGGTTTTAAAGCTAATAAAGTCCATTCTATTGACAACGATTTGTGAACAAAACAAACAGACATATGAGGTAAAAATGTTAAAAATAGGGGTCAACATTGTGTTATATTCTTAATCACTATGAAAAACAAAGCAATATGTAACAAAGAAGCACAAAACGGTATGAGGCACAGCATATTAGCAAAAATTATAGACAATAATAAACAAATTTACCAAAGCTCATAACACAATTAATATACTTGAAACTATTTACCAATAAATAAATGTGTTGTACTGTACCATAAATAATTTATTTTTTCAACTAAATGAATGTTATTATGTTTTCGTGAGCCTAGATGATTCAAATTCGAGAAAGTTCGACTGATCTGGTTATTAACCAATTATATCTTAAACTCTTTTTTAACATATTTCATATTTGCAACTTGTAATTTGTCAGGCGCATGACTGGTGCATAAGATGAGACGCTTACTCTGTCTACTAATATACTAATAAAATCTCTCTCCAAATTATGCGATTTCTAAATCTGTTCTCATTATTATACTGTTATGTCATTTCTCGGTAAATAAACTAATCAAAGAAGATACCAGGATTAAAATTGTATAGGTTAGACGCGCATTGCATTTCGTTGGTGTGTTTTAGCTTTTGCTAAATTTTGCTCTTTGATAAGGGACTTTTTATTTTGAATTTTCCCCGGAGTTTGGTATTTTTGTGATTTTGTTTTCGTTAAAAAAAAACTCTCCGGTGGTGCTCAAATCATAAAAGAAAAAAAATAAACTATACAAACTGCAGAACATTGAGAACCAATACTTCCGAATGTTGTTTTTTTTTCTCTAAAAACAGCCAAGTTGATAGATTATTGCAGTAAATTATCCTTAGGTTCGTTTTTTTTAAAGTTTCCAAAGTTTTGGTAAACAGCTGATTACAAACTAGGACCAAATCAATGATTTATCCTGTCAACACATTGAAGACAAATTGAACGGTGATACCGTCAGAGAAGAAACTTTCATCAGCAGTGAAATTCATCCAGTTGTGCAAACTATTATTTACCAACTTCTACATTAGATAAACATACTGTCTTCAAGGTTTTTTTTCACCAACCTGGACATGGATTTGTGTTGCATTGTCTATTTTCTACTCCAGTAGTAAGTCCTGGACACTGTTGTCCACCATGTAGTGGTTTTGGATTGGTACAATATCTTGTTCTAGTCCTTCCTTGACTACCATTTCCACAATTTTTCGTGCATGTTGACCAACTACTCCAACTTATCCAAGGGCTCCAATTACCGTCAACTGATTATTGAAACAAATTCTTTTGAGTTTTCAGCGCTTGACATATTGTGTGGACCTCTATTCATTGCTTAGTAGTGAACATTTCTATATTCCATTTTCATATTAAAAGGCATGTGCAAAAACACTATAATATATGCTTATTAGTGATTTCTGCCATTTTAAGGTGACTCTAATACATTATCACATTCAATAAAGATTAATAACAATTCAACGATGTATTTTAACAAGAATTTAGCAAATGATAGATGGATCCAAACCCATTTAATGGTTTAATATAAGAAAAATAAAACCAGAAAAAAAATGAATTTTCAAAGGCCCAACTCCTTACAACTACATTGCACAGCAGTATAGTAAGTTCAACTTTAAATTTAAAGGAAACTCATCAATACTGTAGCACTAACCTGGACATGGATTTGTGTTGCATTGTCTATTTTCTACTCCGGTAGGAAGTCCTGGACATTGTTTTCCTCCATGTAGAGGTTCTGGATTGGTACAAGATCTTGTCTTATTTCTAACTTGATCACCAGTTCCACAACTTTTAGTACATGTTGACCAACTGATCCAACTTGTCCAAACACTCCAACTACCGTCAACTTAATTGATCAAACGTCAATCAGTATTTGTTTTACAATATTTTTAGTTCGACATATTGTTTTGATACCTTTGTATTGTGAGTTTGAGTGTTTTGATTTTTTTGTATGTCACATCTTGTTATACCCCACAGCTTCTATCATTTATAGTATTTATATTTACAAGCGTTTGGTTTTTTTCTTTCTAATAGCTGATAACGATGTCACAATATGATATATGATTTCAAGTAATTTAAATGCCTACAGACAAGTAATGGCCAATGCAAGTTTTAAAATTCATTGTTACGAAACAAATACATTTTGACTTTTATATCCAATGCAATGAATACATTATTTAAGATTTATTACATTTTCTATTGAAAACTTAGATACAAAACAGGCATGATATACCTAGAAAACTTTTAAGGCCAATAAGGATAAGATAAACTGACAACGTAATGACAAAAACAAAAGCGATCTAAAGTCCAAAAAATGGCATAAATTAAAACTTAGAACCAAAACACCATAAAACACTTAAGGTCAAGGATCAGTAAATAAACTAGTCCATAGATTTTTTTAAAACTTAGAACTCGATTAGATATTGAAAATATACATCAGAAAATGTGAAAAAAAGTATATGTCACCAACTTCGTTTTCAAGAAAAATCTATTTTTAAAATGGTCCGAGAGGGTACTAAATTACATTGAATATATAGGGTAAATCTATATTTTTCTTCTACAATTTTCGGTTTCTGGTATAAATCACGAGAACCGCTCCATAGAATTTTTTTTTAACTTAATATGTTTTTCCTCTTTGTCTTACGAATTAGATAATATTAAAAAAAAGTATGGTCACCGACTTCGTTTTCCCTGTAGAAGCGACGCAAACCCAACATTTTGACAAAATAACCATCAAAATTCGTGACGTCGTAATTTTTATCATATAACGTCAAGTTATCATGCTAATAATTTCCAACGTTCTTCGTGTTGATTATGCACGATGATTATGTGTTTCGTATTGATAGATTCTTTTTATCATAAGAGTCTGGATATTTATCATAAATTTTTATTTAGTATTACCAATATTCTTTATTCTTTATATTTTAGCACCTCATTATACACTTTTTCTTTTTTTTTCTTTTTTGCATTTTATTCTGCAATTTTTGCCCATTATTCTGTATTCCGTAAACTTCAATCAGACCCTCTTTTGTGGAACATTTTAAAAAGAAATTATACGTTGTAAAAAATGTGATGCATGTATGTTCATTATCAATATACATATCAAAAACAATTACTAATTCAGACAAAAATACGTTGTAAGTACATGAACGCAAAAATGGTAAAATCTTAAAAATAGAAATCATTAGGGTTACTGTCTACAAGTTGACGCAATAAAAGATGTAATTGAAGCTATATTTTTTTATGCCCCCTCAACTACCCCTGTACGTCTGTCCGTCCGTCATTCCGTCTGGCCACCCGTCCTTCTGTCCGACTGCCTCCCTTTATAGTTTATAGTTATTCCGCAAAACATCTACAGTTTGAATCCTAGAACGTACTTTGCTGTCTGTTTGCATGTGGTCAGGGTTTTGATCTTTATTAATATTTGCTCTAATGAGAGATAGTAGAACTTTGTCATTTGTGGGTAACAAATTCATAAATCTCTTAGACTATCTTGTAAGTCATCTGTTTACACTTTTTCTCCATTCCGATATATGATTTGGCCACTTTTAAAAAAAACCCGATTTTTTAGCAGCGGAACATGTAAAAGCTTGTGTTTTGGTACTATATCACGACAGAACGTGTTCTATCCATATACTGCTGCTTAACATCGCATATATAAACAAACATTATATCAATGATTTTAAAAATTCTTGAAAGAGTGTCGTGTGGTTATTTATACATCTTCAAGTTAACAAGTAAAACACACAGACAAACTGATATCTTTGTTAATATCTTTTTTGTTCTGTATAAAATTTATTGTATACAAGTCTACAAAAACGTTTTAAAAAGTTTACTATATGGTTATTGTTCCATAAGTGTACATATGTATGCTCGTAGTATATATAGAATCAGTTCATGATACACAACATGTGACAAATAAAGGAGGGGGGGGGGGGTAGTAATGACATGAAACTAAATTAAACTTAGGCTTTGATGGATGTAAAATTTAATAAAACTGGAAGTTACATAAGGGGAACAGGAAAATAAGAATATATTGCATCACTTACAACAACCTTTAAATTGACCAGTGATTTTTTATTCATTACTGACCAGCAACACCGAGATAATCCAACGATTTTTACTTGTCCAAGGGTCCATATGAAGTGTGGACCTAAATGTTCTTTATCTTTATATACAACGCTTATTCTGTAAAATCTTCAATTAACGATTTTGTAAAATTCTGTACATGGTCTACACTATTATATATTAAGTAATTATTTTATTTTCCGTTGTTATTCTTTATAATTTTGCAAACTTTTTTGTTCAATCAGAACAGTTTGTTCAAATAGAACAGTTCTATTGCATATTTGAGATGCTACTTTCAGCTAGGGTACATTTTTTTTATTCGGTTAATTTTTACCCATATATATATAACAATTTCCTTTGAGAAGACAACCATACGAATCAATACTATTAGGATATTAAGCCCTGTATAAATCTTCAAACATATACTATTTATACATGTATCTATTTAAAGATTTGTGTTCTATTTTTAACATCAAAATTGCGGACGTGAAAGAAAGCACCATTACAAAAACAAAAAACAACGTTAGATTACAAAATCATGAAAATGTAGCGATGGATTAATGATCGTGAAACATCATTTTTGCTTATTTTTAATTTGTTATAGTCTAAAAACTGTGTATGAATATAGAACTATTGTTCCAACCGTGAACAAGGTTAATTAATTTAAGTGTATTATAGTTTAATAGTGCCATCTATAATTATATGACTGACTGACAGCAGCGGCGAATTTATGACCAGTATTAGTTTATGTGGTTCATTTCCGTTTTCTCTAATTTGAAAATATTTTTACTTGTTCCGACTGGTGTGATAATTTTAATAATATGGGAGATATTATAGTCTTACCGACACCGTACAATACTAAGTTTTAACTTTAGTATTAATGTCCCAAACTTACACCCCTTCTGCTTATTTTCTGCTAGACGGTGTCTTTTCCCAGTGAATATAGGGTTTTTGAAAGGACAGTTTTGACATACTACATATAGAATACTTCCGATACCACACTGTTTTTTCTCATCACAATTATGTAGAAATAGCAGTGAGCAACAGTTTTCACACTTGTTTTAACTGGTCGGCAGATATACAAACTCTACCACCCTATGTCCTGATTTTCATTTTGAAGATCGTCTTCAGGACTGTTTTCATATTCATTTTCAATTTTTAATTTTAGAAAAACAAGTTCATTCTCCTAGAAATAACATACTTTCCGTCAAATTTACCGTTGACGTTGTCCCATCGAAAAGTCGCCGGGTGCAATTTTAACATTGCAACATCTGGTCAAAGGGACGTAATTCGTACAAAACGTCGCAATATTTCGCGGAATCCGCTAGACGGCGTTCATTTACTGTTACTTGACCTTAAAGTGATGAGATTGCTCGTTACAAGAAAGAAAACCCATCTTCGCTTGCAGTATTCATCTTATTTTCTCATCGCAAGAACAAAATACATAATCACGCTAAACATAACTTTGCACATACTTGGACATGGATTTGTGTTGCACTGTCTATTTTCTATTCCAGTGGTAAGTCCAGGACATTGTTTTCCCCATACAGTGGTTTAGGATTGGTACAAGATCTTGTCTTTGTCCTAACCTGATTGCCAGTTCCACAATTCTTCGTACATGTTGACCAACTACTCCAACTTGTCCAAAAGCTCCATTTACCGTCAACTAATTATTAAATCAAGAGTTATTCAGTTCATTGACATTTGGAGATTGGCATATTGTACGGACAACTATTTATTGACTATATATTTATTTCTGTATGTGTCTTTGGGATTTATTTTCGTCTTTTGGTTGCTGTCTAATTGAATTATACCCACACCTTCTGTGCTTAATAGATTTATATATAGATATGTTCGATATGTCTTATAACAAACAATACAACAGAAAGATGTAAATCAATGCAAGATTTAGGAAATACAATTTTTAGCAGTCGATTTTAAGGTATGAATAAACACAGCTTATTGTTTTTTTCTATGTGATTAAGGATTTTTTTTATTTTCTGTAACTTACCTTTGATCGAAATTTCACATTCAATTGATACAAAAATAAAGGCAACAACAGTATGCCGATGTTCAGAAGTCATAAATCGATTGAGAGAAAACAAATCTGGGTAACAATCTAAAACCGAGGAAATCGCATCAACTATAAGAGGAAAAGAACGGAACAACAGAAAAACTGAAGTGCTGCAAAAGCGAACGCGAATGCAACATACATACAAATGGACTATTTGATAACAACTGCCATATTCCTGACATGGTAAAGAAAATTTTAAGGGAAATAATGGATTGAACCTGGTTTAATGGCATGTCAACCTCCCGTTTATATATATGACTAAGTAAAATAAATGTAAAAATGTTAACATTACGCTACAGGAATAGAGTACGAATAAAAACAAGAACATCCAGGACAGAGAAATACATAAATGAATAATATAATAGTACATTTCAACATGTAAGCCACAAAATAACAACGAGCACCTAAAATCAATCTCCGACAGTACACAAATACAGCTAAATAGAAGTATGAACTGTGCGTCAAACGAATGTATCAACGTCACAAAAAGTGACGTCAAAGGTAAATTTCTATATATTGCAAAAGAAAATTAGGATCAAATAAAATCAATAGCATTGTACAATCACAAATCCGTGATTCAAACCAAAACCGAGGGAAACACATCTATCATAAAAGGAAAACAATGGTACAACAGGAACACCGAAGTTCATCAAAAACATATGCCAACACATATAGAAACGAATATTTTTATAACAACTGCCATACAGGACATTAAAAAAAAGGTGGGTTGAACCTGATTTAATGGTTTTGTGACAATGTTAAAAAATATCGCAAAACACTACGTGACATAAATTCAGCACAAGTACACACAAGAACATTCATAATAGTGAAGCGCATGAACAAATAATATCCTGTCGACACAACATGCAAACCGCATCTACAACAACAAACATATTCCATCAACGACAAACGCCACAGGATATCAAAAACCGTGACGCGCCTACCTTGAAGTTTGTAATGGTGTTTTTAATACAAATACAAATAAGGAATCAAACAAAAAAATATGAGCCGACCTGGGCATGGATTCGTGTTGCACTGTCTTCTTTCTATCCCAGTGGTTAGTCCAGGACATTGTTTTCCACCATTAAGTGGACTTGGATTGTTACAAGATCTTGTCTTATTCCTAACTTGATCAACAGTTCCACAACTTTTAGTACATGTTGACCAACTGATCCAACTTGTCCAAACACTCCAATTACCGTCAACTTAATTGATCAAACGTCAATCAGTATTTGTTTTACAATATGTTTAGTTCGACATGTTGTTTTGATACCTTTGTATTGTGAGTTTGCGTGTTTTGATTTGTTTGTATGTCACATCTTGTTATACCCCACAGCTTCTGTCATTTATAGTATTTATATTTACAAGCGTTTGGTTTTTTTTCTAATACCTGACAACGATGTCACAATAGGAGATATGATTTCAAGTAATTTAAATGCCTATAGACAAGTAATGGTCAATGCAAGTTTTAAAATTCATTCCTACGAAACAAATACATTTTGACTTTTATATCCAATGCAATGAAAACATTATTTAAGATTTATTACATTTTCTATTGAAAACTTAAATAAAAAACAGACATGATATACCTAGAAGACTTTTAAAGACAATAAGAATAAGATAAACTGACAACGTAATGACAAAAACAAAAGCGATAAAAAGTCCAAAAATGGCATAAAGTTAAATCAAAACTTAGCACCAAAACAATATAAAACACTTGAAGTGATGAGATTGCTCGTTACAAGTAAGCAAATCAATCTTCACTAGCAGTATTCATCTTTTTGCTCATAGCAAGAACAAAATATAGAATCTCGCTCGCTAAACATAAATTTGCACATACTTGGACATGGATTTGTGTTGCACTGTCTATTTTCTACTCCAGTGGTAAGTCCAGGACATTGATTGCCACCATACAGTGGCTTTGGATTGGAACAAGATCTTGTCTTTGTTCTAACCTGTTTGCCAGTTCCACAATTCTTCGTACATGTTGACCAACTGCTCCAACTTGTCCAAGAGCTCCATTTACCGTCAACTAATTATTGAATAAAGAGTTATTTAGTTCTTTGACATTCAGAGATTGACATCTTGTATGGACACCTATTTATTGACTATATGTTTACTTCTGTATGTGTGTTTGGGTTGTTTGTGTCTATTTGTTGCTGTCTAATTGCATTATACCCACACCTTCTTTAAATAATAGTTTTATATTCAGATGTGTTCGATATGTCTCATAACAAACAATATAACAGAAAAGTGTAAATCAATGCAAGATTTAAGATGTACAGTTTAAACAGTCGATTTTGAGGTACATTGTATGTGTATATGAAACGATGCAAATACAGCTCGATTTGTATTTCCATGCGATTAAGGATTTTTTTATTTACTGTTACTTAAACTTGATCGAAATTTCACATTTAATTCAATTGATACGAAAAAATAAAGGCAACAACAGTATGAAGATGTTTAAAAGTCATAAATCGATTGAGAGAAAACAAATCCGGGTAACAAGCTATAGGTTGCATTTCTGTAAATATATATTGACAATGCAATTTCCCATAGGAACTCCTTTTACGGCTAAAACTGTACCACTTTTATTATGAATTTTGAAAAAAATTCTTATCCTAGAATTGAAAAGTCATATGCACTACAATTTTTTCAAAGGTCAAAATATAGGGCTTTGCAGCATATTTTCAACGTTTATATGCCCTGAACTTTTCAGAGTTTAAACTAACACTAATTTTCTTAACTACCCCTACCTCGAATGAAGGGTTACCATGGATTTCAATGTAAACAATATGCACATGTATATTTGATACCAGTAATATATGTAAAAAGGTTCATACCTGGGCGATTAGAAGAAAATCGTCATGGGATTATAGAGTTTTACAGTTAGCTCGTAAATATAGTTTGATTATAAATGTAGAAGATGAAATTAATATGTGTAATGTATGGGACTCTATACAAACTTTTGAAAAAGAATCTTGGCACCATGAAGTATGGAATGATAAAAATAATGTCAATGGTAATAAATTAAGATTTTATAGATTGTTTAAAACTTGTATTGGTACGGAGCCTTATGTAAAGGTAGTTAATAATAGATGCCACCGACGTATTTTGTCACTATTCAGAGCTGGTTCGTTACAACTTAAAGTTGAAACAGGTCGATATGCTAGACCACCAGAACCTCTACAAGACCATTTATGTATTTTTTGTGATAGTTGCCAAATTGAAGATGAAAAACACTTTCTTTTTAATTGTTGTTTTTACTCTGATATCAGACATGAACTATATGCCAAAGCCTGTCTTTTAAATGTGGATTTTGAGTATTTATGCGATATTGAAAAACTTCGTTATCTTATGTGTAATGAGAATATGGTTCCTCTTTTAGCTAGTTCCCTTTATCATATGTTTTATCGACGAAAACATGTCATCTAGAAATTATATATGTTTTTTTTTATTATTTTTTTTTATTTACGAAATACTTTTTAAATGTAACAAAGCTGTCCTTTTATGTATGTATTAGATGTTTGTTTTAATGATAGTGTCTCATAAGTCGTTTTCGGCTGGCATCCTTTTACTTAAATGTTAGGTTCTTATGACTTTATGTGTATATATATATTGATATTGTAATGGATGGTGACACTTTAATAAAATAAATCTTATCTAATCTTATCTTTTACTGGTAACATTCCCAAGTTATGTCTCTATGAGATGGAACACAGAGAGCATAACTGGGAACTAGTATGTAAACAAAATTAATTTTCTATGAATATTCTAAATCTCCCCAAAAGAGGCGTGGTTTGAGTAACAGCTGTATTTACAAAGTGCAACCTAAAACCGAAGGAAACACATCAACTATAAGAGGACAAAAATGGAACAACAGAAAAACTGAAATGCAACAAAAACAAAAGAGAAAGCACCATACATAGAAACGAACTATATTATAACAATTGCCATATTCCGGACATGGTACAGGACATTTTAAGGAAAATGGTGGGTTGAACCTGGTTTAATGGCATGTCCAACCACCCGCTTTAATATATGACAATATTTTTAAAAAAAATGTTAAATTGTTAACATTACGTAACAGGAATAGAGTACAAGAACAAGACAAGAAACAAGAACACCCAGGACAGAGAAATACATGAAATAATATAATAGTACATTTCGACATGTAAACCACAGAATAACAAAGAGCAACTTAAATCAATTACAAATACAGCCAAATAGAATTAGAATAGAATTATGTATCAACAAAAAGTCACGTCATAGGTCAATTTCTAAATATTGAATATAAAATTGGGATCAAATATAATCAACAGTATTATACAATCACAAATCCGTGTTTCAAACCGAAACCGAGAGAAAAACATCTATTATAAGAGGGGGAAGGAACAACAGGAACACCGAAGTTCATCAAAAACATACGCAAACACACATAGAAACGAATATTTTTATAACAACTGCCATACAGGACATTTAAAAAAGGTGGGTTGAACCTGATTTAATGGTTTTGTGACAATGTTAAAAAAAATATCGCAAAACATTACATGACATAAATTCAGCACAACCACCAACAAGAACATTCATAATAGTGAAGCGCATGAACAAATAATATAATGTCACACAACATGAAAACCGAAGCCACAACAACAAACATATTCCATCAACGACAAACGCCACTGGATATCAATAACCGTGACGCGACTACCTTGAAGTTTGTAATGGTGTTATAAATACAAATACATATTAGGAATCAAGCAAACAAAAAATTGAGCCGACCTGGGCATGGATTGGTGTTGCACTGTCTTCTTTCTATCCCAGTGGTAAGTCCAGGACATTGTTTTCCACCATTAAGTGGACTTGGATTGTTACAAGATCTTGTCTTATTCCTAACTTGTTCACCAGTTCCACAACTTTTAGTACATGTTGACCAACTGCTCCAACTTGTCCAAACACTCCAACTACCGTCAACTTAATTGATCAAAAGTCAATCAGTATTTGTTTTACAATATTTTTAGTTCGATATGTTGTTTTGATACCTTTGTATTGTGAGTTTGAGTGTTTTGATTTTTTTGTATGTTACATCTTGTTATACCCCACAGCTTCTATCATTTATAGTACTTATATTTACAAGCGTTTGGGTTTTTTTTCTAATAGCTGATAACGATGTCACAATAGGAGATATGATTTCAAGTAATTTAAATGCCTATAGACAAGTAATGGTCAATGCAAGTTTTAAAATTCATTGCTACGAAACAAATACATTTTGACTTTTATGTCTAATGTAATGAAAACATTATTAAAGATTTATTACATTTTTTATTGAAGTTTTTTTAAATACAAAACTGGCATGATATACCTAGCAGAATTTTAAAGCCAATAAGGATAAGATAAATTGACAACGTAATGACAAAAACAAAAGCGATCTAAAGTCCAAAAACGCCTTAAATTAAAACTTAGAACCAAAACACCATAAAACACTTGAAGTGATGAGATTGCTCGTTACAAGTAAGCAAATCAATCTTCACTAGCAGCAGACATGGGGTAATTGAAATATGTAATTGTAATTGACTGTAATTAATTACAATTTATCATGTAATTGAATGTAATGTGTAATTGAGCATTTTTTCAATTACATGTAATTGAATGTAATTAATTACATAGCCAAAATTGCCTGTAATTGACAATTACTTTTCAATTACAAGTCAATTACATTTGAAATTTTGGATCAAAAGATTAAATCTTGTGTTTTCTCAAAAAATTATTAAAAGCAATAATCTTAACAAATGTTGTAAGCTGACAAAGAAAAGCCTTCACAGTATACTTTCTGTATTAACACAACCATGGTAGATTCTTCATTTTGTATTGAATGATAAAAAAAATGTAGACACATGCCATAATTTTAAAAGAAACCACTAGGAAGTCACTGTCTTGACCTTAATTAGTAGATTTAGATAGATATTTTAAGACATTGATTTAACATAATTAACTTTATTCAAGGACTTAAATAACCAATAAATATAACCTCTGGCTATTTGTTTTATTACAAACTATATAATGACTGTTTTTATAACAGTTATGTTAAACAGATATAAGGCTAATTAGAAGAGATAAATATACCCCTAGGGCCTATAGGTACATGTTTAAATTCTTGAAGGGATAATGCATATGACAAAATCTCACTTGCAAAATTTGTTCACTATATATATGAATGTTGAAAGAAAACATTTTATCAGATTTAAAAATGAGCTCCAAGAGTGTACTGGAACATTTTACTGTTCCTGATGACTTCCAAAATGGAAATACTTTCAAAGGAAAATGTATGCATTGTGGCACCCTCATTAGTGGAAGTTATAAAGTTACATCCAACTTTGTTACACATATGAAGGTAATACTATATAAGAATTTTAAAAATTAATAAATTCATAATGCTTCTTTTTCATTTCTAACCAGATTTCATTTATCTTATATCCTCTAATAGCTTACATTTAAATTTGGAAAATATTTTGTTTATTAAATTAATTAGTTGTGATTAAAACTAAAGTTTATTTTTGTTTTAAGAAGTCAGATTTCTAAATCACTTATTTAAGATAAATAATTTGAATAAGCTGGGATAAAAATGAAAATCATTTCAAAAAATAAAAAATAGTGCTCTTTTTTTGTATCATTTACAATCAAATAAATTTAAATAAATGTAAAATTTCAATAGGTAAATTAAAACAATTTAATATTTTCAAGATATTAAATAAGGCCTTTTGTAATTTTCAGAGAAAACACAGAGATTTGTACATTCTGCATTCTGAGAATAAAGAAATTCAACCAACATTGACACAATGCATAAAAAAAAGTGTAAAATATTCACCGTCTGATCCAAAACAGTTAGAAATGACAAATGCTCTTATAATGTTCATAGCTGGGGATCTTTTACCACTCTCTATTGTCGAAAGTGAAGAATTTAAAAACTTGATGGAAAAAGCTGACACTAAGTATCAAGTGCCTAGCAGAAAGCATTTATCTTCGAAACTTCTACATGAAAAATACTAGTTGAACACTGTCTAATTGTTATAACTATAGAGCAATGTATAATACTTATGTACATATCATAGAATAAATGCATGTTTTCAATGTTTTATCTTAATTTTCCTTTCAAATGTAATTGAAGTAATTAATTACATTTGCCAAGTAATTGGAATGTAATTAATTACATTGGTAAAAAAAGTCAAATGTAATGTGTAATTTAATTGAAGATTTTGTAATTGTAATTGAATGTAATTAATTACTTTCAAATGTAATTGACCCCATGTCTGACTAGCAGTATTCATCTTTTTGCTCATCGCAAGAACAAAATATAGAATTTCGCTAAACATAAATTTACACATACTTGGACATGGATTTGTGTTGCACTGTTTATTTTCTACTCCAGTGGTAAGTCCAGGACATTGATTGCCACCATACAATGGCTTTGGATTGGAACAAGATCTTGTCTTTGTTCTAACATGGCTGCCAGTTCCACAATTCTTCGTACATGTTGACCAACTGCTCCAACTTGTCCAAGAGCTCCATTTACCGTCAACTAATAATTAAATCAAGAGTTATTCAGTTCTTTGACATTTAGAGATTATCTTGTATGGACACCTATTTATTGACTATATGTTTACTTCTGTATGTGTGTTTGGGTTGTTTGTGTCTATTTGTTGCTGTCTAATTGCATTATACCCACACCTTCTTTAAATAATAGTTTTATATTCAGATGTGTTCGATATGTCTCATAACAAACAATATAACAGAAAAGTGTAAATCAATGCAAGATTTAAGATGTACAGTTTAAACAGTCGATTTTGAGGTACATTGTATGTGTATATGAAACGATGCAAATACAGCTCGATTTGTATTTCCATGCGATTAAGGATTTTTTTATTTACTGTAACTTAAACTTGATCGAAATTTCACATTAATTCAATTGATACAAAAATAAAGGCAACAACATTACGTAACAGGAATAGAGTACAAGAACAAGACAAGAAACAAGAACATCCAGGACAGAGAAATACATAAATGAAATAATATAATAGTACATTTCGACATGTAAACCACAGAATAACAAAGAGCACCTAAAATCAATTCCTGGCACTATACAAATACAGCCAAATAGAAATAGAATAGAATTATGTATCAACAAAAAGTCACGTCATAGGTCAATTTCTAAATATTGAATATAAAATTGGGATCAAATATAATCAACAGTATTATACAATCATTAATCCGTGTTTCAAACCGAAACCGAGGAAAACACATCTATTATAAGAGGGGGAAGGAACAACAGGAACACCGAAGTTCATCAAAAACATACGCAAACACACATAGAAGCGAATATTTTTATAACAACTGCCATACAGGACATTTAAAAAAGGTGGGTTGAACCTGATTTAATGGTTTTGTGACAATGTTAAAAAAAAGTATCGCAAAACACTTCATGACATAAATTCAGCACAAACACAAACAAGAACATTCATAATAGTGAAACGCATAAACAAATAATATAATGTCACACAACATGCAAACCGAAGCCACAACAACAAACATCTTCCACAACAACAAACGCCACTGGATATCAAAATCCGTGACGCGCTTACGTTGAAGTGTGTAATGGTGTTATAAAATACATATTAGGAATCAAACAAAAAAATATGAGCCGACCTTGGCATGGATTGGTGTTGCACTGTCTTCTTTCTATCCCAGTGGTAAGTCCAGGACATTGTTTTCCACCATTAAGTGGGCCTGGGTTGGTACAAGCTCTTGTTCTTGTCCTAGCTTGACCACCAGTTCCACAATTCTTCGTACATGTTGACCAACCGTTCCAACTTGTCCAAGAGCTCCAATTACCGTCAACTTAGTATTGAATTAAAGAAGTTATTAATCATTGGAAATTAAATATGAAACTCAAAAAATCTAAGGTATATATGTTCGCATTGAGAAACATGTGCAATATTTTATACCGTTTATTTAAGAATTAAAAGACGATTTAAAAGTATTTCAAGTGATACAAGAATATAGGAACGTTAACATACTGCGGTGTGTTAAGTGGAGTGCTTTTTTGGCATGCTATGGTGAATTTATTCACGACTTTGATAAGTGGCAACCCTTACTAATTGCTTCAAGTATTTACAACAAAATGTGTACAATGATAGTATTAGCGAACATGAAAGTATCTAGCAGAGTACAATGATAGTTTTGGCAAACGCCGAAGTACATAAAACCTTTTGCTGAAGTACTATGGTCAAGGCCGAAGAACGAAGACATTTCGCTAAGTACGATGGTTAACGCCGAAGTACATTGGACCTTTTGCTGAAGTACGATTGTCAACGCCGAAGAACGATGGACATTTCGTTGAAGTACAATGATCAACGCCGAAGTACGATGGAGCTTTCGCTGAAGTACGATGGTCAACACCGAAGAACGGTAGACCTTTCACTGAAGTACGATGGCCAACTCCGAAATTCATTGGACCTTTCGCTGAAGTACGATGGTGTACACCGAAGTACATTGGACCTTTCGCTGAAATACGATGGTCAACGCAGAAGTACGATGCACCATTTGCTGAAGTGCAATAGTTTTGTCATGGATTTGCAGGCAGGAGGATAAGATTTTTATGCGTTCAAAGGCAGATTAAAGTTACGAAGAGTTTTGAGCAGTAGAGATGGAGGTGGAGATTTAGGTTACAAATATATATAAAAAAAAGTCAGGCAGCAAATCATGGGGATCAAAGCGGTCAAAATATGGTCTTGGTCTTCAGCTAACCAGTGTTCGGAAGTTAAACATGTATGCCTCAAATATTTTGTACGACAAATTAAATGTTTTAGTTTGACATTTTTAATTCTCTTCTAGTATGCTTCAAACGATTTTGTGTGTAAATTTGATCATGAAATTAAACTCATTATATGCAATGATTTAGGTGTATCAAGTAGAGATATTGTTTTACCTGAATAATCCATGCGTGTACTTCTCAATACATAGTGTTCAGTGAGGAGCAGTTAATTCTCAAGCTTTTAACTAAACGCGCCTCTCGATTTATGTCAAACATAAATTTACTTATTGATTTTTATTTCTTGAACAATACCGATATTACAATATCAGATAAATAAGTGTTGTTATCAATATCTAATTTATGACATGACAAGAACAAGTTACTAGTATATTTGATAAGATGAGATGGATCCTTTTTGATAGTTCTTTAGTTCGACACATGTTTGCACACATGAATAAATATACCCCTAATCGAATCCATTGTACTTAATCTGAGCCATCTTTTCTATTTCTGATATCATGAAGATGTACGCCAAGTAGATATTGATGTAGAAAATTGAAATCTAATGTATTTGATATGACTTGACCAGGGGAAAAATAATTCCAAATGCGAGGCTATCACGCTAACTACTACACCACCACATTAAGGGGATTCTAACTTCAGACAATCACATTTAGCAAGTATACACAACGACACATTTAGAACATCGCACTATAGCGTAACCACCAACACCATTACAGGTTAACTATCAACCAGTTAGCGTTACAGTGTTACCATCGCACTACAGCAAGTTAAAGAACGCACTTCAGCGTATACCGTCGCACTTTAGCGTGACTATCGCGGTTCGGAGTACCACCACGGTTTGGAGTCCTTTATGTGTAATACCACCATTGATGTTCCCCTATTAGTCTTTTTTAATTTGCACTTCAAAAAAAGTGCAGAATTTATCTTTGTTTTAAATAAAGAAATACTTGGCATGAGTAAAGTTATATCCTGTACATTACTATAGAAAAAAATTCACATAACATTTCATTTATATAAGAAAATAACCATCACTGGAAGTTAACTAATCCAATTTCTCCCCTTATTTAACATGTGTACAAGCTTAAGTAACCATGTAACCTCAATTTAACTAAATATTCTATAGCAACCCCAAAAAAAAATTAATGAGGCTATGAAAAACCAAGACACATGTTTACGACACAAAAAGGTTTTACTGCAATAACATGTAGGATTAATTAGCTACAACAGTAAAATTCAAGGGAATTTTTTTTTTCGACCTATATTCGTATACAACGGGATTTGACGTACCATGATTTAGTGGTATTTCACCTTTAAAAGTATTTCGTAGAGAAGTCTAATTAGATTATCTTTAAGAAGGTCATTTAGAAAACGATCCTTTTTACATGTGCAATTTTTTGTTAGTCGGAATTACTTATCTAAGCTATAACCAGATCATGAGAAAATTACAAAACTTAAAACTAATTACCACTAGAACGGTTATTCGTAGGTTTTGAGGAAAATTTTTAAAAATACTTTAAACAAATAATATTAATAAGCCTCTGAATCATTGATTACGTAGTTCCTAATTCAACACACATGTTGAATTTAAGCCTTGAAACTGTAATCAATTTATTTTTTTAATATACCGAGAGTAGATTAGGGTAAGGTGTTGTGGTTAAATGAGTGGTTAGTTACGTGCGTTATTATCTTTGTATATTAATGCATGAAAGATCACACACTGTTAATGTTTTCTATTACGCACTGTTAATGTTTTCTATAACGATTCTTACCTGGTGGACATTTTCGTGAACATGTTTTATATGACTTGTAATAAGCTTTCCTGTAAAACAAATGTGTAATGATATTACGGCAAGACGTATTAAATTAGGATATGATTGCCAATTCGACAACTATCCTACAGTCGAAACGTACAACATTATACCAATGGTTTTGTTTTTATTTCAAAAGTAAATGTTGAGTTCTTTGATCATTGACCAGTGTCTTTCAAATTATCATGACAATTGTTCTGAATCAGGGAAATACTAGAAATGAGTTTGCTCATCAAAGTAACCCGCTTTAAAATTTAAATTAACAGATAGTTGGTGAGCAATGAATTTGAAAACACATCACACAGTAAAACATGCTCAAAAAGGCTTGACACCAATTTTCAAAAATCCCTGAATCATAGTTCCTTGGAAAATATGACGAAAATATCGTTATGACTATCATGCGTAACAATATACTATTATAATTATTCGACAAACAGAAATAAATAGTTGGCAACACTGCCGTTTCACTGTTTAATTTTATCAAATATTGTTCATGACTTATTTGAAACAAAAAAAACATTTTTATTATTTTTAGTTTAGAATGTAAATATCAAATATTTTTATACATGTGAATAGAATGTTTACCTTGATCTTCGACATCTCTTCCACCCGAATGCTCCACATTTAGTTCTGTAACTAATGTATCGAACAGACGTCTGTGTACATGCATAAGTTTGAAATCCTACACACACACTGTTGATATAAAACATATTTAAACGCAATCATTTAACTACATTAACGTTAAAGCTAAACACCGAACAAATACAACACACAAATTGAATTATTTCGCAAAAAAACGGACGGACATTTAGTTATGATGGCAGAAGGGAAATACAAATTTTGGAGGAAAGAAAGATATGTTATTGCCAATTAAATGATTTATGGCTACTTAATTGAGTATAAATAGACATTCAAACTTTAAAAACAATGTTCTATTAGAATTAAACGAGCATCGAACCAGGAATTATTTCTATATTCATGTTCTAGACAGAATGATATAAAACGTTGTCTAATGACGATTTCTTTACGTTTGAATTGTCTTTTGTCGTTATATGTGCCGTTGAATGAAGTTACTACATCTTCTTTTGTCATATCCTACTTCACTGTTATATGATTTGATCACATGTCCACTGTTACTCTCAATTAAAAATTATTTCATACCAGAGGATCTTCATTTCAACATTAAGATACACAATGTAGATTAGGGTCTTAATATAAAAATCGTTATCATTATTTTTTTTTTTTAAATAGTATCTTTTAGTTTTTGACAAAATGTAGTTTGTTTATGAATTTTAAAAACAATACAGGTACAGACTCAGTAAATTATCAAATTTTGTATAGATTATGTTTGAAAGCTCACTTAATACGTATCAAATCCTTATCCCTCTTTTCGTGTCAAATATTCACACGCATATTATTTGAAGTAATAACATAGTCGAGTACTTAGTATTTAGATGAAAAATGCACGATATTTGCCATTGAAATTTTAAGTATAAAACCGTGAAACTTCTAATATAGCTCACTCAATGAATATATGTTGATTTTATCTATTATACATTCTATTTTAACAATTTACAATTAGTTAGTTCAATTCTTGTTTAAGGGTGTCAGACCACCCATTAAAAATCCCGATCTGTTCAACCAAATTTTGCAATTTTCACAGCTTTCTAAATATTTTACCTTAAGTTTAACTTCAAGGAAACCAGGTATATCCTGAATTGTACATGTATCACCTTTCTACATGCCATTTTCAACCAATGTTTAAAGTCTTATTAGAAATTTCTGATCTTGAAAACACAGGTACTACCAAAATAACTCCCGGTTTTCTGGAAATCTTAAATTAGTGGACTATGTAGCGCACTAATCTTGAATTTTTAATGCAAACTCATAGACAAGTGAATTTTGGCTCAAAATGGTCTAAATGTATTTCTCTTTCACCAAAAGTTTAATTTCTGCAAATTTGTCGGTTAGATTAAGTAAACAATGACATCAAATGCATTTTTTTGTCCGAGTAGGCATACGTTCTTAATTGGAGGGAGTAATTGGTGGTCTGACACCTAAAACGTAATGATATTTTGTCTTATGTTTTGTTTCATAGAGTTTAATGTACAATTATTATAAAAATCATTTTGTACCTTTAACTTAAAATTAATCATTATTTTCTAATTATTAATGCTTTTTTTAAAATATAGGTAATGGTTAAATTTGATACAATATTTTCATTTTTTCATTTCTAATTTGCTATTCTTCTTACGTCACTACTTAGGACAGCGACAAAGAGAGCGGTTAGGACATTCTAGCTAAGATAATCCTAAGATAGCATCGATGTGCATGATGAAACGTGTCGTAAATAGTTCTCAAAGGTACCAGGATTATAATTTAGTACGCCAGACGCGCGTTTCGTCTACATAAGACTCATCAGTGACGCTCATGAGATCGTAAGTCGGTCCTAACTTTATTCTTATTCACGTCCTAAGAAATTTATAGAACCGATCTTAAGACAGTTCCGATAAACAGGCCCCCAATCTACCTACCTGACGATCCATTCTGGTCCTCTTTTTTGTTCTCATATATAGGATATGGGTGCATTTCCCTTTTAACGGTGTTAAGAATTGCACATGAGGTGTTCCCGCTACCGCTCTTCATGTACACGACGTCACCCTTGTTGTGACGTTAGATATTCAGAGTTTCAATACAAGTATCATTGCAAGCTGACGTTCTTATTACTAAGCCTTATAATTTGTGTCCGATACAACCCCTCTACGATATTGGTGACAAATGACCAAGATGAATTTGAAGCTGAAATCGATACTTGCAGCACATAGAAGTGCCGTTTCAAGAATATTCAAGAAATTCGACAAAATTCGGGAGAACGGAACAGAAGTTGTTGATTCTGATGAACTTTCGAACATTTTAGACAATTTTAAAAGGAAGCAAGAATTGTTAAGGAAATTAGATGAGGATATAATTCAGGATTTGGATCAAGAGGACATTGAAACAGAAATTGTCGATTCAGATCAGTATTCCATTAATTTAGAAACAAAAGTACGTCAAGTAGCAAAATATATCAAAGTACAAACATCAACGCTAAATACAAATGCCACAAGCTTTACAAATTCTAGAAGCGACGTTCCGTCGTCAGATCCTACAGTTGGTAATCTCTAAGCACAGAAAATCGGCACAGTACACATTTCCGTTCATATTTTCGGTTATATTCCTCAATTGCTAGCGAGTACAATAAGCTCCATAAACTCAACCTACCAACTTTCGATGGCGACATTCTACAATGGCAGTCCTTATAGGACTCGTATGAAGCAGCCGTACATACAAATCCAACACTGAGTAACGTTCAGAGGTTCAATTACTTGAAGTCATTGTTGCATGATGAAGCATTCCAAACCGTAAATGGCTTTGCGCTTACAAACTTAAATTACAAAAGAGCAGTTTCGTTGTTACAACAGAGGTACGGGCAAGTTCATAATATCACACAAAAGTACATGAATGCATTACTTGAAATACCGTCACCTAAGAATACCCTACAAAGCTTACGTAACTATAATGACAAATAAAAACATATGTACGTGGTTTGGAATCCCATGGTTAGACATAGGATACCTATGGCTCATCATTGGTCCCTATCATATTGAAAAAGTAACCGGGAGAAGTACGCATAAATTTAACAAGACACTATGGTTCGACCAGTTGGCAATTATCTGACCTACGATAAGTGATATTTCACGAACTCAAAATTATGGAGGAAGGCAATTCCGCTGATTTTACGGAAACTCATACCGCTATTGCAGCATTTCACACCAATGCAAAGGTACATACAAAACAAGCCAACAGAAAAATGCACGTAAAGTCAGGCGTATTTTGTAAAGAATCACATGCCTCGGTAAATTGTACCAAAGTTGTTGAATATCAAGACCGGATATCAGTAGTCGAAAGAGAAAGCTTATGTTTCAACTGTTTAGGACATCACAATTTGGTTGATTGTAAGTCAATCAAATCATGCAGAAAGTGTGACAAGCGGTATCACACGAGTTTATGTAAAGAGAATACACATAATAATTATTTAGACAGTGTAAACGTAAGTACCATACAACACAACGCGAAGGAACCGGACACAATTTCACATTTATTTTGCTCAAAACTGCAATTAATCCTGTAAGATCGGGACGACACTGTTTAGATGTCAACATTCTTTTTGATGAAGGAGCACAGAGGTCGTTCATCACAGAAGACCTAGCCGCTAAATTGCAGTTATCAATAACTGGCACAGAGACTTTAAACTTATTCGAATTTGGGGACAGTGCAGAAAGTACAAGAATTACACACTTAAAAACTAGTATTATTTATTTGCTTACTGATGAAGGACAATTGCCGATCAGAGTACTGATTGTACCAGAAATCCCTGCACCACGCAAAACTTACATCCGTAAAGCTACCAAATTATCGTACTTATCAGTAATAGAACTTGCTCATCCAGATACTACAAACGACAATTTTCAAGTCTCAGTACTCATAGGAGCGGACTTCTATTGGTCAATTGTAAGAAACTATATCATAAGGGGCGAGGGACCTACTGCCGTGAAATCAAAAATAAGATATATATTATCAGGACCACTTCACGGTATAGCAAGCTATAATAACCATCAAACATCTACAATGAATGTAAGGATATCACAAAAGACAGAAGAATGCAACCCGGAGAAGTTACGGAAGACGGAATCAATTGGTATTGAACATATTGACGAGAGGATAGGGAGAAAGAAAGTATTTCAAGTATTATATTCATATAAGAAGACATGTAGCCATAACAACAGGCATTTCGATACTTTATCCCGGAAAGATGATCACACACCTTCACCGGTGAACAACGAGATTTCAAAATGAAGAAAAGGAAATGTTATTAAAAGACTTAAAAAGGAACCGCAATTATTATATCCGCTAGAATTGACAACTGAAGAAAATATAGGACCGTGATGATTTACTGCCCCAAGGACGACCGAAAGCCGATGCAAAAGAAAAGATAAAAATGTGGACCAAATGAGACTATCGTATAATTTTATGGACTGTTAACTGATCGTGCTTTATTACAGACTGTAAATTAATTTTATTTTATTCGTGCTCATTATCAAAGACAGTTAAAGATATTCAAAGTTATATTTATCAGAGACAGTAATTCAAAGTGAAATTTTTATAATTTATTTTCATATTATTGTAATTAAATTCATTTGCGGGCCCCCAGAATGTTAAGAATTGCACATGAGACGTTCTTATTACTAAGCCTTATAATTTGTGTCCGATACAACCACTCTACGATAAACGGTATTGAAATGTAATCATTATCTTTGATATTAAACTCCACTATAATATACAGTGCGTCAAAATTTAAGCACCACCCTGAATATAACTGCCATTATTTTTTAAACTAATGTAAAAATAAATATTTATGTTTGATGTTATGAATTGCGTTTCACATACACTATGAAAATTTATTACGACGACCTAAGCAAATTTTTATTAAAGGCCATCTGCACTTTTACAAATTCGTCGTTTCAATACCTTTAAATCATCTTCCTACTGTCCCGCGTACAGGTGAATTTTTACCTTCATCAAGTCATTGTGTGATACGGCAAGGCGTGGTTCATCTGTGGCTAAACGGTTGCAAGAAATTGACATGTCAATTGCCGGTTAGAGCACTGGCAGCAAAGGTAACCATTTCAATTACACCGTCATTATCAGACTTTTACAATATCATGTTGATATAGGAACTGTAAACGATAGACCAAGTTCCGGAATACCCTGTTTAACTATCCATCGTGTTTACAGACTGCATTCTTGACGTATTAAAGCCACCTTATTTACTCCTGCCCCGCAGGTTATACACCACTGGCCTCAAGGTGGTCGTGTAAGTGTTCGAACATTGGTCCGTCGACTTCATAAAGGCAATCTAAGAGCTTGTCGTGGGGTCAAAAGACAAGCCCTTACAGCAAGGCTGGAACATGCGACGCTGGCAAAAATGCATTGATCAGATTTGAGTCAGTTTCTGTTACGACCTGTAGAAGCCAACATACGAGTTTGGCGAGAAAATAAAATTGCCCATGACCAAAACAACATTTGCCAAACGACTGCAATCGGTGCTGGTGGTGGTTCAGTATGATGTTGTTTCTCAATTGGCAGAAATCTCCATAGCAGAGATCCCCCTTTCAAAATCTTGGCGATTTCAGAAAGGTAATTGTTGATGAATTGAATACATTTCTTCAACTAAAGTTTAGAAGCTTTACAGAATATGAGACGCCGTGTTATTGAATTGTACCGGAAGAGAGATGGTAACTTATCCTATTGACTCAAATATTGACATGAAATTTGTCAAAGGTTGTTTGTAGAGATTTTTAATGATATTGGGTAATTAATATGTAAAATAAAAAATCACAGTGAAACTTAAATTCACTTTCTGATTTGTGTTATTTGCACTTTTTCCATGAATGCAGAATTTAAATGCATAGAGCCAAACTTGGGTTTATGGTTTGTTTATGATATATGTAAGCAACATTACCACATTAATGGTATCTCTTTTTAGAAGAATAACTGAATTTTTTAAATGAAAAAAATGACGATGCAATGAAAATAGCCGGTGCTAAACTTTTGGCGGACTGTATATATCATTATATCCATAGCTCGGGGAAAGGATTAAATCAGTATCTTTTGTATTAGTTATTTGATCGTCACTTTTATCACACGAGTTTGTGGCAATAACACAGTTCCTATCTTTATTGATTTTGACTGATACGTTTTGCTAGTGATTTGATCAAGAAGACAATCGTGAGGCATTAGAAAAATCATATTATAATCCCCAGTAAAATGCAACATTCGTGGCAGAATATGCTTCCCATGACAACATTACAGCATGAAATAAACGGAAAACTTGGTTCGTTGTTTAGACATACAAATACATTTATAAGAATTAAAGATTTTATGATATTCAAAAAAAACATATATTCTTGTTTAGAGGTGGAGATTTGAACAGAAAACGTCAGATTTTCACACATTCTGTATCAGTCAGAGTAGAGAATGTACCACAAAAAGGCAAAACACGATTTGCACTTTCAAAAGAAAGCTTTTCTTATATTAAACTTTTAAAGATACATGTTTTTGACTCGGCATTGTACTTTATTTTGAATTGATGACCATCCTTGACCGTTGGTTGCTCCTTGTAAACTTATTCAGACACTTAAAGTAATTGATTTCGGATAGTACGTCTTATCATAGTAATAAGTACTTTTAGTGGATTGTTACACTTAACTTTGTAAATTAAACGTTGACAATATTTTGGTATAAATAATGACATAAAAGACAATTCTATTTATCATATCATTTTTTCAAACATTAGATTACAAAAATACAAATTCAAGATTTTCAACAAAAATTACTATAACTATTGTTTGGTACATCAAAATCTTAAATTCATTGTGGATGTTACACAATGATACTATTTTAGGCTGAAAAATCTGTATTCTATTGGCAACATTTCATTTTTCTGTGAATGTATACATGCACGTTTTAAACCTTTTTTTATGCATAAAAAGACTGTAGGTAAAAGATGAAAACAAATGGATTTTGCATATTTGTTCAATTTTATGTAATTGCAACAGGATCTTTTATAAAGTTTTCAATTTAAGTTTGATTTATGAAAACTTGGCATGTCACAGAAACGGACAATTGACTTTTGTCCTCAAATTGAAATATAAAAAACAGCTGATAGATAAAATATTACTCTTCATAGCTTCCCCCTCATATCTTTCAATGTTCCAATCTTCGCCCCAAACTGAAAATATTTTAAACATTATTGACTAAGTAAATATATATAGTTGTAGTAGACAATCACGATTTTTGAATTATGTCATTACAAGTAATCCACTTTGGGGTTAATCGGTTTAGAGAATAAGTAAACAGGAATTAACTACTACGCAGTTCATCATTCCTTTTTAATAAACATTTGTCTCGCAAATAGACAATGTCAATGTCAATTTGTTGTTACAACTGGGTATAAATGTTTTCCAATTGAAATATATACTACAAACATTAACCTACACTAGTACTGGGTATCACTGACAGCAAAGAATGAGTTTGTAATGTTTTTGTAACAAGACGAGATTGGTTCATACAACTAAGCTTAGAAATTTTAGTAGTTGTGAATAATACTGAAATCAAAAATGAATTCGAAATAACAAGTCCTTTATGAAATGACCAAACTAAAAGCTCAAACCAGCTGACGAATGAAGATATATTGAGTTCTAGATTGACACAATCTACTAATTTAATAATCATTTGCCACAAATGATTTATCAAATATTCAGAAATACACAAGTAATCACACTTCGGGAATGTCTTGGATACGAATGATAAATGCTGGGTATAAACTTTCAAAACACCATCCACACCATTCAAAAAAAGGAAATCCAATGATCAAGATACAGGTCTCAAACTATATACAGGTTGCAATTTTGTAAATATAGACAATACAATAACCCACAGGAACTCTCTCTGCGGCTAAAACTCTGCCACTTTTACTATGTAGTTTCGTTATTTATTTTATTATTTCAGAACGAAAAGTTGATATTCACTACTATTTTATTCAAAGGTCATAAGGCTGTTCGGCATATTTTCAACATTTTTATCTCCTGAACTTCTAAGGGTTAAAACTTATACTATACCACTACCTCTCCTTTTGGACCTCCTAAGGATTAAAGGAGTAGGTCCGGTAAGGGCCGATTTTGGCCTCAAATGTCAGGTTCATCTAAGGAAAGATTTTGTACAGTTTTTAAACACTTAAGTGTCTATTTTAATTGATTCGATTAGTTAAGGTGAAAGATTTAACTGATTAAATCATTAAAAACGCTCCTATTCAAACTTAAATATGAAAATCAAATATGCCAAAAAACGTCACTTTTCAGAAGTTTTTTGTCAAAAATAATAGTGGCCGCATCCGTGTTCATCCTCAACCTTTATATATGTTATGTGTTATCAACAAATACAACTTACATTTCAATATTGTGAATGAACACGAATGCGGCTACTTTCATATAAGCCGGAATTCGTCTAAAATAAATCTGAAATGCTGTAATTTTGAAGATTTCAGTAAATTAGCATGACTTAATGATGCTAGTACCAGATATATGTGCGTTGTATTGTCAAAAACAGCCCATATTTATGTTGCGGAAGCACTCTACTTTCCAATAAATATCTAAAAGATTAAATTTTCACAATTTTGTAAAACTGCTATATTTTGGAGCCAAAAAGGGGTCTTACTGAACCTACTCATTTAAAGCGCTTTCATGTTTTTTTCTATACCGGTAACATTCCCAAGTTATGTCTCTATTAGATTAAACACAGAGATCATATCTGGGTACCAGTACGTTAACAAATAAACATATCTATGAATATTATATATCTCCTCAAAATAGGCATGGCTTGTAAAAACCTACTAGTGTTCATATCAGGTGATCTTGTCAATGTTGACAGAATGTTTCCATAAGACGTTGCAAAAACGATCCTTGAAATATATGATTATCTACACTTTTCTGAATATAGATTTTTGGCGTTGATGTTCTTCTGTTTCCTCCAGAGCTGAGACTTATTATCATTCTAATAGTTTTTATAATTTCTACATACACATTTATTAAGTGTTTTTTTTTTTTTTGAAAATAACAATCATATTGGGAAAGTATTATTCTGTGAATTAAAAGTAAATATTCATAGATTTTTTGAAAATTGAAAAATGATGGGGAAGTTTGTCCGACCTCTTTAGACTAGTATTTATATATGTGATATAACCACTTAAAAAAGTGTCAGAGTAAAGTTTACTTTCATAACTAGTATGCAGCACACTTCAGACCTATTAAGTGTTTGTATAAAACCAACAGACTATTGCAGTATATTTTAGCAACTTAACAAACAAAAAATAGAACATTGAAATTATGCTTTAGCCATAGTCCAAACGCAGCGGATTAAGGCAACTGATATTATAAATAAATAAATCTTTTTAAAGAGTTTAACAAGAAAGAAAAAAGGATAACAATAATAGAAAATGTTCCAAAACAAACTGACATCATATGCAACAAGTCTGTATCGAAGGAACTCACATAAATTGATAAAAAAGGCGAATTCCTGTTCACAACTTGTTTTCATTTTTTTGTTTAAACATAATATGATAACGGCTATTGTTACTTATAAAGAGGAGGAGTCTCAATCAAAATCCTTAGTATTTTTTAACTATTTGTCATGCTTTTTCCAAAATATAATAAAAAGTATGGGTCCCACCTAGATTATGTATCAAAAATCTACTTTTGTGTGATAGAAAGAAAACAACACCATAGATGTTTACATAAATTGTGAACAGAAAGCTCTTATAACATCCCTTCAGATCAAAATGGGGTCACCGGACTTGTTTGCTTGCTACATATTAAGATATGAAAATTAACTATAAAAAATTCTTTTTCAGAGTTATCTGGGTCATCTCCCCTTATGTGACAAATTTGAAGAAAAAAATCGATCAAACAATAGAATTGTGTTTTTTTTTTTTAAATAAATACAGCAGCTAATATGGTAAAACACATAATTTTCTATAATAACATGAAAAGTCTTAAACATGAGTTACATACTTCTCTAAATATTTGCAAATTTCATTTAAGATCTAAACCAATTAGTATCTGCTACTTCAAAATCAAAGATGGAGGAAGACATCCGAACCGTCCTTATTAAATACAGTTAAAAAATAATTATTTGAAGTCACAAAAAGGCGCATGCCAGAGCCGACCGTGCAAGGGCTGTATAGCCAGTCATGGTCGTTAAAAACTTCCATCTTCGTAGTCGCCTTACGGGCATACGATACAGTAACAGGGAAGGTAATGGCATTGCTTATGTAAAGATTAATTTTCGGACCGTAATGACTTTTGACTTGATTATATTTGAAGATTCTTTGTTCCATTTTTAATGAACAAATCACCGAGGGTTTTCTTTTTTTTTTAAAGTATATAAGTATACAGCAAAAATGGCTTCTTTTATATACTAATATCATCAAAATGTGATAAACATGAATGATTACCAAACAATTATTACACAAATTCAAAACACATATACTTATATGTAGAGAGGATTTTCCGAATCTTTTTTATAAAAATCCGCTTCCGTTTTTCTTTTAAAAATAAAACATTAGGTATATTTTTACCAAAGGGAAGATATGTCCAAGAAACCGAAAGGTTAGTTTCAAAACTTCGACCCGACTTATCTCTGCAACTAGCACATGAAGGTATATTTGTATTGCATATTTGAATTGACTAGGTGAAAAATAGTTTGTAAGCAAACTTTCGCCAAAAGTTAAACATTGGATCAAAACTCATTGCGCCTTAAAGATCTGGTCGCGATGTTTTAATGAATTTAATTCATAGTTTCTAATTTTTAAATCAATTTTGTGGAAATTCAATAGGGTCAAACTATCTTGAACAATTTGGCACATTTTCGATTATTTTAATAAATCGGAAATGTATAGAGCAACAATATTTAAATTTCAAGAAAAATCTAATTTACAACATAGATTTTTATAGAGCCAATGTTAAGAACATTTTTTGACGGACATTATATTTACTACAGCTTAACATTAAGTCAATGTATGTGTTAGCCATAAGGGAATCTTTCGGAAACAACATTATTTTATTAACTTACCTATTTACAACTGTAAAGGTCGGTAAAGTAATAAAAAACAGAATATCTAATCTCATCTCAAGTTTGTTATTTCACAGGCACCAGTTACGAGCTGCAGTGACGAGCTGCAAGTTACTGTTTAGAGTATATGGAAAATGTACCATGTATAACTCTCTCAAACAAGTTTGAAAATAATGCAATTTGATCATTATATAAATACTTGAAGCTATTTAATTGACTATCCATCCGGAGGTACTTAACCGAATCTCATCCCTTTGAATAGCACATGTCAGGAAATTGTTCATTAACAAGTTTGACAATAAAAGGTATTTAAAATGTGACAATTAAAAGTACTTTAAATATGAAGACCGTTAGTTTTCTCTATTAAATTGTTTTATTTGTCACTTCGGGGTTTCAAGCTTACTATGCGTTATATGTTTTAATATACTATTAAATAATTTGGTCTTCACATTTTCTCATTTCTTAACCAAAACTCGTTTGAATACTAGAAATCGCAAAATTCAGTACAACAATGTTATACTAGTAATTGCACTCAAACGTCTTTCCATGAGGAACTGCTTGTTGTTTTAGCAACCACCAACGTACAATACTTGCTAGGTTGATTGTTTTAAACTTCTTTCTTAAATAAACATATTTTGTTTTCGGTAGAAACGGGCTCTATTTTCAAAACAAATATACAACATTTTTTAATCGAAAATCTGCATCGCCAAAAATAAAAGAAAAATAGTCGATACCTACTGCTGTAGAAGTTGACAAAAAAATCTTCATTTCAAATCAAGTTTGATGGTTCTCTCCTTGCACTTCGGCTTCATCAGCCAATCAAAACTGACCGCCGAGAAATAGCTCAATTGTATTGAAAGTGTCGTTAAATACCAAGCAATCATGAGTTTAAATACACCTTTGGTTTCTTCTGTCTCTCTTTAGACGTATAAAACTTGAATGCGTTATGTTATCTTGTTTTGATCAGAAATACTTGCGACAATAACACCATTTACTAACCTCTGACCTTTTTAATACCTTTACTTGTTATATCTTCATATAAGCAATGATGTGCACGCTTTACTTCGATATGACACTTATATTTATGTGCCACCAACAATAAAACAATGAGAAGCGTTCAAAACATTCAAAACATTCATGACAACATACAATCACAAATAGTCCAAAAGAAAACAAACGAACAAGTTATATAGTACCAGTAGTTTCATAGATGTAGCATTGAAATGAGCTTTTATATAAACGCATTGTTCGTGAGCACAAAGGTGTTTCGGTCAACATACTTTTATACCCAATACCATCATATAAGAAGGGAATTCATTGATAAGGAATCCACAGCCTTCGCTGAACAAAATAATCCCTCGAAAAAACTAAATTTCAACTCTCTAAGACCTAGGATGGATATGCCTATTTATATGTCTCTTTCTTGTCTTACGACGCTTCAACTGTTTCGCTTCTTATAAATTATTGGCTTTCAAATAATAAGTTTCAGTCCTTTTTTTATAGCAATTTATCCAGAAAAGGGTTTCATGCAGATCGATTTTGCAAAGTGTATTTTTTTATGAGTGAGGTTGGCATGTTACAAAATTCTAATGATCGTGATTTACTTCAATATAATATGTTTTTACAAAAACAGAAAAAAATCAAACGTTTATCTGTATCAACCAGCTGAAAATAAACTGTTATACGCATAACTTGGTTAAAGGCAGTCATGAGTACTTGAAATTGCAAATATTATCAACCAACATTGATGTCAGATTAAAAATAAGAATCATTTCATTTGTCTTTTTTCTTTTTTTCGCCATGGTGTTGTCATTTTCTATCTATGAGTTTGAATGTCTGCCTGGTATCTTTTGCCCCTCTTTTAAAGAAAAACATTTGAAATGTATTTTTAGAACTAAAATTTCAATCGGACTGGAATGATCAATAAGAAATAAGTTGAACAATAAAGATTGTTATATTTGCAAAAATGATTTATATCCAGTTTCCTATTTTCGTAGATTTTTATCTGATCTTGATAGATTTCATAACAAGTGAGACTGTGATATCTCTTTTTAAAATATATCAGTTCGAGTTATTAAACTTCAACGTAATAAAAAAAAGCCTTCGGTGAGTTTTTTATTACTATTTAAATTACATAACGATAGTTATCCTCACGAGCTGTTAAATGTTTTTCTCTTATGATCAACACTCTCATTGTGTTAAATTAAAAATTCAACGAATCTTTGATCTAGTCATTGCATATGCCAGTATGACAACTCTTTATATGAAACTATATGACATAGACTGAAATTAACAACTATATGTCACAAATATAATATAATTCAAACGAGAATACTATTGCCCTGATTTATGTACAAAATAATGAACGAACGCAAACCAAATATGATATAAAGCAACAAAAGACAAATACTGACTTACATGTTCCTACCTTTGGACACCACTTAAACAATTGGGCGGATTCAAACTAGTTTAAAGGCACCAACACTTAAATTTCGGTATGTGCATTATTGTCCTTTTACTGCAATTTAACGTAATGTCAATTTGTTAGCCTAACTTACAGATGTTGGATCAAGCTATACTGAATAAATGATTTAATAACCTATTATCAATGTTAAAGGTCGGTAACCTATTCGAAAATTCAATGTCTAATCTCATGTCGAGGTCTTTTGCTCACAAGCACATGTCACAAGTTATTGTTTAGAAATAAATGGAAAATGTATAGCATGCTATACTCTATAACATATTTGAAGAAATTATGATTTCATGTTTATACAAATTACTTGTGAAGTTCAATAGACTCTGGTCGGAGAATTTCGATGGAGGTTCATGTGGCTTATTCTATAAATCGTTGTTCTTTCTTGGGGGAGTTTTTAACCTGAAATTGACAGTTTGTTTTCGTCTGATGAATTTGAATATCCCTATGGCCGTTTTCGTCTGTCTTATAGGAAAACTTTTATTTGTAAGTTGATAATGAATAACACTTAAAAGTATTAAGACATTTTATTAATCAATGTATAAATAATTAAACTCATCATAGATACCAGGAATTAAATTTTATATGTCAGACATTAAAAAAAGGGGATTAATAAATTCTACATTGAGTTTCTTGTAACAAAGAACTAATCCTGTTCCTGTATGGTAAAGAAACTTAGATGTTGTTTTTTTCGGGGTTTTTTTTTGTTGGTTTTTTTATTATTTCAGTTGAAAAATTGTGTTCCTGCAAAACTCTCGGGCTGATATTGGTGTCTCAGGATGATACCAGGGCCAATATGGAAAAGGTCATGTTATAATCTCTAAGTACACATCTGTTCAGAATAAGTAAATTCATTGCATTATGTATAGAGTGCTACGCTTTTTGCTGAACAAAACACCTAGAAAAATTCATTGAGGGTTTATAAGGTAGCCTATTTCTGTCCTTATCCAATTCATTTACTCTTATTTTCTAGTACTATTCTGCAATTCCCTCCCTTGATCACAGTCGACTACGGGATCTAACTTTTGGTTGAAGTACTCATATTCATTCATACCCATTCTGAACATGTATGAGAGATTTGCCACTGGAATAAAACAATATTTAATCAATCAAACACCCATAAATGTAATAATGTTGATGAAAGAGCCCACAAAATTAATTAAGATAATTTCAATGGGACGATTAGTATGAGGATTCGTTGAGTCCGAAAAGAAGTTGTAGTAAGGCCATTTAATAGTTTTTAAATACCCGATTGATATATTTTTAGTTTTTGACAAATGAATTAGTAAATTCCTTTATTTATAATATCATTAAAACCATTTTGTATATAAACAAAATGATGTTTGTTCTTTAAATGTTCATAAGAAAAATACTTCTGAATATCTAGTTTTATTTACTCTAGACACACCCAAGGAAAACATTGACTACCGACTGCAAGAAATCAAAACCTGGTTTAAATAACATGTTAACATCGATTTTTACCAATGGGAATGTGGTAGTGTTTAGTTTATGTGTTAAGAACACTTAGACTACTACACGTTCTAGCATTGTTTATGTTAAGATTTGGGAACTGTTTATTGTTGGGTTGAGGGAATACAATACAATACAATACAATACAATACATAATCAAATGTAATATGGGTAATATAAGCAAAATAAAATAACACAATAATCAATGCAATTCTTTATAATGATATATATGATGTGTACAATGTTACAATTTGTACAATGCAAAAATACAAGTTATAACATGTACAAAAGTACCTCATACAAAGTATTGCTTAAGAATGGTTTTAACTTGTACAAAATTTGCAAATAAAATATTTTTTTATTATTACAACACATGCCATTAACCTTTATTGTCCATTCATTTTAGTGTGATACCTTTAAAATACATATGTAGTCGATAAACATTATTCGTTGTTCTTACCATATATTCAAACAGAAGAAGACTTAGAAGATATATTGAAGTAAGTTCTGTAACCAATAATGTTGATAGTGAAGACCCTTTTACCGAGACAGAACATAAGACCGACACTGAAATTGAAACTGACAAAACAATGTTAGAGACGGATATTATTACTGACGCCAACACTGAAACTAATGGTGAATTGAATAGTCATGATTGAGCAGACAACAATGAACAATCAGTTGAGTTAGAAACAGAAACAATGGTAATTGAATGAAGTGATATGGTTGTTGAGGAAGTATCAGCATGAGATCTTCTGGTATGCTTCCTCGAAAGAGAGCGCTTTCTGGTGGTGATATTCCTGCTGTCAATACCATTGAGGGTTTGTCTGAAATTTCAAATATTGACATCAAGCGTGCACGAAAGAGGACCATTTCTGGCCAGCAGGTACAAACTGATGCCTTGACAAAAACTAAATTCTAGATTAACTGTTCCCTCCAAAAAGTGATAACGTTTTCATTCATATTCCGTCAATTGATATGGGCCCATATCCGATGAAAAAAACATAACAGGCGTGGTGATGAATGAGAATGACCATGACGGCTATAAAATTGGAAGTAAAGACTTAGTTGGACAAACAAAGGGATACTTGAGTAGAAACCAGGTTCAAGCTCTTACAAATGCAACTTTAAATGAGTCTGAAGTCCCAATGAGTGATATGAGTGTGAGAGATATGGTGCGTAAGATATCAGTAAGTGGAGGGCAAAATTGTGTGCATTGTCAGTGTAAGTGTACAATATTATTGTACATGTAATTACCTGTACAAAATTGTACCTTGTACACGACATATATAGACTACTGAAACAGTTTAAATTCAAAGCAAGTCTTATTAAACCTTTACGATAATACGAACATTATTTATGGCCACATATGTAAAAGAATTGGGAAACAAGCACGAAACATAATTATTGAATAATTGAATACATTCATGTTTATCAAATAGTACAAATATCAATATCTTGCAGCTCATTTTGACATGCAACGAGTCGGGAATATGACAGTTGTTATCCATTCGTTTGATATGTTTAAGATTTTCATTGGGTACTTTCCGTTTTTAATTTCCACGGTAAATTAAGTTATATTACTTTTTACTATCAAATATGAATTTTAACTCTGAAGTTTTTATGCTAAACTGCGACTAACTTTTATTTTTCATACCGCTATTATGAAACTTGCTTTCTCAGCTTTGATATTAAAATGACTTGAAAGACAATCTACATGTTACATTCTACAATGTATAGAAAGTTTATGCGTTTTTTGTTTCAGTTTTTTTTGGTTTATGCAATTACAGTTTATTTTTGTTTTAACTGGGAAAATTGTTAATTTTAATATTTAGTTTAGTGAGTATTGTTTTCCCTTATAATGACCTGTTTCGCGAGGTTATTCCTTAATGAATAAGATTAATAAAGAATCTCCCAGTTTAATGTGAACAGTAAATTGGGATTCAATTTCTTGCACAGATATCTTTTTGGAAGGAGAAACAGATCCAAATGATTGTCACATTTACCAATTATGTCTGTTTGGGTTACCAACCCAATTTTGTCAATAAAACTTAACTGTAAACAACAAAAAATAACTTGACCAAATCAGGAATACTTCAGTTGTTTAGAATTTGTTCCAGTGGTTTGTTTGATTTGGAAGTTTTTATGGACTGCCCCTGTTTTAAATTTACCTTGTAGTTCGGTTTTTTGTTAATACTTTTTTGAAAACACATGTGTTACGAACCTATAACCGGTAGCTATTCAAGATTTAACGTTCCTTTATACTTACGTATTAGAGGAGACGAGATAGTCCTAAAGCCTTATGTGGGACTTAAGGAGTTAGAGCAATAAGG
>CM034349.1:99793257-99808517 GCA_019925275.1 Mytilus edulis
ATGGAAAAGTAGGAAGCAAAGCGTCATCATCAGCTCACAAAAAATCAACAGACAATATTTATATTAACAATGATCTAAGTGATTCTTACAAAAGAAACAGTGCTCAAAATAGAGATGGTGAAAGTAGGAAACATGATAACTATGTACAGAATGGTAAAATTGATAAGAAGTCCAAATCAGACGAAAGCAGTAAAGACAACAAAGGGCATTTGCCTTTGCAATCTCCATTTGATCAAGAATATATAGGTAAATATTTGGAAAAATAAATGTATGAAATCAAACATTAATTATATTCTATAAAATGTACATGCATGTGTGAACATGATATAGGAGAACATCATTCTAAGCAGTGTTTTTGTCAATGCTCTTAATTTTCGCCATTTAGGCAACAATTTTTCAAAATAACAAAAGCATTTCTGATCAATTTGATACTTGCATTTGTATTATAAAGAAAAATATTTTTAAAGAGTTCTGCTTATATATATATATAATTAAATTCTGTTATTTTGAATGTGAACACTTTTTATATATGGGGCCATTGATTGTGTTCACTTCTATTGAAAATGAAGTGACTATAGCCCTCAATAAGCTAGCTTAAACCCCGTCATACATCTGAAATTACCAGCCAACTGCAATCAAAATTTGAAAAGGACTGGATTAGAAAAAAATATCATAGATCAGGTGGAACTCCACATGTGACACTGTTAACGTTATTATTTCTTTTCAGATGAATGGATCAATTTTCTGTTTGAGAAGTCCAAAGCGTTTGTGTCTTTCATTTGGTCAGGCTTTATCACAGTGTTGTTACTTCTATTTGGAATAATAGCATACCTGTAAGTACTTTTGTAGTTTGACATGAATATATATACATATAATACCTGCACATGATAATCAGTATTTATATTGAGAGATTTAGTATAACTGTAAGTACTTTTGTAACATGTATTTGGACTTTCAGCAAACCTATAGTTTACATCTACATTTAACTTCTATTGAAATCCAAAACATACATGAAAGTTCAACTACTTGGGGTCTACCTGTAAATTTAGACTCATATACTGGTAGCCTACTGATAGGCACTTACAAGTATATGTGGCTTAAAGCATACCTTTAGTTACCATGATAACTGTTAGGTTTTGTAGCAAAACTGTGTTAGTACTTCTATTTGAGCTAACTGCATACCTTTACATTGTATATTAAAGTACTAGATGGACTTCTGGTTTAAACAGAATCCTGTCATATAAATGAAGATTATCCTAAAGCTGCCAGAAATTGTCCTAGCAATGAGCTTGCTATCATTTTTTATACCACAAAACAATTTAGATCAATTTGTTAAATTAGAAAATATGTTTAATTAAAACCTATATTTTTTTTTTTTCAATTTGCAGAGTCAGTAATATAGTGCTTTATGTGATATGGACTTGGGGGAAAGTATCACATTTTGTTAAGACAAGAATACTGAACAAATATTTCAAACGGTTTTTTAAACAATCTGAATTGGAAAGGAGAAAACTTGGAGTAGATGAAAATATAGCTTTACCCTCAACAGGTAAGATTTCTCCCTCTAGATGATTGTTGGAGTAGGACAAAGGTAGATTGTTTGCGTAATGTTCAATGGGAATGCCTAGTCCGTGAATGTTCAGTAAGAAATCTGAATGGCTATTTTTGTTGATGGACTTTTTACTTTGCAAGTACAGAGTATTGAAATTTGACATTAGACAGTACTAAAATGCACAATAATAAGCATGATAAAAAAAAAAAATAACAAAAATTATTGAAATTAGGAAAGAGTCATAAAGACAATGGTTCTGACAACCCAATCAAATAGCAGAAAATAGTTAAATGTCAACAACACAGCGAGAAAATCTTACAAATGGAGGCGTTATTCAGCTGGTCCATAAACAAAATGTGTACAAGTTCAATGAAAAAATTGATGTCACACTAAACTCCACAACATATAAATGACCTAAAATTAAAAAAAAACATACAAGACTATCAAAGGCCAGAGGCTCTTGACTTGAGACAGGTGCACACATGAGGTGGGGTTAAACAGGTTTTTTTTTTAGATCTCAACCCTCAAAGATATACTATCTTTACTGTTGTTAGTTTTTGCTCAAGGTAAAATCTGAATATTTGACCTCAAGCTATATTATAAGTTTTACATTAATATTCAGGTTCAGAGGCCATGCAGAGACTTCTAGCTTGTAAAGGAAAAGACCCTTACAGGTGAGTTAATTAATTTACCTTTGACACCATTTACGAGTATGGTCTTGAGGAAACTATGATAGTTGGTCAGAAGGGGACAATAAAAGACATCCTTGTAAGATTTTGAAAAAAGAGCAGGCTAATGCTGCTATAAGGCAGTACTCGCACCCGCAAAGTGGAAAGGAATTCATATAAGTTGTTTCCCCAATCCACTACAAATGAAAATGTTTAATCTAAAATCATGCATCTAAAATAAGTTTGATTTAGAAAAATTCCTTTTTTGTCAAATTGACTCTATATTTTCCATATAAGACAGCCAGTCATTAGAAAGACTGACAAATTGTTTGATAACATGTTCTATTCCATGTATATTGATCATAGAATTTGGTGAATGAAAATATTTGTCAATCACCTTTATAAACAATTAAATATAAGAAGATAGTTCAGAATCTATTTACAAGTGGACAAAAAGGAAATTTTTGAAAAGGGAATCAGTTGTGTAAACATAATGTAAATTCTGTTTCAACATATTAACTTTGAAATATTTTGCATCATAATTAGCATAACCATCTGTTTGTTTTAACAATATTAATTTTGTTGTTTTCAGTATTTTAGGCTTACGGTTTGATTGTTGTGATGATGATATCAGGAAATATTACAGAAAACAAGCTATTTTGGTACATCCTGATAAAGTAAGTCACAATAAAACTATGCAAAACAAAACCCTGGAACACTCAAACAAGAGCATTCAAAAAATTATTATTTGTCTGGATGCAGATATTTTCACCCTTTAAGTGCCTGAATATGTATATTATTTAAGGATAATTTTTTCTCAATACAAGACATGGATGTTATCTGATGTTGGAAAGAGAATACATTGTTTGAATCTTCAACTATAATGACCTTGATAAATGAAATATTGACCTTCATGTCATTAGGGTTAGTCTTCTCCCATGTTTAACTTAATAATGTCAGGAAATCAAGATGGGTATTCACTGATGCCTAGATATATGCATTTCATCTTTAATTATATATAAATTGGGAGATTTGGTATGATTGCTAATGAGACAACCATCTGTCACTGAATGACCCTCAACAATGAGCAATCTTCCTACCCTCTGTATGGCTATATAGATTCTGGCTTGACAGTGAGTAAAAGGCCTGATTTCTTACTCTTTTACTGATCAAAATGTTTTAACATTTGAGGTTTTTTCCTCAGGTACTGTGTACTGAAATAATTACATTTTTTAGTGGTAATCCGTATGTTTAGTCAAATGGTCATCTTTTTATGCATAGCTTCAATTTTGATGTAAACATCAACAACATATAAAGTTCTGTTGAGTAACTTGATCTATTCTTGTTTTTTATTTTAATCTTGCAAGAATCTGTCTTTTAAAATTTTATCAAATATATTAAATTGCATACGGTTACAGATGGTGGTTAGGGCTGTTCCAGAAAATACTATGTCCCCCCAGGGAAGGCAATTTTTTTAAATATTATGTGGGTGGTTGTATTTGAAATACCAAAATGCAAAGGGAGTGCTGTTCTAATTAAATTTTATTTCTGTGGGTGGTGGGGGTTAAAAAAAAGTGCCGTCCCTGGGGGGGACATAGTATTTTCTGGAACAGCCCTTACATGAAATACTGTAATGTTGAAATAAAAAAATGTCACTACTTTTATATTCTTTAATCAAATTTATTACAGAACAAGCAGCCTGGTGCAGAAGAAGCTTTTAAGATATTAGGACGGGCTTTCAAATTAATAGGATCTACTGTAAGTTACTAAACATTATAGTATTCCTACAAAAAAGATTTATTCAAATTAATGATACTATGCTACATGTTATTGTATTGATGATGTTGTTACAATCACCTTTGATTGTTTCAAAAATTCTTAGATGTCACTTTAATTAACAATGATAAATATCATTTATAATTATGTAGAATATGTAAATGATTCTTTTCTTCCATAATGTTATGGCTAATCTGGTGATGATCTTTGTTACTGTGACTTGACTGTAAGTGTTCCACTCCACCTATTGCACAGGGTTCGTACGGGGCATGGAATCCTGGAAAAGTCATGGATTTTTATTTAGGGGGGGGGGGGGGGGGGGGGAGGAAGGCCTTTAAAAGTCATGGAAAGCTATATTTTAGTGACAAGTCCTTGAATAGTCATGGAAAATGATTATTTGCACTGTAATCTTTATTGCATGTCTTCAAACATTTAAAATTAAATGATCCCCGTAGTTTTTGTCGAAACTGTTTCTTTTTCGAATGCTAGAAACAAGGCCCCAGTTGTGGTAAGTGTAAAATGAGAATTTAAAATTCGTTTCTTCAAAATTGTTTATAAAAATATGCAACCGCATCTGGTTCCCTTCATAGTGCAATTTGCTTATAAGAAACCAGCTATCGGAATATTCGAAAACGAAGTTATTGCTACCAAACAGCCGTTGAAAAACACTTTTAATGATAATGTATGGATAGAGGAGCTGAAATGATAAGAGTCCTACATATAGTAAAGAGCAATTTTTCATACAAAAGTTGTGAGGATATCGTCTCGGTATTTAACCCTTTCAACGCTACACAAAAAAATAGAAAAATGGCTGCTGCTGCTGCATTTTTTTTGTGTTCATTCGTTAGAACAGTATATTCCTTTTCAGACTGCTGTATCTTTTTTATTATAAGAGATACAGAAAAAGTTATTGCATGAGAAATGATCAGGAGAGTATGAACTGTAATGTTAGACAGTTGTTTCAGTAAATTTTTTATCAAGTTACCTGCATTTTCAGGTAATTAACAGGTAAAAGGTGTAATTTGTTACATTTATGTTGAATTTTGAATAAAAACTACTTTTCGTCTTCATCTATTTTGTTTTTTTATCTGCCATATAATAAAGAAGACACCAATTGCTCGATTCCGTAGCGTATTGCACCATACACAACGTATTATGTAATCATGGCACAAATCAGTGGCTCCGTCCTCAAAATTTTCAGTCAACCTCCGTTTTCCCCCCTTTTTCTACGTCTCGTAATGATCGATCAAATCATATTTCCCACACGAATTGAATGTAATAAACACATTGAGATAACAAGAAACCTTTTAACTAATCCTCGTCATCAGTTTCGCCATAGAAATGCTGAAATATTTCCATATATTTTACAGCTTCGTTTCCGATTTCCGCCATTTGCATTTGTCAAAATATTTGTTTTTATTTTCCTTCAATTTTCCTTCTACTGCATGATTTTACAATAAAAATTGCTGGGATTTCAAGCGCAAATGAGACCTTGCTTATCCTCGATTCATACAAGGAAAAATTAGAGAGGACCCGAATGAAAACCGAATGGTTAAAGAGTCCTTATGAAAAATCCGTTGTCATCGCGGCATATGCCGCGAATAGCAGTGGCGGACGGCGTATGTCATCGCGGCATATGCCGTGTATAGCGTTGAAAGGGTTAAGAATATGTTTCTGAATAGTGGACAAATGTCACTTCTGAAATGGCAATGATGCCTCTAAGTAGGAAGGTGATAGTTTTTTTGTCTACAATGTATTATCTGTTTGAGTCCAACCAGTCAAGAGGATTATGCCAAATAACCTTTTCTAATACTTTGTTTATTAAAATATTTCAAAATTTGTATATATTCTTTTATACTGTAAAAAGAGGCAGAACATATACCAAAGGGGACATTCAAATGAGTGTGTAGGTCATACTCTTTCATAGAATCTTTGATAACAAGTAGGTCTACATCATTGTTAGCAAACTTAACTCAGTATTGTCATTCATAAATATGTTGGTATTTCTCATTGTGTTTCAGTGCAATTGTGTCATTATTGGATGTTAAAAATATTGTTTATTTAGTTGCATGGAAAGGACACAAAAGCATGTTTATAGCATTAGGGATGACTTTTTGGTCTATAGTTTTGGGGTATGGAAATTTCATAAAACATCCTTGAAAAGTCATGGAAAAATGGAACTAAAAAGGTGTATGAACCCTGATTGCAGTGCATTTAAAATTCTGAATGAGTTGCAGTTTGCTTTTTCAAACCAAACTTCCACTGGTCTGAAATTTTAACTATCTGCTGTAGAAAAATACAATGACAGTCAAATCTAGCAATCACAAAGTGATAAAGTAAAGCATTTTTATAATGAAAAACAAGCACACAACGCCAGATATATTTTATTATTATTTTGGTGGAATCTACTTTGCCTATGAAAAAGGACAGTATACATAAAGATGTTGAAATTTTTAATTTCAGTAAAACAAAAATATGATGATTTTATTTTTTTGTAGGATCTTAGAATAAAGTATGACACAGAATTCAGACAGGCAGATGAAGCTGAAGCTGCTATGGTAAGTGACTACATCAATAAGTTAAAGTGATGAAATATATACACCTTATCTCTATTTGTCTGCCATTGCTGGACATCACAAAGGTCCCATAAAATTTTGCTACTAAATACATAATTTCTTTTCACCGCAATGGAAAAATGATTGTTGTATGACGTCAATAGTTCAAGGGGAACAGATTCTCTGGTCAACTGGGGTAGATTTCATATTTCCAAATAGTGATAAGGTGTATTGTAATGAACAAGGTGTTTTGTACAGATAAGTAATTATTATTGCTGTTAATGTCACTATTTAATCACTTCCAAAAAAAACCAGTTTTGGATGATGCTTTTTTAAAAATATCAAATATTTAGTTTCGTATGGCTAAACAAAAGTAGTTGAAAAATTATTAATGTAAGGGTCATAGCAACAAATAAATAGGATAAATTTTCACATACATGATTAGTAAAATTTTCAACATCTTACAACTAATTGATTATAGTTTGAAAAACTTATGACTATAACATAGTTATGATCAGAAAGGCTTGTATGATATATTGTCCTGACGTGTGACTTTAACATTTAATTATAATCTGAATCATTTATTGTTTACAGAAGGAATTTAATGATCTGTTGACCAAACTGCAAGACAAAATGCAAGAGGTAAGAATGGTTCATTACCTATGTTACTTAAAACATTTCATTATAAATGTACTGTACAGAAAACTCCTGTTATACAGATTTATCCTTGTCCATCTGTCTTGATATGACTGCTAGTAAAGGTTGAAGACAGTTCATTTTCAAGGGATCATTTAAAGACCGAGTTCTTATTAACCTTAATAATTATCAGGATAAAAAAATCTAAATAAGGAAGGATATTTTACTAAGCTATTATATTTTCAAGTCTTTAAAGTAGAAAGTTTTTATTTTAGGCTGCCAATATGATGCGTTGTGATAATTGTGGAGGAAAACATAGGAGAGTGTTTATAGATCGACCATGGTATAGCTCCAGATTTTGTAAAAGGTGTAATGTTAGACATTCTGCCAAAGAGGTAACATTTCACGGTTTTTAAATGTCTGAGAATTCAAGATATATGAAATAAAGAATGAAAAAAACTTTTCGGGCTGCTACTAAAAATAAAAACATTTTGGCAGGGGACAAAACTTTGCAGTGCCTCAGATAAGCTACAGATCTAGACTCCTCAAAAAATCAGTTGTAATGGTTCTTCAATGTGCAGATAGCTTGTCACTCTCTATTCAGGCTACGGGACAGGTTTCATCTAACGTTGATTTCTATAACATAGCTACGTAGACACTGATAAAACATGTGCACAAAAGGCAAATAAAATTGCTCTTCAGAAATTCTGCCTCTCCAAATTTAAGACCCTGTGAACAAAATTATCAGCCAGAGGATAAAGAAAGATATTTGTACATCATCTTCTTCAAGAGGCTAGAATGTAAACATCTTAGCTAAATTTCATGTCAAGTGATTTAATATATATACCAAAGTAATCATGTCAATATTAAAGAAGATGCATGTTTTATTTTCACAGGGTGATGTTTGGGCTGAGACAACAATGTTTGGTTTCCTATGGCATTACTATGCATGTATGGAAGGAAAAATATATGATATAACTGAATGGGTGGCCTGTAAGGTAATTATTTGATAAACTTCTTATGTTTATATGAAATTTCTTAAAAAATAAGTCCAGTAAATGATAGAACTAAGTGTTATTTGTTTATATGAGAATTCATATGTTAATTTTGTACAAAATTATATGTAGAAAAAATCACTAAAATTTTGTCTACACTTATTCTTATGTTGGAAAAATGTAAAAATGTGCTTAATTGTTTTGTTTAATTTTATTTTGTAGAAAGATTTCTTTAAACATATGCAGGCTAGTGCCCACCATGTGTTCTATAGAATAGCCACAGAAGGAAACAGAGGAGGTGCACAGCAAGGCAGGACTGGGTATGTATTATATAGATATAAGAAGATGAGTGCCAATGAGATAACTCTCAATCCAAGTCACAATTTGTCAAAGTAATCTATAACGGTCGAAGTACAGTCTTCAACACAGGGCCTTGGCTCATACCAAACAACAAGCTATAAAGGGCACCAAAAGTAAGCTATTGTAAAACCATTCAAACAGGAAATATTTATATACATGTGCATTCAGTAATGTGGTGAATTTCAAATTATAGATGGAGAGATTTTTAAATACTTTGGTTTGATTTTAGAATGTACAAGTAAGAAATACCAATAAACTAAACTTTTATACTAATTATTTGGTAATGTATTTACAGTGAAGCAGACTTGGAGGACTTTATCAATAATCTGTTCCAACAAGCAATGCATACAGAGGGCAATACACAATGGCAACCCCCACAGCCTTCACAACCAAGCCAGCCTTCCTCAGCTCCAGGCAAGAAAACAAGACGAAGAAAGAAAAAACATTGAAATCAAACGTGTGCCCCATCCATGATTAATATAGTAGAGAAATGTGCCATGTATACCTTATATAGTGGCTTGTTATTGTTTACTAAATTTATATATAGTAATAAGTGATTTGTTGTTAAGATTTTCATTGTTATCAACTGGTATACATTACATTAGAATTTTTTTGCATTGTTCAATTTTAATTTTTTGCTCTCAGCAAATTTCATCAATGGAAAGTTCTAAATGCTTTAAGTTTCTACTTTATTTTACTCTTTAATAACAAAGTTTAAATCCATATTTTGAATTAAAAACAAATCTTCTCTCAACCAATAAATTTGCTGATGAGAACAAAGACATATATATGATACTAAATGAAAATTTAGAGAGAAAAATAATGCTTTTAGTGAGTTTTTAAAGTTCAGTAGGGTATTGATATCAGCTAACTGAATTATAAACTATACAATTATGGTAAAATATGATTTTGATTCATGAAAATATTGTTAAGTTTGAACGACTTTTACTCTCAAATAATTTAGGTAAATGCATATCTCAAATTGTTTTGGGGGTATGCAACATTCAGCTTTGAGTCCTGTTTAAGAACAGGAAATATTACCTATCTAGAATATGTATAGTGGAAGGTTAGAGCAATCGTTTAGATGTTCATTCACAATTAAATAAACATATGAAAGAATTTGGACAAAGAACAGTTTGATAAAAAATGTATAGGTATTGAAGTGCTTTACTTTCATATTTCATTTTCTAGACCTTAGGTAGTTAACTTAAGTACATGTAGATGACAGTTAGTTTTTTTGCTACAAATTTTTTGTCTAGCAAACTACATTTATGTTGCTATTCTCGTTATCTGGCTTCCTTATCTAAATGTTTCAATATTTTTTTTTTAAATAAACCTAAGCTAGACTAAATGAAACTCCATTCATTCCTGTTTAGAATTATAATTTTTAAGACCTCTTCTCAACAATCATTTAAACAAAATGCACATACTGTCATACGTTGTACTCAGAATTGTGCCCAATCATTACTGTCCAACTGCAAAAAAACTTGCTACTATTTCTTGTTAATTATTTTGAATTGGCAAGGCAGGGAATGCCCTCAGAATTATTTTTTCAGAATCATACTTGATAGCAATAACAATAATGTAATCTTGCCAATAACTGGTTTAGTTTTTGTCTCATTGAAACCGTGTTTAATTTTTTCCATTCCATAATGCCAGAATATTTTTCCATTATTTTTTTGTTGGTAGTTATTGTCATTAATTTGAATGAATTTTAGATAATACACACCACTGAAATGGCAATAGTTTTATTCAAGTATTGTTTGATATAGTGTTGACTTTCTGTTATTACCATGCAATAATGTATTGGTACAGTGTAATATATAAAACTTTAAACCTTGCATGGTTTACAACAGGTTTATATGACCATAGAAACTGTGATTATTTCAGGTCCATTGACTTTTAGTAGTTGAATAAACAGCTGCACAATAAGCTCAAGATGCACCATTTTCCTTTTCATACCCCCACCTATGATAGTAGATGACATTATTGTTTGCATTTCATTATGATGTGAACGTTTCAAATTATATGCTAAATAAGGATTTGACCATGATTTCATGTCACTGAACATAGATATAAAATACAAGCAGGTAATTTACAATCAAGGTGTGGTCGCATCAGCATTCAATTTGAAATAATAGCTTGTGTTTTCTGATGCAAAATAGTTTTATTCTTATATAGAACTAATAAAGCAAAATTTAGTTATTTTAAAAATGTGTTCTAAATTGTTGAATCATTCATTTTACTCTGGGATGACAAATTAGAAAATAGTCTAATTGTAAAAGAGCTTGTCTTCATAGAACCAAATGTATAAAAATTGTACTGATCTGTAAAACAGGTTATCCTGAGACATGCTCATATGGATAATGAGATTCCATAATGTATCAGACAGTTGTTTGACTTGTGTTTTTACATAATTAACTTCATCACTTATGTATTATACACCTTTAGTTAATCTGTTTAGCCCTTTTTACTGAACACAAATTGGACACATCATAGTGACTACAATTTTGTAAAAAAAAAATCCAGTAGTGTATTGAAAACCAAAAATATATTGATATTATTTTAGTTAGCTAGTATTTAGCCTATCCACTATGTTATTTGCTGTTAACTATTGTTTAATATTATTGTTTCATTACATGTAGAATTGTTAAATTCCAAAGTACTCTTAATTCAATACTTTTAAATAATATTGTACATCCTTTACATATTGTTAGTTTAATAATCTAAATTAAAAATAGAACAGGACATTAACTGTGTGCAAGATTCCCTAACTTTTCAAATTGCAAATGGGCCAAATAATTTTTGTCCACATCTGATGAATTTTTATTTTTTTACAGAATTGCCAAGTTTGTATTTAGCAGTCACAATAATGAAACTTATAAAAACTGGTCTGTTTCATATAATTAGCCAAATACATAAACTAATTGTGTAGTCACTCAAGCATAAAAAAGTTTGACAGTATAGATATAAGACGTGAAATATTGCTTGGCCCTCATCAAAATGAAGGATTTAATCTCTTGTGTATGTAAAAAAACTCAGAATGCAGATCTAGAAATTGTTTAATTTTTGTAGCTTTCTGACATTTTATAATATTTGATTATATTGATACTAATTATGTTTTTACTGACTGTTTACTGTTGTTACCATATATATTTCTCACTGATATGTCATGGTAATGGGGCACAACCTGTTAGTGTATATTGACTAGTGTATAACTATGTAACACTCACTTGTTAGTGGGTTAATATAAAGCTTGATGGTGAGGCAGTGGATCAGTATTTGATATGTTTGTTTGCTTTTTGAATGGTTTAAGAGGAGACTCTATTTATTTCATGTTGTTTTCATACATGTCTATGTAAAAGACACATTTGCCAGATAAACAGCATTTTTCGCATATCATGTTCTAGTTAATAAAATTTGACAATAAAGTATGCAAAAACATATATTTTTATTTTGCCAGAAACATTAATGTTTATGACAATTTGTTTAGGCAGTGAATTAGACCTATTTGTATTGGAATTTATCACATGGTATACATTGTATTGAATGTTATGCAACCATGTATACATTTGTATTGAAATTGTTATCAACCATGGGTTTATATTTGTATTGGAATTGTTATCAACCATGGGTATCCATTTGTATTGGAATTGTTATCAACCATGGGTATCCATTTGTATTGGAATTGTTATCAACCATGGTTTATACATTTTATTGGAATTGTTATCTACCATGTTACATTTGTATTGGAATTGTTATCAACCATGGGTATCCATTTGTATTGGAATTGTTATAACCATGGGTATCCATTTGTATTGGAATTGTTTATACAACCATGGGTATATATTTGTATTGGAATTGTTATCACATGGGTATACATTTGATTGGAATTGTTATCAACCATGGGTTTACATTTGTATTGGAATTGTTATCAACCATGGGTATCCATTTGTATTGGAATTGTTATCAACCATGGGTATCCATTTGTATTGAAATTGTTATCAACCATGGGTTTATATTTGTATTGGAATTGTTATCAACCATGGGTATCCATTTGTATTGGAATTGTTATCAACCATGGGTATCCATTTGTATTGGAATTGTTATCAACCATGGGTATACATTTGTATTGGAATTGTTATCTACCATGGGTTTACATTTGTATTGGAATTGTTATCAACCATGGGTATCCATTTGTATTGGAATTGTTATCAACCATGGGTATCCATTTGTATTGGAATTGTTATCAACCATGGGTATACATTTGTATTGGAATTGTTATCAACCATGGGTATACATTTGTATTGGAATTGTTATCAACCATGGGTTTACATTTGTATTGGAATTGTTATCAACCATGGGTATCCATTTGTATTGGAATTGTTATCAACCATGGGTATCCATTTGTATTGGAATTGTTATCAACCATGGGTATCCATTTGTATTGGAATTGTTATCTACCATGGGTTTACATTTGTATTGGAATTGTTATCAACCATGGGTATACATTTGCATTTTGATCAACCTCATGTTATATATCAGTGAACAAGATTTTTGTGGTCAAGTCCTCATCTTGAGATACTATGACCTATAGGACTACTATATTTGGTGTATGTAATGGTTATTAGGTGTAAAGGCTAAATGGCAGGTGTTGTCTGACCTTGTCCTTGACTGTTTCCTGGTTCATGGGATAATGCTTAGTTTATCTCTCCTGAGTCAAAAAGCAAGACATAGGTATGCTGTTTCACGACAGGGGCAACAATGTATTATTTGTGATTAGGTCTAGCTTATGGTGAACCACAAGTGTTAGGTCGTTGATATTTGGTATGTAGTAGTATTAGATTGGCACATGTAATTTCCATGGAGATTATTTGACCCTGCCCTCTCAGTTATGGTCTATTGACTTTTCAAAAACATTGCTTAGTTTTTTACATGTACTTGTTTGTGATAAGGTCAGTTATAGGGAGAACATCTAGTGGTAGATCAATAATATTTTGTATGCAGTTGTATAAGCATTGGAATAACTCATTTCCATGGAATTTTTTTGGCTCCGCCCTCTTAGTCCTGGTCTTGACTTTAATTTATTTTTTCTTAGTTTACATGTATTAGTTTGTGATTAGGTCAGTTAATTTCAAATGAAACCATTAGTGTTAGGCAAATGTTGTTTTTCAGTTGTACATTATAAGTATAAGTGCACCTCATTTCATGAGAATATGTGGTGCAGACTCGTCAGTCATGGTCTATTGACTTTGAAACTTTTGCTTATTTGACATGTATTTGTCTCTATGATAACAGTTTATTTATTCACCTGTGATGAAAGTTGCAGTATGCAAGACAGTGATGACTGTATGGCTTCCGTTTAAACCAAACGTATAAAGCTTTATAGGAGCATGTAGTTGAGTGGTTATTGTGGTTCATGTCCGTAAATTGCATAGTTATAAGTTAAGAAGTTAATTTTTCTCATTTAAATTTGTTCATATTTTTCAAGTAGGGTTCTTGTAAAGCCAACCATACAGTATGGGTTTTCTCATGGTTGAAGGCAGTACAGTTGCCTATAATTACTTACATCAACATCATTTAAACTCTGGTGGATAGTTGTCTCATTGGTAATCAATGAATCATACCTCATCTCCTTATTCTTCTATTTCAGAAGGAAGAAGACATGGATGCTTGATTCCTTGTATGCAAATACTTTATGTTAAGAAGGAGCAATAGGATAAATGTTTGGTATATTTGATATATGTCTTCCTTGCAACTTTTTGTCCATCAGACCTCAACCTAATATCATCATTCAATGATCAAGGTTAAAGTTACACAAATGTGTCTGTTTCTCACATCATATAAGCAGTAGATCAATTACATGTGGTGTATATAATGATTGTAAGGGGTACCTGTCGGTCCGGCAGTTTTCATCTGACCTTAACTTCTGTCTTCATTGAAGTTAAGTGCCAAGTTTTTGTGTTTTTGTCTGTTTATTCTAGTACTTTAAGCTATATGTCAATTATACTTGGTGTATGAAATGATTGCAAGGTGTACAGGTATCATCTGACCTTGACATCATTTTCATAGTTCATTAGTCGATAACTACTTGTGTTGTGGTCTGTTTCTCAATTATCATAGGCAATTGGTCAACTTTATTTGGTGTATGAATATTTGTTAGGTGTACATGTCTATTTGAAAGGATTTATCTGACAATGAACAAATTGTCATGGATCTTTAAAGATGTTTTATGTCATTTTTGGGGTTCACCTTTATCTCAAAGACTTTCAACAGCAGGCAAGACATTACAGCATGTGCTCTCATGTTTTGGTTTAGTCTATTTCTCAGATACTATAAGCAAGAGTCAACTATGTTTGGTGTATAAGACTTTCATCAGCAGGCAAGGCATGTGCCTCATGTTTTGGTTAGTCTATTTCTCAGATACTATAAGCAAGAGTCAACTATGTTCGGTGTATGGAATGATTGTAAGGTATACGTCTGTCTTGCATCAGACAATGACCTCATGTTCATAGAACATTGATAATGTTAAATTTATGTGATACTTACAGTAAAACCTTCATATTACAGACTTTCAACAAGAAATCATTAAGTAAAACAGGCAATACATTTCAGGGTGAGCACTCTTGTAATAGTTTGTTCTTATGTTTTGCTGTCCAGTTAGAAGTTGAGTACTCTTAAATATGTTTAACTATGTAACATTCTTGTCCAAAGTTAG
>CM034349.1:99808617-99874548 GCA_019925275.1 Mytilus edulis
TGATTTGTTGTATTGCAATGAGACAACTCCCACAAAAGACCAAATGACACAGAAATTAAAAACTATAGTATAGGTCACCATACGGCCTTCAACAATGAGAAAAGCCATGTCTTGCAAGGTTTAGTGTAGATATGACCTTATATTACTATATAGATGAGTTTACAACAAGTGCTGACGCCATAATTGTAGATTGGTTTGCAAAGGATCACAACATCAAGGTAATCTTAGGTATGCTAGTAGATGGTGGTTGTATCTCCCTGTGGCTGTGTTTCATGGAATCTGTCACCCACGAACCATCTACTCCATCTGACGTTGATCATATCCTTCAACTTGGTACAGATCTTTACCACTCAATATCCACACATAGGGGTTATATGCTTATAAATGAAATACCTAGTACCGTTGATATTGCGGGAAGAAGTTTACACTTTCGTGTTATAGAGTCGAGAGGCGGATCAACAGCTCATGCAGTAGACGACTTGGACGCCTTGTGCTTTTGTATCAAAGGAGCACTTAAACGCTGCTATGAGGAATCAGATATGTGTTTTATGACAGTTGGGAACTATCCAAGTTGTACAATTGGTACAAACAAGACAGCTGAGCATGGTAAATGTAGATTGCCATTTAAATAATGCGGTTTTAGAAATTGAAACTTTAATTTCTCGCTCATTTTACCACAAATGTTTCTCGCCACACTTCGCTTGGCAAGATATTTATCTACATTGCACCCACTCTAGAAGAATATTTCAATAATTTGATCATTTTAACCTCAAAAAAAGTTTTATTATGCCCCCCCCCTAACGTCAAATCCTGTATCCGCCCCTGATGATATAAAGATCTATTTATTGACAAATTATTGCTTTAAAACATACTTCATAAAAAAAAGTTATAATTGTAATATAAAAAGGAGGTGATGTGGTATGATTTCCTATGAGACAACTATCCACCAGAGTTAAATTATTTCGTAGTAAGCAATGAAAAGCCAGAGTACAGCCTTCAACAATGAGAGAAGCCATACTGTGAGTCAGCTATATTATTGTAAAAATTTTAAAACATATTGTTTTGCCAAAACCATAGGCATGACATAAACTTCATATACAATCAATCATTAATAATCATCAGTGAAATAAGTATCTGAATATCCCCAATAAAATTTCATTTTTTTGTTTAATATTGACATAAGATAACCTACGTCATGGATAATAACCTACCTTGTATCTACAGGTACCCCTGTCAACCAAAATATAGTTACAGTTGTCATTCTCCTCACTGGCTTTTTGTATCCAATGAGACAGCATACCTTAATAAAGATATTATCAGTGATCATTATCATAGTGAAAGCAGTTATTTATAATATATGTAGACAAAAATAATATAATTATTGAAGGTACAATTCTGTCCTTATATGGATTTAGGGATAATATACTTTGTTCAACATTTGGCTAAGACCTTTAATGTTGAAATATTGGGCGGCCGTTTTCTGTCTTTTCTTTTTTTCTTTTTGTGTTTTATAAGTTCAGCTCTTTTACCTTTTTTATTGAGTCCTTAGTGATAGTACCTTCGACCACTTCTTTATTTTAGTCTTGTAACCATTTCAAAATAATTATTTTGTTATCTAGGATCCACAGTTTTCTTTATTAAAATGACAAAGAATTAGCTGTGAAGTCTTTCTATAGAATGATTATCTTTATAGAATTATAGGACAGTGTGCATCAATCTACATCTTACTTTATATGGGAACAAAAAATTATTGAGTATTGAAAAGCTTTGGTACACCAAGTCATCATGTTGGTTACAGTATTCAACTCTACCTCGACATCTTGTGATAAATTAATGCAAGGATCATTTGTGTATGTGACAAATTAGATTCCTACCTTTTCCTGCTCCAAGTTCAACAAAGGTCATAGCTTCTTTAATCAACCCCATTTTTTCCAAATGTCCAATCAGAGATGCCTAAAATATATTAGAGAAAAATTGCATCATTTATAGGATTTAATTATGGCAGTTTTGATATGACAGACCAATATTTGAGATTAATTTTGTGATCGCATGAATAAAAACCTCACAAAAATTTCAGAACTTACAGTAACCCGTGTTAGGTATTTTATTAAAGATTGTCAACATTCCTTAAAAATAAACCTGCTTTAATCGAATGTTAGATCATTGTTTTCTATGTCACACAATTATATAAAATTACAATTTTGTTGTGCTGGAATATGTATAAAATAAGAACAGGAAAATAGAACAGATACCTGCTGTTTTCTGTGCCTAATAGCAGGAATCCCATAGGAATTGTTACAGAGTTCTTCCTCTAGACAGGAATGAGACAAAATCTCTGTGGGAATCTTAATGTGTTCTGAAATATTAGTTAAACATAAATTGACATATAAGTCTAACGAAGAAATGTTTATGTGTAAAATCAAGTATAATTGAAATCATCGAGATTTATGTACTCACAAATGTGCACTGAACATAATATATATGTTATATTTATATTTTCTACCTATTTTATAATAAGACTGAATTGGTATAAAAAATAAGAAGATGTGATATGATTTTCTTTTTACAAGAATGGAAATTGGTTAACTGAATTGTCTATTACATGTAGTATTTACAGATTATCTTTGTCAAGTAAGTTTTATACAGTACCATCATAAAGCTTGTTGATCTTTAAAATCAATTGTTTTAGGTGTTCTGTTGGTATGTCAAGCAGTGAAAACTGAAAAAAAATTTATGACAAGCTGCTGAATATATAAATGAACTGGGTTACATCAAACTATAACCGTTGTGCATTTAATTCTTTTATTATTCTGCTATATATTGGGATCCTGATTTAGAGTAATCTCACAACTTGATTGGCTAATATTGTCCTAATAAATTTCAGTATAATTTTTTATTCAGTCAATTTTAAATTATCTCCCTTATACCATTGACCTAATGAAACTAGAGGGTCCAAGGACCCTGTGTCGCTCACCTGATATTTTTATTTACAATTGTTGCATGATAAATGCAACTGTTGTACTGTCGTTTAGTTTCAGAGATATAATACTAAAAAGTGCATTTGAAACCTATGTTTTATTTCAGCCATGTGGGCAGGCAGGGTCATCATACACAGTGGTCCCTGGATATCCTAGTGGTGATTTAAACCAAGTTTGTTTAAATTCGACAGTTGTTTCAGGGGAGAATTTTTGTAAAATTTATCTAACAAGAAATGCAAAGTAATGAGAAAGTTGTGAAGTAGTTTTGTTGTTGCGTAACACCCCCCCCCCCCCCCCCCCCCCCCACACACACACTTTGCCACCAGTGCAAGGGTTGTATAGCCAGCTGAGGTCGTGAAAAACTCTCTTTCTTTTGTTGTTGCAGATAGATCTTGACCTGATAAACAATTTTACCACATGTCAGATTTGCTCTAAATGCTTTGGTTTTTGAGTGATAAGCCAAAAACTGCATTTTACCCCTATCTTCTATTTTTAGCCATGGCGGGCATCTTGGTTGGTTGGCTGGATCACCGGACACAATTTTTAAACTAGATACCCCAATGATGATTGTGGCCAAGTTTGGTTTAATTTAATCCAGTAGTTTCAGAGGAGAAGATTTTTGTAAAAGATAACTAAGATTTACGAAAAATGGTTAAAAATTGACTTTAAAGGGCAATAACTCCTAAAGGGGTCAACAGACCATTTTGGTCATGATGACTTATTTGTAGATCTTACTTAGCTGAACATTTTTGCTGTTTACAGTTTATCTCTATCTATAATAATATTCAAGATAATAACCAAAAACAGCAAAATTTCCTTAAAATTACCAATTCAGGGGCAGCAACCTATCAAAGAGTTGTCCCATTCATCTCAAAATTTCAGGGCAGATAGATCTTGACCTGATAAACAATTTTACTACAGTCAGATTTGCTCTAAATGCTTCGGTTTTTGAGTGATAAGCCAAAAACTGCATTTTACCCCTATGTTCTATTTTTAGCCATGGCGGCCATCTTGGTTGGTTGGCCGGATCACCAGACACAATTTTTAAACTAGATACCCGAATGATGATTGTGGCCAAGTTTGGTTTAATTTGGTCCAGTAGTTTCAGAGGAGAAGATTTTTGTAAAAGATACTTAAGATTTACGAAAAATGGTTAAAAATTGACTATAAAGGGCAATAACTTCTAAAGGGGTCAACAGACCATTTTGGTCATGTTGACTTATTTGTAGATCTTACTTTGCTGAACATTTTTGCTGTTTACAGTTTATCTCTATCTATAATAATATTCAAGATAATAACCAAAAACATCAAAATTTTCTCAAAATTACCAATTCAGGGGCAGCAACCCAACAACGGATTGTCCGATTCATCTGACAATTTCAGGGCAGATAGATCTTGACCTGATAAACAATTTTACCCCATGTCAGATTTGCTCTAAATGCTTTGGTTTTTGAGTTATAAGCCAAAAACTGCATTTTAACCCTATGTTCTATTTTTAGCCATGGCGGCCATCTTGGTTGGTTGGCCGGGTCACCGGACACAATTTTTAAACTAGATACCCTAATAATGATTTTTGCCATGTTTGGTTAAATTTGGCCCAGCAGTTTCAGAGGAGAAGATTTTTGTAAAAGTTAACGACGACGGACGACGGACGCAGGACGACGGACGACGACGGACGACGCCGGACGCCAAGTGATGAGAAAAGCTCACTTGGCCCTTCGGGCCAGGTGAGCTAAAAAACTAGTTGCTTTATAGTCCTAATATTTGTAACTTTTCACAGTTTTAGATTAAATATCTAAATATATTTGGTTGATATTTTCCTAATAAATGTACCAAAAATCAGAACAAAATCTGTAGGCAAAACAAAACAAGAATGTTTCCCCAGTACACGGATGCCCCATCCACACTATCATTTTCTATGTTCAGTGGACCGTGAAAATGGGGGAAAATCTCTGATTTGGCATTAAAATTAGAAAGATCATATCATAGGGAACATGTGTACTAAGTTTCAAGTTGATTGGACTTCAACTTCATCCAAAACTACCTCTACCAAAAACTTTAACCTGAAGGGGGACAGACAGTGGAAGGAACGAACCAACGGACGGACGCACAGACCAAAAAACATAATGTCCATAAATGGGGCAAAAAAATTCATAACAACTATTTGATTTCAGACTCAAGGACAGACATGTCTTGTAGCAACAATATGTCCTAACCACTTAGTGGGTGAGTACAGACTATTTAATTATTTCATGACCTCCTTATGTCAAGCAGTGAAAACTGAAAAATTTTTAATGTCTTTACCTACCTTTGCATCAAGATCATCCTCATCAGCTTCACCAGAATTTATTCCTGGACAATGATAAGCCTGACAAATATAAAATTTACATAATGGTTGGTATACATCTGGAATTTGATAAATTGCAATTGCATGATTATTCAAATCAAAATAAAAGATTGCCTCTGCTGGTATTTATGTTTATCCTTCAACTTGAACTAAATAATGTTTGTAGACTATTCATCTAATTTTTCCAACAAATTTTGGTAAAAGAAGTAAATTTAGGAGTTGATGAAAATGTGATTTTTTTCAAAGGATTTCAAGGGGAACAATGTGCCACTAATGCTTTCATGTTTACAACATTAAATGAGGTCAGTCAATTCTCTGAAGTTTAGAAAAAAAGATTCCTTGGGTGGCAATTTTTTTCCATCTGATCAGATCTTATTAGGGATCAGCAGTAAAGAATGTCCCATACTTCTTTCCTGTAAAGTTTGCTTAATTAAATTAAACTGCGCGCGGAAATTTGATCAGGTCACACAACGTCGCGGAAAAAAACAATTCAGTAAGGAAAGTGTTAAAATATTTGACACATATTCTAACTTCTATTAAATCGACTGTCTTTGTTCATGCACTTTAATGCTGAATGAGAGCCTGAAATTCAAGGTTAAAATCTTTGGTCTTGTTCTCGTCAGATTTAGAACCAATGACTTTTTACAGTCCGTGAGAGCAGGTCACCATAACATCTATTAAAGGCAGTGTAAAAACAAATTAACTTACAGGTAAAACCCCTTGTTGCTTTCGACATTTCTTTAAATGCTTTGTCAGCTGATCTTCATAGCAGGTACTGGAATATATATATACATTGAAATGATTAATGAATTTGAACAAAAAATCATGACTCCTTCTACTTATATATGTTTAATCAGTCAAGATAAAAAAAATACAGAAACATAAGCAAACATCTGACTTTTCTCTTATTTAGTCTTATCTGACTCCCTACCTTGCAATTAGATTTATGAAGTAAAACAAAATGTGGATATACATGTAACATGCCTGAATTTTATAATGCTAATCACAGCCAATATACATTTTGGTATACATAAGTAATACTAGTAATAATTTGAAAATCACTTTATTACTAAAAAAAATACCTTTAACATGTTTAAATCATTTGTAAAAATGATAAATGAAAATTTCTACTAATTCAAAGTATAAAAATATTCTCACTGCTTTGTGTCTATGGGACATATGATTCTTTTTCTGTCAGTTGGTATCTGAAATGAGAAATAAAATTGAACTGTTCACTACATTGTACCTCATGTTTGATTTAAATAATTAGTCCAAACTTGTTACAACAAATGTATTCAAAAACACTTTTTCTAAAACCAGTTGTTGGCATGATACAGGTACCATTTTTGTCAAGCCTCAGTGCCACTTTTGTCACAGAAAGCTCGACATAGGGATAGTGATCAGGCAGCTGTGGCGGCTACGGCGGAGTTAGCTAACTTCTTAAAAACTTTATATTTTAGAAGGTGAAAGACCTGGATGCTTCATACTTTGTATACGGATGCCTCATGTTACGAAGTTTCCATCAGTCACATGTCCAATGTCCTTGACCTCATTTTCATGGTGCCGTGACTACTTGAAAAAAAAATTGGTCTGTCTTCCTTATACATGTTATACCATATGCAACAGGTCTAATGTATTTGGTGTATGGAATGATTGTAACATGTACATATCTAGCTGGCATGTGTCATCTGACCTTGACCTCATTTTCATGGTCTAGTGGTCAAAGTTATCGTTTTACTTCTTTTCCGTGAAATAAATTGCAAATCCAGACGTATTTGTCATTGACTGCCCTCATTTTTGATACGAAAATAACAAAATCAGCCGCCATATTGTTTTTCATATTTACATTGATCTTCTACGTCCTGTTAATATTCCTCCAAAGAAGGAGCACACCGGAATAAAGAAAGATAACTCAATCTGATTTTTTCCTAGCATTGAGTAATCCACTTAACATATTCTAAAATATGTCTACATACTTGCTTAAGAATATATATGTTTATATTTTGAGTTATGGAAAAGTTAAAGAGGGTCTTAGTAGCAGTGTTGGCAGGGTGCCTTAGCTTGGTCATCTTTTTCTGTATTCTTTATTTTTAATACAAATTTTCACTGTTGCTATATATCCTAACTTCTCTATTTACTGAGCACAGCTGTTTTGTGCTGTATTGCCATTAAGCACAGCAGAGGAAGAAAGGTAAAACTGATAAAACGTGTCAGACCATAGAAACAGAATGAAGCAGGTCACCTTTCAAAAAATACTGCATATAAAGTTCAACTGTGCCAAGCAATGATGTAAATACTTGTGTGACAAGCTGCTTGACAAGTTTTTCAGCCTAAAAAGTAGATAGAGTTTTATATGGGCTAATGATGTTGTTCTTGTATATCAAACCAGTGATTTAACGAATAAACACAATGTTTGATTAATATCTTTATTAAAATATGCCATTTTCATATTATCATAGTCACGCGTTATTAAATGCCCTTTTTCAGGATTGGCACCCTGCCCTTTTGAAATCCTAGTTGGAACACTGTGTTGTATGGAAGAATTGTTAGCTGTTCATGCCTGCCTGGCATGGTTCATCTGACCTTGATCTCATTGTCATTTTTCATTGGTCAATTTTTAGTTTTCTTGGTTAATGTTAAGTTTATATGACAGTTGTAATAAAGCTTTATATTTAGGACTATCAACATAATATCAATGATTAGTAAAGAAGGCAAGACATTTCAGCATGTGCACTCTTGTTTCTCATACATGTATATTTAATGATGGTATATATGATACTAAAACCATTATGCATAGGCACTTGTCTCAAAATTTTGTTTCCCTATATACCTTTATATAACACATTACGTACTTAACTTACATTTTTGAAAAATGTAAGCTGGTTGCTTAATTCCAATGTATGCTGATTTCCCGACTGTCAACCCCACTTAAACTTGTTATGCCGTAAATCTAATTTTTTTCCCCCTACATAATGGTGTATAACATACCTACATTTGTTGTTGGAATCATCTGTGACAAAATTTACAAAATTTATGAAAGTTGTTTTAAAAAAATTGACTATAAAGGGCAATAACTCCTTTAGGGGTCAATTTACCATTTTTGGTCATCTTTGACTTATTTTTCAGTCTGTACATTATTGCTGTTTACAATTTATCTCTAATAGTCTATCTAAAATAATATTCAAGATAATAAACAAAACCTGAAAATTTTTCTTAAAATTACCAATTCAGGGGCAGCAACTCAACAAGGGTTGCCAGATTGGTCTGAAAATTTCAAGGAAGATAGATATTGACCTTATGAACAATCTAATGTTGTCAGATTTGCTTTAAATGCTTTAGTTTCAGAGATATGAGCCAAAAACTGCATTTTACCCTATGTTCTATTTTTAGTCATGTCAGCCATCTTGCTTTTCGGGCAGGGTCACTAAAACCAAAGTTTTTAACGGAAATTTATTTAACTCGAAAGTTGTCTATACACCTTATCGCTATTCCCTGCTGACCCAAGAATCTGTGCAGCGTGAACTATTGACGTCAAACAACAATCAGTTTTCCATTGTGGTGTCAGTCATTTTGTATTATGACGTCAAAATTTTATGTGAATTTGTGTGTTGTTATATAATTAGTAATGGCGAACAAATAGCGATAAGGTGTATATATAGTGTAGTATCAGGAGGGTTAGTTTTAGGTCATCAGACTATGGCGTATCATAAGGGTCAAAAGTATATTTTGTTGCAAATGCTATATCTTCAATTGCAAATGCTATATTAAATACTGCAAATGCTATATAATTAGTGCAAATGCTATAATAAATACTGCAAATGCTGTAATTATTATAGCAAAAGGTAGTTTACCTTAATTTGTAGCAAATGCTGTATGCCTACGTATCAAAAGGCTCAAAAGTATATAATGGTGCATTTGCCATCACAAATGTAGCATTTGGACTAATAAGTATAGCATTTGCACCAATAGTTTTAGCATTTGCCATCATAAATGTAGCATTTGGACTTATAAGTATAGCATTTGCACTAATAGTTATAGCATTTGCACTAATTAAAATACCATTTGCACTAATTCAGTTACCATTTCAAGTTATAAATAAAGCGTTTGCAATAGTTTAAATTATTTAAATTTTCAAGAATTATGGAAACGCCTTGTTATTTCTTTTTACTTGAGTCTCCACCAATTTCTAAAATTATTTCAACCACTTTTAACTACATGCTAGACATGGCAGAATAAGAACTCTTCTGACATTATTCCTGTAAACTTGGTAAACTTCTACAACATGTGCAGCGTTTTTCGTTAACTGTTTTCAAAATGGCGTATAACAATAATTTGCACAGATTTCTGAGCGTATTTCATAACATTGTAAATGACAAAGAACGTGCTTTAAAAATGACGATGGTTCCTTTAATTTTATGGATGTTGCATTGAACCGGCTGAATGCATTGAAAATAAAATTTTCAAAACATCTGTTCGAGCAAGTAAAATACATACAAACTACTCATTGAAGTATAATTACTACGAAAATGAGTTATAACAGCTAGAATTTTTAAATTAAAAGGTCTATAGTAGGGGGTTCAATATGGGGGATTTTTTAAAATTTAACGTCCATAGTAGGGGGTTCAATGTAAAATACGGGGGTCGCCCCGATATGTTCCGTTACCCCATTAATCCGATACTCCAATAGTCCGACAAAGTTTAATAACTGCAGTAATTGAAAATCTACTTCATGAGGGTGTGGATGGGGTTTACAGAACAGAGAACATAATGGGCGAATATATACAGAATAGAGAAAAAAGGACCAAGAAATAGAGAAAAGCGTATAATAAGATGCTAAAATATAAATACATACAAATTAAAGTATACAGAAATGTATGCCCCCCCTCAAATCCAGACCCTCCTTCGTAGAATCGTTGTTGACGTGGTATTTGAACTACTCTTTTTTTGTAAGTATATCACAGAACAGATAATACCATACCACCTATCTGGTATTACTATTAAAGAAATACCATGACTCGAGAACCTTGCAAGTTTTGGTAAACATATACAAAATGTGATCTATATGGGAACACGTTGTACTAAGAAGGACATGTCATCAGATGTGGTGATGTCTCTCATCATAAAGAATAATGTTCACATGATTAGGTCTCGGATACAGTCAAAACTGTAAAAACTTAAAGTGTCATTTTACCATAAAGTGGGACTATTGTATCGAAACATTCTTATTTACATTCATCAGCTATACTGTACACGAAACAAAGATCAAAAACTTTTAAAACAAACAGAGAGTTATCGAATTGTTAATTGATAATACACTCAAAAATTGGCGAGTTTAAGTTTAAACTGTGACATCGATAGTAAAATTGTTCAATCGGTGACAATTTTTCTATACAAACAAATGTGGACACAGATCAGTGTCAATAGTACGTTTTGATGTTTGACAGTGTTTTCTGACAAAAAGAGTTTTCTGGTTTTCTGCATAGGGTTCTATGTTGAACTGTTGTCCCCAGTGACAGTCAACCTGTACCACTGAAAATAACAGTCTTATATTCAATATTGTGTTTTACTGATCAATATATATAAGAAGATTTGGTATGAGTGTCAATGAGACAACTCTCCATCCAAGTCACACTTTGTAAAAGTAAACCATTATCAGGTAAATCAAGACTGGCATGAAGGAGACACTACTTTAAAATCAGTGCTGACCGTTTATAGATTTTATTTAGCTAGACATTGCTTTGAATATTAAATCTACATATTTGGGAGAGATATATAGCTGCGTTTCTTCACGTTAGTCATTCGACAAAACTTCACAAATAGATATAGGAAAATGTGGTATGAGTGCCAATGAGACAACTCTCCATACAAGTAACAATTTGTAAAAGTAAACAGTTATAGCTCAAGGGACGGCCTTCAACACGGAGCCTTGGCTCACACCGAACAGCAAGCTATAAAGGGCCCCACAAATTACTAGTGTAAAACCAAAAACAAAAACCAGAAACGAGAAACACTTATGAACCACATAAAGAGACGACAACCATTGATTCACAGAGTATATTTAGTTTGACAAAATGTTCGCTACTCCGCGTCTCAATTATTCCAAATCATACTTTAAACGTTGTTTGGGTAAATATATCCCACTATTTTCACTAAAGCATATCTACCAACCAACCTTGATAAATTGCATTATCTGTTCTTAGTCATTTGATGGACAAGGTCGAGTGATTTTAATATATATTTACAATGCAAGTGGGTATAGAAATATGATCACTTTGGTCTTTTTCCGAATGGTAGTAAACCCTTGCCAAAGTTGCCTTGGTTGTGCGGGATGCAACAAATGTCATGCAGAGTGGTGACGTGGTATCCCATGCATTGTGTATATCTCTCACTGCAGGTTAAGAACCATTGCAACAACTCCTTGAGGGGCTGTCGGTGGCTTTTGTCTGAGCCCGTTGCAAGCCAATTTCCTGTCCATATTCAATATTCTGAGTGTCCAGTCGCAATCCAAGTTTTTATTGACCTTTTTTCATCGCGGATAGCATCTGTTACAGGACCTACCTATTCTATTTATTATTACATTGTTTTCAACCAGAGCATGCATGTAATATTTGCCACTGGACATAAAGCAAAATTTTGATATCTTAAATACTTTTTGAATATTTTATTATTATTTCAAAGGATGGGGTTATTCTCTTGAAATAAAGATTATTTATATAAAATATTGTTCAATTATTCAATGTCGGACTACTGGGGTGTCGCACTAATGGAGCGTTGGACTATGTCGGACCAATGGTGTATCGGACTAATGGGGCGTCGGAATAACAGGGCTGCCCCATCATTCCGACAGCCCATTACTACAACAGACCATTATTCCGAAATCCCTTTATTCCGAAAGCTCATTATTCCGACAATGCATCTTTCATAACATCTTTGCTTGCCAAGGGGTACGATCCATTCCCCTCTCTCTGCTAGCCAAGGGGTACGATCCATTCCCCTCTCTCTGGAGGGTACGATCCATTCCCCTCTCGCTGGAGAGGAGGGGAGTGGATCGTAACCCTTGGCTAGCGAAGATGGTTTCATAAGTGTATGGATAAATTTTTCTCTTAAAAGACCAACTCCGTTCTCTATAATATGTATGGTTGTCCGTTTAGATTCCGATTGTTCTTCTCATGCGGGGTATTTGTCTCAGCATATTGGAGTTGATACACATACTTATTGCAACTGCTCAGTTATCCTCGTTCTTCTTTCGTTGTTTGTGTGTCCACTGTCCTTCTGTGGTGTTCTAGTTCGCTGTTTTTTTTTTATCTTGATCTATTTTCTTTTTACTAGATCTTCGGTTTCCCCCTTTCGTTTCAACGTATTGATTCACCACTATTTACTACACAAATAAAAATATAAGAGTTGGATAACCCTATGTACCCGCCTTCTTTGGTCGTAACACTTTCTACCCCTTGTACATGTATCACTCATCTGAGTTTTATCTAATTTTGTAGCAAAAATTAGCGACTAATGTAACTCAGCGAAAAATGAGAAAATCAGGAGACAAATTCAAACCCAGGTCCTTAAAAAATAAGATGACAAATAGGATGAAATATGTGCTCCAAAAAGATGAGCAATTCCAGATTCTATCAATTTATTAAGACACCCAACCGTGCGATTTGATGAATATCGTGGTGACCAATCAGACATAGATGATGACACTCAATATAGGGGTACCGATTTTATATCGCGAGCTTATTTTAAAATCCCGAAAAACATGCTACTTTTATACTGGTTGGGGGAGGGTCAAGCATTATGAATTATAATAAAACAAGTTACGAAAAACAAATATGACAGCCATGAACCAACGACAACCACCTAACTACCAGATATACTGACTTGGGCAATTCCTGACTTGGGACAGGCACATTAAGAATGTGGCGGGGTTAAATATTTGAAGGCACCAACCCTCCTTAACCTGGGACAATGGTGTAACAGCACAACAACCTGAAAAACAAACTATAACAAGAATGAGTCCATAGTACAAGGATGCCGAAATCGCACTATCACTTTTAACTTGATAAAAAACTACCTTAACCAAAAACTTGAACCTGAAGCGGGACAGACGGACGGATGGACGGACAGAGGTAAAACAGTATACCCACACGGAGGGTATAGATTGGGTCAACATTAAGATATTACAATACTAGTATAATATAGTTTTTATTATATCACCATAAGCCTCAGTCAGAGTCGGAGCCAAAACAAAATAGAAATAACAACTAACACATTGATATCAAATAACAGTATCAAGACCTGTTCTTTACATAAACCAAAAGAACAACCAATACAATCATCATTTTGTTTCCATTATAGTTAAGTTTTTTTTGTGTTAACATCAAAACAAATTTTGAAGATTTAACATGTTTATCTTAATTCTTTAAATTTTAACAATATAAACGGCCTTTTCATAAAATCAATGATATCAAAATAATTCTCTTCATGGAACCAATCTTTGAATGAAAAATAAGTGTGTATTTGTGTTAAAAGTTTGTGTGCTTTTTATCGATATGATGAGTTCAGTCCTTTTCGACCTATTTTTATGCCCCATTTGTGGGTATAATGGTTTTTTGGTCTGTGCGTCCGTTCGTACAGCAGCACAGAAGTACGGATGGATTAACGGACGCACAGACCAGGAAACATAATGTCCCTCTACTATTGTAGGTGGGGCATACTTTCTTTGTTCAGTGGACCGTGATATTGGGGTCAAAAATAAAGGAGACACATCTGACCCGAACAGCTCTTATAGACCCATTACGCTAGTTTCGCTGTACTTTTGTAGACTTTTCTAAGGTTTTGGCACTCTATCACGGTCCGAATTGTGGATCAAATTACGAACATCAGAAACCACAGGTAAAGTGTTTAAAATCACCCATAATTTGTATAGCGATGTCAAATCTTGAATCAAAGACGGTGACGAAATGTCATCATTTTTTAATTGCGATAATTTATTGAGTTCGGCAAGGAGAAAACATTTCACCCTTTCTTTTTGCAGTGTACTTAAATGATCTTGAAGACTTCGTCTTAGAGGACGATGTTTCCCACTTGCAAAGCCTCGAGATCAAATGTCATAAGCATTTGTCTATAATCTATCAAAGCTCTGTTAGCGTTTGAAAAGTTTTGTCTACAATGGAAATTAAAAATAAATCAGTTGAAAACGAAGGTTGTTACCTTTTGTAAGAGGAAAACCGAATTATTTGCCATTATCATAAACTTTCTTCCATTTTGTACCATACAAATTGAATGTTCAAATCGAACGAATCCGAATTGCATAAGTTTAAATGGATTGAACATATTTAATCCATATTTGACAACACTGGATTTAGCTTTATATGGAATATTCAATCAATTTTGTAAAGTTTTGACGGCCGTTGTTCTTATAACTTGAAAAAAATACATCATTTTAAACTGAAAACTATCCCCTTTTTGTAAAGTCGCATACGTGTAGTCGAAAAAACTCATTTAATGATCTAATAGATTTCCACTTTGTAGATGAAAATTGAATAAGGAAGAAAATAGATTCAATTTGTCGATCGTTCTTCTGTACAAAGGGTATTTATTCAAATTGGCATTAGATATTCAATTTTGTTTTTCCTTGAAAACGGCATGCGACCTTTGACCTTGATTTTTGAAATACTGCACCATATTTTCTATTGACGACCAAAATAATCTCAAAGTGTTTTTATTATCAGATGTAAATATGGTACGTGTGTGCGCCAAAACCGCGGTCATTTGATTTTAAAAAGGCGTAAAAATTTATATATTAATGGAATTGCGAAAATAAAGTACATTGGTCAATAATTATATATATTGATATATCTAGGGCTATATGTATCATAAATATATGAACCATAAGATTTATATATATTATTTTTTATTATCAACTTTTATAATCATGTATTGTATGTTTCTTGTTATTAAAGATTTTCTTTATATATTGTAAATATTATTTTATTTCATATTATTTAGTATAATTTTTTATCTTAAATTTTAAAATGTTTAAAAGTGAGTTCTCACTCAAAAAATGTCTTATAGTCTCGACTAAAATCAATATTTGTCAAAAGAATATTTTCAAATAACTACACGACTGATTTATAATATCTTATGGTACTTATTTCATATAATATAAATAAATACCATAAGATGTAGAAATGTTTAAAGTTTAATTGACCTGACGGGTTAAAATGCAAACATAATATACACATGTTACAAGAAACATAAATACATGTACTTGTTAAAATGATTATATCGTTGTGAATCTTCAGTTAAAATAGATAATAAACAATCTGAATTTTTTGAAATAAATAAAGGGGTCAAACAAGGGGACAGTTTGAGCCCCACATTGTTTAATTGTTTTATTAATGATCTCCATTCAATTTTTGATGGGACATGTGATCCTGTGTCCTTAGATAAAACAACAATAAGTAGTCTTAGTTTTGCTGATGATCTTTTAATAATATCAAAATCACAAAACGGTTTACCATCTGCTTTGAATAAACTGGAAAAATATTGCTAAAAATGGCAACTGACTGTAAATACAAATGAAACAAAAATTATGATTTTTCATTCTAGAAATTCTTTTGAGTCAAATTTTTTTTATAAACAAAATCAGTTAACTGAAGTTTAAGAGTATAATTTTCTTGGGAACATTATTGATAATAAAGGAAAATTTAAGAGATCTACACATGAACTATCCAAGAAAGCGCTTTATTTTCATTAAAAAAATATATGTCTAATTTTCATCATGTCCCTGTTGATTTATCATGTAAATTATTTGATTCACTAATTAAACCCATAATTTTATATAATAGCGAGATCTGGTTTATGGAAGATTATTACTCAATTTTTAGAGCCATAAATAAAGCCACTTTGCATGGAACTAACTGTGATATTTTATCATTGACAGATAGATTCAGCTTTGAGAAAGTGCATCATAAATTTTGTAAAACTGTTCTTGGAATTAAAAAAACCTCATGTAATATAGCTGCAAAGTCTGAGTTAGGACGATTTCCACTCGACTCCTTTATTAAAACTCAAGTTTTATTATACTTTTGTAGAATAAACTGCCATGAAATAAACCCTCTTGTTAAAGAAGCTGTTGCAGTAAATAAGTCTATGTCTGAAGATGGAATATATACTTGGTACACTTTTGCCAAGCATATTTTTAAAGAATTTAATATTGATGAAGAAGAATATGTTGATTTTGATAAACCTTTTAAACTTATAAAAAATTCACTCAAAAAAACTTTTAAACATATTGTGCAGGAAAAGTATCATAACATCACTCTTGAAAAACTTTCAAATATTGATAACAGTTCAAAACTTTATCTTTATAGTAAACTTAAAAATGAAATTAAATTCGAGGACTACTTGCACAATCTAAACAATTTTAATAGTCGTCAACTTTTAACAAAATTACGTGTAAGTGATCATAATTTGGAAATTGAATTAGGACGTTATAAAAAAATTCAAAGAGAACACAGACTGTGCAAAGTTTGTAAAATTTTAGATGATGAGGAACACTTTTTCCTTCATTACCAAATTAACAGTAATGTAAGACATTCCCTTATAAATGCAATTAAAACCCATTATCCTAATTTTAACCAGCTTGACTCAAACTCTAAACTTAAAACTATTCTAGATCCCAATAAAGATATTTTGTCTAGTGTTGTAGACTATATAAAGCAATCTATGGAACAGCGAAAATAAGGTCCACATTGGTCAATATATATAGATATATGTTATTAATATCAACTTCACTTTATAAAACATTTATCATGTATTATGTTTCTTGTCACTTGTGTATACAATGTACTATGTTTACATTTTAACCCGTCAGGGTTTCATGTTTTTTTGACAAATATACGGCAACTAAAAAAAATCACTAAGGACTACGCATCTGCTAATATTATCCTAAGATTGTCTTAAGATACCTTGGATGCACAGTCTGAGATACATCATAAGACTGTCTTAGGTCTGTCCTATAATTTGTCCCAAGATATATATTTTAAGACAAATCTTAGGACACTTTTGATGTCAGGGCCCAGGCCCTATTTCTCAGTCCCAGTTTAACTGTATATTATGTTTCATAAATAAAGATTGTGTTTATTACTGATATATTTTTTTCTTCATCAATAACTAATATCCAAATTTATTAAATCGAGAAAAGGGTTAAAAATCCCCCCCCCCCCCCCCCCCCCCTCCCCACCACCCCTAAACCAACCCGGTAAAAAAGAAGAACATAAATGGTCGGTGCCTGATATTAACAAAGTGTTAAAAAAGTTCTTAAATCCCTTGATCTTTGGCTAGTTTCGGGTATCATTCTGCAATAATTGACACTGCATAGATGACTGACTAACACACCTGCATTATAGAATTTTATAATTGGCATGAATGTATAATAAATGATTCATTGTAATATTTATTATTCATTCATGCCATATTTCACCATTTCATAAAATAAGGTGGATTACATATTCAAATTTATTCTAATAAGATATAATCATTTAGCAAAAAGTAGGCGGACTATTGAAGATTAATCAATTTATTCTAAATGCATTTGCGAAATGAAATTGCAAATGGTGCAAATGCTACAATTTGTTGTTTTTGCAGTAATTTACTTTTGACCCTCTTGATACGTGAGAGAATAGCAAATGCTACAATTAAAACAAAAATAGCATTTTCAGCTTTAATTTTTGCATTTGGAGTTACAATTGTCGCATTTGCATTTACAATTGTCGCATTTGCAGTTACAATTTGTCGCATTTGCAGTTACAATTACCGCATTTGCAGTATTATTTATAGCATTTGCTATATCTATTAGAGCATTTGCGGTATTTAATATAGCATTTGCAACAAAATATACTTTTGACCCTAATGATACGCCATATCAGACAGACCATCTAGAGATGTCCGAAGCACTACCCAGAAACCATTCTCATCCGGTTGAATACAATGGCTAATACAGACGACTATTCTAACTAGAAGAGCAATTGGTGCAGGAACGACCATCCAAGGTATATATCGGTATTAAAATATACTCGGGATCACAACAATAGGAAGCATCTGTCCCATATCATTCCACAGATATGAAAAATGAATGTTTGTTATAGTCCGAAATTGACATATTCCGATTTTGTGAGGCCGATTATGATATAGTGAGTTTGTTAACAGCCGATATATCAGAGAGGCGGTATGGCAGACATGCTTTTTTAAAAAGCTTATAGTTGTAGCTTTTTGTTTCAAATTAATTAGACATTATTAAAACGTATTGGTACTAACACCAAGAAGACCCGTGTGTTCTGCACAATATTTCTGTCCTGAATTTGGTTTAAATCTGCAAAATCTTCTTTTCTTTTCCAAGAAAAACGAGCAGTGCCCATCTGTCATTTCCACGTGCCGGAAGTAAATAACAAATCACTGAACTGCAATGAATTTTGTTTACACTCTTGTATTAGACAAAAAGAAATAAGATTTATGATAAATTACTATGCTTAATACTTTATAAGTTATTCTCAATTAAAATTTAAAGTCGAAAGACATAATAAAGATTCGTTTTTAAGTGCGAACCTATCGGTAATGACACTATATCCGGTTACTTGCAAAATCGATTTGAAAAACGAAGAAGCACAACTTTCCATGTAGATAACACCATTACATTGAATCAAAATGATAATAACACTGAAAACTTTGCAACAACAAACGTTTAAGGTTGAAATTGGGGAAGATGAGTTGGTAAGTTCTTGTGCCTTGTCAAAGTGGTTTTCCCTTTTTCCGGCGTCACTTTCACCGTAAATCTGTACATGTATTTGTATTTTTATGGGCATTGGAGGAGAAAGGCTTTAATTACAAACTAAGATAACGTAAATATGGTTGACTCGTCTGTCAAAAATAAATTGTGGCTGTTAACTGCATTCCAATCGACTAATCGATGTATTCACTGAGATTTTATTGCTTTAACAAACAAAAAAAAGAACATTCCCCATTTCCATTCTCAATTTTAAATAGTGTTTTAGGTTAAACTTTAGAGCTGGTACACTTTACCTGAAAAATCTTTTTATTAAAGTAATATGAGGCAGGTGTTACCTGTGATCAGTCGCAAAGTGAGCAAACCTTTAGTCCGAGATTACTCTGACGTCCAACGGCTGTTTTGCCAGACAAGCTGGGGCCGTTGGACGTCAGAGCTTCTCCCATATCAAAAAGTGGATATTTGCCCGTCCAAAATAGATACGTTGCTTCGTCGCTTCTTGTGCCAACTAACAGCCTTGGAATTATATAAATCGGGTATCAATTTCTTCATTTTTCATTTATCTCTTTATTTATGTAAGCTTCACCTACCTGCCACCTTTTGTTTTTCCATATTTAAACAGTTTTCACAGTGACCCAGTTGGCACTAGAAGCGACTAAGCAGGGCATCTATTTTTGAAAGGGCAAATATCCACCTTTCAGAACTTCAGAAAATCCCACTTCCAGCCTCCATTGCTTTGTGTACATTCCTTTAAGCGTCATCAATCTTAGTGGCAGACTAAATAAGCCAAGCAAATCTTATTTTTAAGAATTTCAAAATGACAAGCACCTTACGTCTTACTCGATTTACCTGCTAAAAAAACCATCCAAAATGAAAGAAAAACTTCAAAAAATGATGTTCATATTATAATTTATGTGAAGGAATATAGATAGATATAGGAAGATGTGGTGTGAGTGCCAATGAGACAACTCTCCATACAAATAACAATTTAAAAAGTAAACCATTATAGGTTAAAGTACGACCTTCAACACGGAGCCTTGGCTCACACCGAACAACAAGCTATAAAGGGCCCCAAAATTACTAGTGTAAAACCATTCAAAAGGAAAAACCAACGGTCTAATCTATATAAACAAAACGAGACGAGAAACACGTATATATTACATAAACAAACAACAACTACTGTACATCAGATTCCTGACTTAGGACAGGTGCAAACATTTGCAGCGGGATTAAACGTTTTAATGGATCCAAACCTTCTCCCTTTTTCCTGAAACAATAGCATAACATCACAACAAAGAAAAACATACGATAAAATATCAATTGGCAGACTTAACTCAATCAAAAAACGTATGATTAAACAATGAACGAATAAATTTGATCTGCGATATCTGAATACAAATGCACAGTTAATTAAATATTAGAGACAAACATTCATGACCGAAAAGCTAACAAACAAATTCAAACACAGGACATGACATAGAGTAGGTTAATAAAAAACAATACACATTTATTTTTTCATCAAAAAAATTGGTTCAATGTAAATGTATAGAGATCAATATTCTGACCATAGGTAAATATTTATCAGTGTTTCCGTTTTTAATCTCAGAGTAGAAGTTGCTAGTTGTCTGAAAGGGCACTTTACTGCAATAACCCAGATTGTAACGGTACCGTTGGGCAGTGTAACAATGACCTTGAATATTGCTAGGCTCAGCTGGAGAACATTAGTTGTATTTTAACCATATTCAGAAATTAATGTGTTCCTGATGTTGGTTCCAGTAAGATTTTTTTCTATCAAAATATCGAAAACATATATATCACAAAGTCTAGAAGGTGTTCAGTGTGGACAGGATTCACTGTACAAACAATTTAAGTTACATTTAGTAACTTTTTTGAAAGTTGATTTTTGTCATTTTGTAGGTTAAGAAATTAAAAGAAAAAGTAGAGGCAGAGAAAGGAAAAGAAACATTTCCTGCTGGTGGACAGAAATTAATTTATGCTGGTATATATATATATGATATAAATTACTAAACAATGTCCTTCATCAAAGAACAATTGCATTGCAATTTGTAATTATTGTAGATAACTTACTCTGCAGAAACTATGATGATGTTACTATTGTGGCAAGCATGACAACCTAAAAATTACTTACTATGCAGCAATACTACATGCACACAAATTATTTTGCACTGCATAGCATATTGATTCTAATAAATAACTAGTCTACTCAACTTTGGTTCTTTCAATTGGACATATGGCCACAACATTATTATATACTATTAAATGTAGTGCTGTCAAATCATACACTTTTGCCTAACTGGTTACTCGGATAATCGTTTGACCGGTTAACCGGTAGTTAAAGTTGATGTTTGAAAGTATTTTCAATAGTACCCTACACATAGATATAAGAAGATGTGGTATGAGTGTCAATGTGAATACCTTCCATTCAAGTCATACATTTACGTTTTTATAATACCATAAATTGAAGTTTGTCCTTTGGTATTATAAGGCTTGTCTGTAAAGATTCCTGTCGAAGTTTGATTTTTAATCAAATAAACGGTATCAACTATGGCGTTTGTACTAACTTCAGATTGAAAAATTAAAAAATATTCTTGATCCCGTAGATTTGAATATGTCTGAAACCGATCATTCTTTCATTTTCACTTGTTGTTTCCGAAAATGATCTGAATTATATTGAAGTATTTTAATTTTAATTGATTTATCCATCCATCAAGAATATATTGATTACATTCACGTTGGGTTTTTTTTTTTTTTTTTTTTTTTTTCATAGTTTTTGAGTTAGCTTTCCCTTTAAAATATGACAAAGACTTGCACGTTGGAGATTGCACATGATTGAGATGTCGGTTTACACAATATTAGATCAAAAATGAAATAATGAAGTAAATTGTAAAATTTAATCGTATTACTGATTTAAAGTTACTGTTAAAAAAACATGTAACTAATTATGTTTCCTTAATATCTTGCCCCAAGCTGAGAGACAAGTTCTAATTAATTTTATATTTTTGGATTAACAACAACAATCAATATACTGGACAATTGATCTGTCAAATTATTTACCACGACGACAATTTTTAAAGACAACATAAATATTTAATGATTTCAATACAAATTTATATCAAATCTGTTAAAATTGAAAAAAAAGCCCGGTTAGCGTTTTTGGTATTTGGTATTCGGTCGTTCGAACAGTTAACTGGTTAACCATTGACAACACTAATTAAATGTATAAAACCGTTTTTGTTTGAACTCTGATGTGATTATATTCCATACATACAAAAGACTCTGGCTGATCTTATTTGGACAGATTATTCTCTGGATCCTTCTTGGAAAGTTAAGCAGCTATTTTAGAATGCTTATACTTTTTAAAGATGACTGTATACTACGCACAAGCTAAAAAATATGAATTAGACAGCATTTTACATTGATGTTTGATTTGTGGTTTGGTCTTTAAACTGGACTGTTTGGACTACAAAAGAATGTAGTTTTTATTTAAGTTTAAGTACAAAAAAAAGTAAAATAACGAAAATACCGAACTCTGACGAATATTATAAACAGAAAGTTCCGAAGCAAAGGTCAAAATCAAATGCTCAAACACATCAAACGAATGGATAACAACTGTCATATAAACATTTCATTTTAACATGTTCTTATTCTGATATGTATGTTATGTTTGCCTAATCCATCCATGAATCAAGCTAATTACAACTGGTAAAATGCAATTGAATTACACTCATGAATGTTATAAGATATGGTCCAGTAATGTTATCATGTATACAAATCAGAAAGAACTTAATTTTCATGTAAAGAAGGAAGCATGCAAATACACAAAACAGAGATTACACACGTCTAAATTTCTATTGCCACTTCCTGATGTTTATGTGTCAAGTTTCTTTATTACAGGTAAAATCCTTGATGATGAAAAAAAGATAGCAGAATACAAAATAGAAGAGAAAAACTTTGTGGTTGTTATGGTAACCAAGGTATAAAGTTTTACTCTATAACAGTATGATGGAAAAAAAATGCTAAATAGAACCTTTGGTATTAATAAGTCTCTTGTTCAACAAACTGTTCAAACAAATAAATCTTAAATAAATTTCCAGTTTAAAAATATTGCTAATTCTATAAATTTCCAGCTTAAAAATATTGCTAATTCTATAATAAACATGATGTTACAACAATATATACTATTTAGCCCTTTCCTCATTAGATATGCATACTTGATTTGCATAGGATTTTTCAATAAAATGCTGAAAATAGGTTTTAAAGTATTAATGCATTGCCAAAAACAAATATTTCATCTAATAAATTTAAGTCAGATATTCTTATGAATATCCTTTTCATATTGGATACAAATTTTATTAAGTCTGATCATACCTGCCAACTTTTGAAAGTGCCCATGGGGGTTTTAGCACGCGAAAACAATTTCAAAGGTTACAATACTTTGCGACGACTATTTTGTGCGTGCTGTTTTGTTGTCTAGAAAAAGTGTCATGTTTGTAAGATGAGCTTACATGCCTTTTTCTTAAGTTTATTTGCATGATTCTAGTTATTATATATCAGTAGAAAAGATGAATGTGGCTGCAAGACCAGGAATTAATTTATTGTGTAAGAATATTAATAATTGTTGACTTTTCCAATTTAAAATTATGCACAAAGAAGGACCTTTATCAGGTTGGGAACAACACCTAGGGGTAACCCCTTAATGTAAGGACATTAAAAACCACTTTTTAAGTAAAAATGAGCACATATTTATATTATTTGAAGAAACTTTTCCCAAAGAACTATACATATTAGGATCTATCTGGTATTATATGGTCAACACATATCCAAGAATTTTGTTCTTGGCCTTTATATATCTTCCTTATTTTTCAAAATAATTGGACCCTTCATTTAGAAAAGTTGTTCTAAATATAATGTCAGAATTTCCCATTTTTAAGTTAAAAAATCTACATTTAATGATTTTTCTATTTTATTTTTTACAACAGTGAAATGACCCCTTGACTAAGGGAAGTTCCCCATTTAAGAGATTCCTCGTGTGTGGGGGGGGGGGGGGGGGTTGTCCATGTGAAAAATAAGGAATAGTACATTGTACTTTTAATTAATTTGGTAATTTAATTGAATACATAAATTTATAACATTTGTTACAGCAAGTGTAATATCAATAAATTAGTGAATGAACTACTATTTATTATCTTTATGGTAATACTGAATCATTGAAGTTTGTCAATCAGTCATGCTTTTATTCTTATTCTGTGTAAGAACCTCCTTGCAGGTGAAAAACTATTTGCCATGTTCACAATTTTCAACAAACAGAGGAATACCACACAAGTTCAAAATCTAGAATGTTAGAATATTCTTGAGAGAAAACTTTTTTGATTGGCTGATTAATTTGATCATGAGAAACATAGAATTTCATTGGCTGAACACAATTGTACTCCATGGATACAGTTCAAAATCGGGAACAATCATATTTTTCGTGTAGATTTTCATAAAATCGTGTTTTAGAGGGTTTTTCACGATCACGATCGTGCAATCGTGACAAAAGGTCAAAATCGTGTAGTACACGCCTAAATCGTGAAAGTTGGCAGGTATGTCTGATGCAGACATTTTTAGTCCAAAATGTTTCAACTGCAGGGCTCGACATTAACGCTTGTCCGATTGTCCGGGACAAGTGCACACAGGTGTCGGGCAAGTAGATTCACCATACTACTTGTCCGATGGGACAAGTGAAAAATCAAGGTCAGATAAAAATAGATCAAATTCAAGACTTATACATTCCCAAAAATATGAATGATTGTTTTATTGATCATACTTAATGAAATAATTATTCATTGATTGAACCAGAGACATATAAAACTTGTATAATATGTCTCTGATTTGGAGTATTGAACATGCTGGCAGCCATTGACCAGGGGGATATAAGTAAGGGGAAAGAAACCAATGTTAATGTATCTTCTTAGTATATGCTTCCTTGAATTAGGAGCACCTCCATATGGAGTTTTACCTAAACTTTAAAATATTAAATTAAAGTATGTTTCATTTGATTTTGCTTTTATGCATAACAATACATTAAAAGAGGTTTTATTTGATAAGATCTATGACATGTGATATAAAAATTTAAGATGAAAAAAAAAAAAAAAATCTAAAAAGGCAGATTTTTTAGTGAAATGTGTATGTACTTCAAGATCATATATCAATGTATATACAAATCAAAATAAATTGTAAAAGCTTGTTTTGACATCATCAATAAATTAAAAAGGTTTACTCATATACATGTTCAAGGTGGCCAGGTGTATTTACATCCTTGGTTTAACCCATACCACTACTACAGAATGAATAGGTCCATAGGGGAACGTAGTGGTTTGGGAAGAAATGATGATTTAATGATTGACAAATGATAGTGACATTGAGTCAGAGAACACAGTCTTGCAAAAAAACTTTCATTCTGAAATAATGAAATGTATTTTGATGCGGTATTCATATAACATTACAAAATGCTCCTTTTATTAGGTACAATCAAAGTCCAAGTGTTATTATTGCATAAATCATCAATATGTTAGATTTTCAATTATGAATTCGGACAAGTGAGTTAAGAGTTCGGACAAGCTGATTTTCTTGCCACTTGTCCGAAGGGACAAGTTAGAAAAAATGTTAATGTAGAGGCCTGAACTGAGGTACAACACAGGCATCATAATGGAGTAATGGGGATGGCATCAAAAGGTGCCATAATGGAGGAAAGGGTTAATTGTTATATTGAATAAAGAACTGTTTATAGTAAGTAATTTTTCAACTATCTCTTTTTATAAACAGCCAAAAGCAGCACCAGCTAAACCAGCAGAAACTCCTGCTGCCCCACCCCCTGTAGAAGCAAGTTCACCTGTTGTGACACCTACACCTACTCCAGCAACACAACCAGAGACGAAACCAGAGGAAAAGAAAGAAGAAACACCTCCAAGGTGGGTTCACAATTGTTGTTAACATATATTAGAAAATACTGTGTTTTGGTGTGAATTGTGCGCATTTGTGTATAGTGCCCCTTTGTGGTCCAAGAAACGAGAGAAGAAAATTATTGGTAATATAATACTCTTAGACATTTTTGGAAAAGTTACAGCTCCAAAATCGGCAAACAGGAAGCTTATCGGTAAACAGGAAGTTTTTTTAAATGGACACCAATGTCGGAGAATTCTGTACGGAATACATAATTAATATGAAATTTAAAGTTTTCTAACAAATGAATAAGAATTTTATTAGATTGAAATAAATATTTTAAACCAAATTTAATAAATTGTTTGAGTATCATGGACAAAATTAAATGTCCAAATTATTGTTCTGATTCAAACAATAAAATAATTACGAATCAGTCTAATAATTATAATTAATGTCATTAGTGCTGTAATAAATTGTTAAAATCTCATTGTTTTTATTTTTTGTTTGATGATTCTAGCTGTTAATCCGGATTATCACACCTCAATCAACAGGTCTAATCGATGTCAAAACAAATCAGTGACAGGTTGACCTTGTTTCTATTTAAATTCGTTTAGGTTACAATTATGTGATTATCATGTTTTAAATCATAATTTCTTGAATGGTTTTAAACAGTTGTTTAAAAGTTGAAAAGTTACAAAGTAAAAACGTATTTTTCCTAATAAATTTTTCATCATCACTTTACAATATTAGGTCACATGACTTGCGATCAACTGATCAATACATTAGAAAAAATTGCGGTTTATCTTTTCAAAACAAGCGTGGTTTATTCAATTCATACACTTTTCTTCAACTCTCTATGATGAACACATACAAAAAACAGTAAGGTATGACAACAAGGAACACAGAGGCTTATTTAATCAACAGCAAAAGCTTTATTGTGTCTTTATTAAGCTTTGACAAATTTCCGGATTGCAAAACAGATGAACAAGTTTACACGATAAACGTAACAACAAAGATATGAAATGTATTTTATTTGAATAAAACATGACAAATCAAGAACAATATGATACATATTACAAATATAACATGTAAAACATAAAAACAATTGAGGTTTTAGCAAAAAAATTTGTACTCTTCACTTCACTTGGAAATTTCTTTGTCAGAATTTGGACCTGAAAAAAAAAGACTAAGAAATTGTTTGTAGTCATGTATTACACACACCCCTCTTACAAGAAACATGACCTAGGTATGAAGTGCGTGTTATACATACCAAAAGACGGTAAGTAAAAAAAAAATGAGTATTACCCTTGTAAACTGCATTCACATCAAATTTATTACATTTATTTCAAAGAATGTTACCATTTACCAACGTCACAGTGTAACGGAAAACATTTGTGAGATATCATTTGAAAGTTTGATATGCAGTTTAAATTAACCTGAAATTGCTTTGATTTGTGCTTTGTATTCAGATTTATGTGCTATAGATCTATCAATGACATATTTTATTGTTAACTTATCCAATGTTTCATGCTATATAGGAAACTTGTTTTGCATAATCAAACATGTCAAATGCATTTCAGGATCATGCTATCAGGCAACTCTTTTCTCACATTTCATTAACTTGTATGTTTAAAGATTTGTTTCAATCAGTTTTGATGAAAAAAGTAAAGATGAATTTCAATTGATTGTTAGATAATTGATTGTATCCTTATTCAAGAAAACTGTCTCCAAATCTTATATACGTATATAATACCGTAATTTGTTTTTTTTTGTTTGTAGTTTTATTTTGGTTTATTTGGTGCCTCAAATGAAAGTGCCAAAATTAAAAATTAAAAATAATGCAAACACTAAATATTGAATGCCATATGAGGACCTGTATGACGATATCGTAATGTTGATAGTTGGGGGAAATATCTTATGTTTTATATCTTTCTATTATTATATACATAGCCAAATCTGAAAATAAATACCGACACTATATAATTTTTATTTAATTGTCAATTTTATGAAATTGTGAAAAAAAAATACAATATGGATTTGTATTCACTTATGTCAGATTAGATACCGTTGTTTGTAATAAGAATATAAACACTCCTTGTTATCATTTATCTTCTAGTAATTAATATGTACTGCCAGAGGCATAATGATTAAAATTTAAATCCTTGATCGATAATCATGTAGTTGCAATAGAGATAATGATTACAATTTATTTCATATGAATTTTTGTAAAACATAAATAATGTTTTTAAAACACTTTATTTTAGCGTTCAACCCCGAGGTACGGAATTGCAATTGCATTCATAGCCGATTCCTTCATTTAGTTAACTTTGTCATGTTTCTAGTTTGTGTAGGTCATTAATATGTTGTCAATAAACATAAACAGGCAAATATGAATGAGCTGGCACACTTCTCTTGTTCCAAAATTAAACACAGTAATTGAGCGGAGCACCAAAATTACACACACCAAAATAAAACACATGCCTTTTGAGTAAAAACCGCCAAAATATCCGACCCAACATTACCCAATTTACGGTAAGCCATTTCTTCAGAATATTTAAGTGTACTTTTAAAATGTGTCTATGGAAACAAAAACTGAATTCACAATTATATGTATCAAACTGGCAAATGCCTGAATACAATATTTTGACTATTCAATTTCAGTACTGCCATGGAGACCTCACCTGCTCCTGCAGCAACAACCACTGCAGCCACTACAGCGGCAGGTTTAGCTGAAGCTGTATCACTGGCATCAGCAGAGAGTGCCTAGTTACAGGACAGCAGTATGAAAATATGGTGACAGAATTAATGAGTATGGGCTTTGAAAGAGAACAAGTACTGAGAGCATTGAGAGCTAGTTTCAATAATCCAGACAGAGCTGTAGAATATTTGTTAGGGGTAAATATATAATGCCATGTATATATATGACAAGTCATATGTTTTCTATATTGAATTTTACTTACTGTTGGTTGTCATTAACATGTTTAATCGTTTTATACGACTTCAAAAAAAATTGGGGTAGTATAATGCTTTCATGTAGTAGTCGTCTTAAGACATTTGGTTTCCAGATAATTACTTAAGTTTAAGTGTATGGATCTCTTTGAAATTTAATAAAAAAGTTTAATACCACAAAGGAAGATTTAGGTTGTTTTTGGGGGTCATGGTCTCAATCATTTGGGTGTTGTTTTGTATTTATTGTAATATACACCAACTTGTTATCTTTTAGGGCATTCCTGATGTACCAGAACCTGCACAACCAGTAGCACCTTTATCACAACAACCTACTTCTGCAACAGGAGCTCTGCCTGCAACAACTGGTGCACCATCAGCCTCACTAGGAGCACCCCCTCCAGCTGCTGCAGGGGCTCCTCCTACTTTAACAGGAGGAACACCAAGCACTGGTATTGACATTTTTGTTTTACAAAAAAAATATAAATACTAATAAACCAGCACATTGTAATAGGCATCTGAAAAAGGAAAAAAAACCTAGGGAATCCTTCAGTCTTAAACTGGTTTTTACATGCAAATAGGATGTTATTTCTGTATAGCATGGGGAAAATGACCAAAACATTGACACCATTTCTTCTGATAGAAATTTATCAGTTTTTTAGCATTCAATAACTAAGTGAAAAAATATTAGTATGCTTTAGATCGTCTATATCAAATTGGAAAATATGCAGGTCAATTACTATTGCCCAGATATCCTGTCTTTCTCAACTGACTATGGCCCCTTTGTATGTTCCCCCTTTCTTTTGAATTAAGTAAACAGTATTCATTCATTGTATGTCTCATACTAGTTTAAGACAGGTGTTTGGCTTTGATGGTTTTACTGTTTCCATTCTCAATTTTATTTGCTTTGTACCATGGTATACATGGTATATAAAAAAAATACAAATTATAAAAAAATCTGAATGAATGTAAAATCAATAAAAGGAATGATAAAATTCAAGTTTCCAGAAACATTTAATTTATATAAAATAATCTGTTGTAAATTTTCAGAAGATTTTGAAATGTTGGAAGGTAAGGTTTTAAAAAGAGTATTATGTTGACATTTTTAAGCATTATTATTGGGTCTATATTAATTGTGGCTTAGTAAGTGTATTATGGTATAGGTTTATGTTAATCAGATGTTGGAGTAGAGTCTCTGTTTTAATTTAATTTGTTTGATTTAGAGAAAATGAAAATGTTTCAGGAACTGCAACTGTACAATGCCACATACATATATAGAATATTTGACCAATTCAAAATCTAACGTTGACAATGTTCTAGTACAGGCTTAACTTATTGCGTCAAAACTTCTGGTTTTCACATATATTGAATGCATAACCATTGTTTAGGTGCAATTTTTATACACCTGTCAAAATTTTGATGGGACGTACTATGGTATACAAATGTTTGCGTAAACATGTCGCACTGTAACTTAAGAATAACTTATCCAAATTTCATAAAACTTAACATAGTAACATAGTTGTTTCTTATGATAGTCAAACGATCTGTATACTTTTTGGTGAAAATAAGATTAAAACAAGGGGTGTTTTTTTTCCCAAGTCGCACTGTATCTCAAAAATGTTTTATGATTATTGCTTAAAACTTTACACACGTCTTAGCTATATTAATCTAAAGATCTGTATACTTTTTGGGGATGATTCAAAATTTTATTTTAAAGTTATTGAGTTGATGCTAAAAAAAAATGGGGGGTCACATGTCATGCCGTATCTCAAAAAGATTTATGATTATCGCTTAAAACTTTACACACTTCTTAGTTTATATCAATCTTAAGATCTGTATACCTTTTTGGTGATGAATTAAAATTTTATTTTAGAGTTATTGATTTAAAAAAAAAAGGGGGGAGTTCACATGTTGCGCGGTATCTCAGAAATTTTTTATGATTGTTGCATAAAACTTAAAACACAAGACAACAGGCATATCATGCACAGGCCTATCATGCGCTCATGGCACAGCTGTTTATTTGTAATTTCCTCTCTAATCAGATTTTTTATTTTATGCTTTCAAGTTTAAAAAAAAACAACTAAAAATGTGTATTATTCCTTTTACAAGTTGTAAAATATCACATAAGTATTTTACTGGTTTAATTTTTCCTAATTTGATCATTGAAATTAAATAAAAACATTACAATATAAAACCAGAACTTACTTGTTATATCCGACATCTGTAGAATGGCCTTTTGTGATAAATTTCAGAGGAGTCAGATTCTGATTCTTTTGAGGGTAAGAATTTAGGAAAATTTATTTTTGCATGATAATTTAAATTGACTTTTATTCTCGTTCATATGTTCATATGTTTGGTTTTTTTCTTCTTTTTTTCCAAATGCAGATTTACAGTTATACATGCAAACAAGAAAAAATAACAGATTGTATCTTTATCCGAACACATTAATCAATGCATACTTCTGTATCAAAAGTAAAGAAATACACATTGATCAGCATGATAGATTGCTGGTAAAATACAAGGAATGATAAGGACCATTTTGATCCTAAACTTTTCAATGTTTTTAACAACTTAACATAATTGCTACATTTTACAAGACCTTATGATAAATAAGAGGCATAGGACAAATTAAGGTTGGTCTCATATTAAACTTGGGTATCATAAGATGAAACTTCATATGACTTAATAAACCAATTTCCTTGGGACATATTTCTTACTTTAAATCATATATGAACTGATAGTTTTCATGGATGAAATTGTGAATCTCTTCTTTTTATCTTTCAGGGGAAGATCCTTTAGCATTTTTAAGAACACAGCCACAGTTTCAAAGAATGAGACAGTTAATACAACAGAATCCCCAGATCTTACCAGCTTTACTTCAACAAATTGGTCAGTCAAATCCACCATTATTACAGGTAAATAAACCAGATCAAGAAACTGGATTTACATATAGACGTAAAAGGAAATAATTTAAGGAAATCTACAAGACTTTTCAAAGTCTGTACCCATTGCTTAAATATGAAAAAGTAAGTAATCCAAGAATTCAAATTTAAAAACTTTTATGTGTGAAGATGATATGAACATTTACAGCTGTGAATGAACTAGCAAAAGGATACCCCTGCCCAAAAATTCTTTAAGAATATTTAAGTAGGTCAATTAAATAAAGATTATCTCCCCTTTAACATGGTGGACCATAATTTTATTCCTTAATTCAAAAATCAGGTATTGCTCTACAAAATTTCATCAATATCTGTCTAGGCTTTATATAGGTGCATAGACAAGGGACATTCATCATCCAAACAGGCAGACAGGGTGATTCCTATGTGCTCCCTCAAAACTTTTAAGCAGGGAAATAGTTTTTAAAATAAATTTGAAATATACTAATATTTAAACTGTAAATGGAGAATATCAAGTGTGCCATTCCAGTGGTTTTAAATCGTGATTAACTTTGATTTGTTCTGAATAAGTTCAACATAAAAGCAGCATAAAAGAAGCATTTTTTTGTCGTAATCTGAAAATTACCATTATTAACCAAGTTATTTTTTATTTGCAGTTAATTAGTCAAAATCAAGAGCGATTTATTCAAATGTTAAATGCACCTGTAGATGAAGAAGGTGGTTCAGAAACTACAGCACAGGGAGCAGGAGGGTTGGGTCCTTCTCAACCTGGTGGTGAATATATACAAGTAACACCCCAAGAAAAAGAGGCAATTGACAGAGTAAGTTAAATTAATTGTTACAAAAGTGCTACATTGAAAGAATAAGTTCTTAAATATGGAGCAGTGCAACAGAGACATTTGAAGATTGAATATTAACACTTAAGGTGGTACCTAACACTACAGGGAGATAACTCTGTAAAGTCAGCTTAACGTTTTAATTATGTTGTGTTGTACAAGGAATATGAAGCTTCTCAATGATCAAAATTGGTGTTTGTCAAATTGCTATATAACCAGTGTATTTTTTCTGACAAAACGGTTGGTTCAAATTTTTTAAAATTTTTATATTTTTGTTTAAGTGTCAAAGTAAATACTTTGACCAAATTTTATGAAAATTAAACGAGCCAAATTTATTTTAGTGAAAGTGTTGGGTACCACCACCTTAAGTCTAGAAATGTACAAAAAGCAAACATTGTTTTGGACAACAATTGACAGACTCAGAAATATAACTACCGGATGTTTAATATGGATTACAAAGTTCTGCTATTACTCAACCTTTCCACAATAAACATGAGAAGAAAAACATCTCCTATTCCCCATTTCCTTTCTCAATTTTATGTGAAAGAAAACTTGACACCACATCAAATGTTCACAGTTAGTCCAGTCAAACTAAGATTTAACCTCAAACTAATTGCAACAGAAATTGTCTTAGTTCTAATCTATAGCATTATGCCCTTTATATACACAGAAAAAAGTCCCATAAAATCTAACTTGAGGCAAACTCAAAATCCACATTTTTAATTTCCTATGGAAATTAACATTGGAAGGGGAGATAACTCTTGCAAAAATTAGTCTTTTTTGGTTGTTTTTCCTTGAAATTTATGTAAATTATGATACTTTGATGGGGTTATAAGTTTGTATATGACTAAATTATATAATCTTCTGCTCATGAAATGTACAAAACCGAAGTGTTATGGGTAGTTTTATTTTTTTCATGCCATTTTCATTAAAGAAATTACGAATTTGAAGCTTTGTGACCATTTTGAAAAAATAATGTGAAAATTTGGTATTGTTTATATCTGTGTATTATATTTTTTCAGCAACTTACTTATCTAAGGATACTTTAAACTACAAACAGATGAATACATGCTGAATTATTTTGATTAAATTTGAGATTCTGTATCTTGACATGTTAAAAATTCAATAAATGGTCAACTAATGAATTACGAAATCTAGATTATAGCTTGATAAAAGATATGAAAACACCTTTAGAGTTGTTTGTTGTACTCTTAAGACAGCTAAAAAAATCAAGAATCAATACATTCTGATGAATAGAAGCGGTAAAGTTATAATTGATAATTCTGCCTTTTTTACAAGAGTTATCTCCCTTTTCAATGCAAATCTCATTAGGAATTTTAAATGGTGATTTTTTTAGTCTTCCTCAAGTTAGATTTAAGGGACTTTTTCTTTGTATATTTGGGGTATAATGCTAAAGATTACAACTAAAAAATCTTCTGTTGCAATTACTTTCGGGTTAGGGTCAAATTTATGCTAGATTGACTGGACTAAGTTTGATAAGCCTTAAATATTTTTGATGAACCTAAAACATGCTCTCATATTCACAATTATAAGCTGCAATATTATTTAAAGAAATTTCTATAATTTAGAAGAAATAAGTTATATTGTTCAATAAATGATTTTCCTCTTAATTATGATAATGAGATTAATCTACTCTATTTTTTCTTTTTCAGTTAAAAGCTTTAGGATTTTCAGAAGCAATGTGTATTCAAGCTTATTTTGCATGTGAAAAAAATGAAGAAATGGCAGCAAACTTTTTGTTGTCGCAAGGTTTTGATGATGACGAAGGACAGAGCTGATAGACTAAATTAATAAACCAATTTGTGACATTATATAAACATTTTCGTTAAGCGTTGAATATTACAGAATTTTTTTATTATAGACAAAATTTAATAGGAAGACATCTATAATACATCATTTTCCATATCCACATGCTGTTTATGCTTAATAACTGTTAAGATGAATTACATGCAAGCTAGAAGGATTCACACACTGTAATGATACCAGATATTTGTTACTCTGCAATGTAATTAAAAAATATGGACCGTTGATGTCCATAAATTAAGATTGAAACTTTTATACTTGTCCTTTTTGCACACATTATCTATTTATTTTGTCTACAGACTTACTATAACTTTCCTGGCTATTTGATAAAGTGTCAGATTTAAGAAATTGAAGATATAAATTGTCCTTTTATCCTAATGTTTTGTTTTTCAAACTCCCAACAGCATCAACATTGTCATATTGTTAACTTGAGGTGCTATGCTTATTGTCTGTTGTAATTTGATAAATGTTCACATTTTCCTTAACCCTGCAGAAACTACAGTTGTTGAATCTGGTTGGTTAGTTTTGATTTTTTTTTATTCTTGAAGCAAAACAGCCAAATCTTTTGAAATAGCAAAATCTTTACACTCATTTCAATTGGGAAACACCATGGTCATCAAAGGAGATTCTTGATTCTGATTGGTCAATTTCAATTTCCTCTTGTTGCCACTTAAGATTTAATTTGTATTACAGGTGATGGCATGGTTCTAGGTGATCCATGCAAGTTCATTTAAACCTCAAGTTTTATTAATTTACTGATCTTGAGGACTAAATTAATCTTTTGCTGCCATGTCTGAACTGCACAAAGATTTAGTCAGCTTTTTGTTGAAAGATTAAATCTTGTTAAAATGAAATTCATGCTACATGTATTAATATTGATATGGATTGAACAGTAAAAGCATCAGACCACAGCAATAACTTTAAAACAAACATGATCTTAATCAGTAATAAAATATTATGTAACCTTTTATTATTTATTATAACACTCATTCAAAATTGGATGTTTTTATGCTCCATTTATGGGCATTATGTTTTTCGGTCTGTGCTTTCGTCTATCCTGCTTCAGGATAATTTTGTTTGTTTAAGGTACTTTTTGATGAATTTGTAGTCCAATCAACTTGAACTTAGTACACATGTTCCCTATGATATGATCTTTCTAATATTAATGCCAAATTGGAGTTTTGACCCAAATACCACAGTCCACTGAACATAGAAAATGATAGTGCGAGTGGGGCATCCATGTACTATGGACACATTCTTGTTTGTTAATATCACAATACAAGTAAATATGAACATTATCAAGTTGTACATGATTAGTATTGATACATGTATTTTAATGCATCTATTATAACCATTGAAATCTGGGCATCACACACAAAGTTGAAATATTTCTACCCTTCAAGAACATTTGATATCCTGGTCTTGATGGCAGTTTGTATTGTCTTAGCTTTTGATTAAAGTTTTTGTTGTTCACATCTTCTGTTGTTTGTCGATTCACCTGTCTTTTTCATGTATTGTCCCCCAAGTTTTAATTAAACAAAAATTCTGTAAAATGTTCGTCACCATGAAATTCCATGCTTGAAACAACTTTGGTTTTGGGTCATATTTATCAAAAATAATCATCTGACTTTTTTGTCTCGCCTATAGACAACTATATTAAGATTGTAGAAGGACTGTTAGGTGTTCATATCTTTCTGGCAGGTTTCATCTTTCCCTGACATCATTAACATGGTTTATTGGTTAATGCCAACTTTTCACATATTGGTCTATTTCTCAGATATTATTAGCAGTAAATCAACAAAAACTTGGTGTATTAATTAATGATTGTAAGGTGTACATGTCTGTCACAGTATTCATCTGACCTTGACATCATTTGCATGAATCATTGACAATGTTCATTTTGTGTGATACTTTGTAGTAATTCCTATATTTTAGAGATCTATCATGATCCGTAAAGCAGGTGAGACATTTCAGTGAGTGCACTCATGGCATTTTTTTGTTTGCCATGCAATGAATAATGTGAAGCTAGACACCAGTGACCAACATGATATCAACTTTCAACAATAAGCAAAATCTAAACTTTGTAAGATTTAAAAGGCCCAGACATAAAAAAATGCAAAATAATTCAAATGAGAAAACGAATGGCCCGTCCAGATTTATGTTACAGCACATCATAAGAATTGACAAGGTCCATTCAGAAGTACGTTTGATCAATTCATCAAATATATGAAGTATATGAGAGCTCTTGTGAACTTAAAATTCTAACATGACTTTCTTCAAACGCTTTGAGTACACACCAGTGGTAAAATATGAAGATATTGTTTTGGCTATTCCGATCATACTCCCATTTCATATGCCTTTTTTATGAATGAGCTACCTGACATTATAGAAGGATGACGTAAGAAAATAAGAATTTTACGGGAAAATACATGCTTGTGAAACTAAAAATCATCACAAGAAGGAAACATAAACAAGTGGGTCTCATTGGGTCTAAGCGTGACGCGGGATTGCCGATTTTTTGTAAGCGTGACACGTGAAAGTCAACTTATTGTGTCATGAAAACGGGAAATGAGGTCTAGCAGGACCTGGGAAATGACAAAAACATGAGAATTGCTTACGTACATAGTGTAAGCGGGATACGGGAATCTGACAAAACAGTAAGCAGGATCCGGGATCGGAACCCCCCCAATGAGACCCCCAAACAAACCATCCTTAACTGTTATAAGCCATTTTTTTTCTAAAAAATATGAGACATATAAGTAAAATTATCATTTGAATTCATCCAAATCTATAAAAATATTATTGTAAATAGTTTAAGCATGTCACTAATTCATTTTGCTCCGTTCTTGTCCGTCAATGTAATAGTGCATGTATTCACGGGAGAGGCCAATATTTGCCTTCATCTTGAGCGCTTCGATTAAAAAAGAATAGCCGTATTTGTGCTATTAGAATAGAAATTAACTATTCAATTTCAATTTGAGAACAATCATAGTTAATCCAACCACATTCCTTTGTAACCTGCAGGTTTAGGATAATCCTGAACTTCTTGTTTGTTTCTAAATTTTACTATTCTTAGGGATCAAGTTGAACTGTGAGGTATTGCTTATTTATGATACCTGTATAAGTATTTGGTAAAACAGGAAGTTGATAAAAGATTGATCACATGGTTTATAGCATGCTCACATGAAGGCTGATTCTAACTTTCAGAAAGCCTGTCCTTGTTGTTACTGAGAAAAATGGGAACATAATTTCTAACATTGCCATTGTGTGCAAGAATATGAAAGTATATGTTAAACAGAAATTGGACAAGTGATTGACATGAAATTGTTCCTACATAGTACAAAATTTTTACATGAATTTTGATACCAAATTTTTGGAAGCTCTAATTTGTAGTTCCATAGATTGATTCAAACCAACACTTTAAACATGCCTAAGAATATATCTGTATTCAGAAAAGATGAAGTGGATAAGCAATGAATCTGAAAATAAATTGAATAATTTAGCATTCCTGTGAAAAGTATGACATTTATTTATTGGACAGACAGAATAATCTGTTAAAACTCCCCTCCCTGCTTTTAGTTAACATTTTACAATTAGAATTGGTGTGGTGGTTGGGTTTTTTTTAAAGGCAATTTTTCCACAAAATTTTTTGTATACTTGATTTGTTGGTTGTTTTACAGTTTCCTTTACCTTTTATGATCTCTTTTCCCATTGTTCATTGCAGGACAGTTGTCTCCTAGGTTATAGCACAGTGACTTATATCAATACATGTAAGATCATGTAATTTTAACAAATATATATTATGTTATTTCACATCAATGTGTTTTTGAAATTAGGTGTTATACTAAGTACATGTTTAGTTGGAAAGAATTATCAGACACATTTATACACTATCAGATCACTGTAGTCCTGTAGTTAATTGCCTGAGTTGTAGGAATTACAATCTGGCAGTGGCATAACACTATTTGTAGTAAGCATTATATTTTGGTACACCTGTGTCATAGAAGTTCCTTCATAATAGAAATGGAAAAAATGTTCTAGAATAAATAGTATAGAACATTTGTTCTATCAGGAACAAATTTTACAACCTTGTTTAGAACTAAGTTTCCTGTGGAACTTCTATTAGGTGAAAAGAAATATACGTTGACAAATTGATTCCTTGCTAGTTCAACATGTCTAACAGAATTCACCTTACATCAATCACATTTCATGGATCGGTGGTCAAGATTAAATTTGCATGATTGGTATGTTTCTCTGATAGTGTAAGAAGTATGTTTGGTATATGGGATGAATGTTAGGTGTACATGTCAGTCTGGCAGGTTTCATCTGACCTTGACCTCATTTTCATGTTCATTAGTCAATTTTAGGGTTTTTTTTGTGTTTTGGTATGTTTTTATACGACCCCAAAATTTTTTTGGTCATTATCGGTATCACGTCGTCAGCATCGTCTGAAGACGGATGGTTTCAGGATAATAACTTTAGTATAAGTAAATAGAAATCAATAAAATTTTAACACAATGTTTTTAACCACAAAAAGATGCTTGGGATTAATTTTGGGGGTTATGGTCCCTAAGGTTTAGGAATTAGGGGTTCAAAGGGGCACAAAACAAGTATTTATCGAGTGTCAGGACAATAAGTTGTGAATAAGTATTTCAATTGTTCTGAAATTGTACCACAATGTTTAATACCATAATTAGAAGGTTGGAATATATTTTAAGGGTTATGGGGCAAATAGTCTAGGAATAAAGGGCCAAAAACAAGCATTTTTGTAGTTTCAAGACAATAAATTGGAGTTATCTTTCTTTGTCCAGAATGGTTGTTGAATCACTTAAAACCAATGCTTTATGAAATCGTTTTGAAAATTGGAGTTATCTTTCTTTGTCCAGAATAGTAGTTGAATCAACTTAAATCAATGCTATATAAAATATCACTTTTACTACCAACTGATCAATTAAAGCAATCTTTACCATTCAGTGATAACAAGCACTTTGATTACCATTCTAGGGTTATGCCCCTTTACAAACAGAAAAAAATGAAGAATTTTTTTCGTTTCTGTTCTCTTAACTTAAGTTTGTCTCAACTAAATTTATTGAAATGTGTATATTATGCTTATTACCTCTATTAAAACTCAGTTTAAGTTCAATTTTTGGCAGCTTCACTTTTACAGTTCTTGAGTTAAGTCCCTATATTACGTTATATGCTAGCAGGGGCATCATCTGTGTCCCTTTGGACATATTCCCCATTTATTTTTATAGAAGTTATTATTAATTAATATTAATTTTAACCATGACTGTATGACATTTAATATTTTATGATGTATTTAAATGAGTAGTTATTGTTGCAAACTCCATTTTCTGAATAAGGGAAAGGGGGAGGTGAAAGATTTCAGAAATTAAAAAGAAAATTTCTTCAAATATTTTTTTTTTTTTGAGAGGATTAATATTCAACAGCATAGTGAATTGCTCTAAAGCAAAAAAAAAGATTTTAAGTTCACTTGGCGTCCGTCGTCAATGACGTTGTTAACTTTTTACATTTTGAACTTCTTCTAGAGAACCATTGAATGGAATGAAACCAAACATGGCAAGAATGTTCCTTATGAGCTGCTGACCAAGTGTTGTTACTTTGTAGCCGATCCATCATCCAAGATGGCCGCCAGCAGGGGTCTTAGTTTAACATAGGACCCTATGGGAAATGCATACAAATGACTTCTTCTAGAGAACCACTGAATAGAATGAAACCAAACATGGCATGAATGTTCCTTATGAGGTGTTGACCAAGTGTTGTTACTTTGTAGCCGATTTGGGGGACTTAGTTTAACATAGGACCCTAAGGGAAACACATACAAATGACTTCTAGAGAACCACTGAATGGAATGAATTCAAACCTAGTATGAATGTGCCTTATGAGGTGCTGACCAAGTATTGTTACTTTGTAGCCGATCCATCATCCAAGATGGCCGCCAGCAGTGGACTTAGTTTAACATAGGACCCAATGGGAAATACATACAAATGACTTTTTTTAGAGAGCCACTGAATGGAACGAATTCAAACATAGCATGAAATTTTCTTATGAGATGCTGACCAAGTGTTGTTACTTTATTGCTGATCCAACATCCAAGATGCCAGTGACGGTGACCAGTGGGGGACTTGGTTTAACATTATGACCATATGGGAAATACATACAAATGTCCTCTTTAAGAGAACCACTGAATGGTATGAAACAAAACATAGCATGAATGTTCCTAATAAGGTGCTGACCAAGTGTTGTTACTTTGTCGCAAATCCATCATCCAAGATGGCCGCCAGCAGGGGACTTAGTTTAACATAGGACCCTATGGGAAATACATACAAATTTCTTCTTTAAGTGAACCACTGAATGAAATGAAACAAAACATAGCATGAATGTTCCTGATGAGATGCTGTCCAAGTGTTGTTACTTTGTTGCTGATCAATCATCCAAGATGGCCGCCAGTAGGGAGCTTAGTTTAACATAGGACTCTATGGAAATACATACAAATTTCATATTTTAGAGAACCACTGAATTGAATGAAACCAAACATAGCATAAATGTTCCTTTCCTAATGAGGTGCTGGCCAAGTGTTGTTACTTTGTAGCCAAATTTTATCTTTTCTTATATGATTTCAAAAACCCAGGTAGAGTTTTATTAGAATTTATTTGACAACATTTATTCTGTGTCAGAAACCTATGTTGTGTCAACTATTTAATCACAATCCAAATTCAGAGCTTGAATGTTTTGTCCATACTTGCCAACTGTTCAGGGTTCGACCTCTGCAGTCGTATAAAGCTGCGCCCTGCGGAGTATCTGGTTCTAATACTATAAGCATTATGTTAACACTATTTGGTGTATAGAATAACTGCAAGGTGTACATTTGTCTGGCAGTGTCTTTTGTCCTTGAACTCATATCAATGGTTCATTGGTCAATGTTATTTTTTTTGTCTATTTTCCTAATACTATAAGCAGTGGGTCAACTTAACTTGATGTATGGAATGATTGTAAAGTGTACATGTCTGTTTGGTAGGTATCATCTAACCTTGACCTCATTTGTATTGGTCAATATCATGTTTTAGTAGTTAGGTCCTCTTTTAAAGAGGGACGAAAGATACCAAAGGGACAGTCAAACTCATAAATCTAAAACAAACTGACAACGCCATGGCTAAAAATAAAAAAGAACAACAGAAAAACAATAGTACACATGACATAACATAGAAAACTAAAGAATAAACAACACGAACCCCACCAAAAACTAGGGGTGATCTCAGGTGCTCCGGAAGGGTAAGCAGATCCTGCTCCACATGCGGCACCCGTCGTGTTGCTTATGTGATTACAAATCCGGTAAATAGTCTAATTCGGTAGGTCAAATTCATGAAAGGGAAGGGGATTGTAGTTACGACGTGAGGAACATATCCGATATCATTTGTGAAATGGTTATTCCATAACGGTCAACCAACTCGTGATGGCGTCCGTAAAATTTACGAAGGGATGATTTCAACTTCACCATTTGGAACTCTTGATTTAATAGCTTCCTTGTGAGCAGTAACCCTCTATCAAGAAAATCATGATAGGAAATGCAAGCACGGGAATATCGTATCATTTGAGAGATATATACCCCGTATGCAGGTGCTGCTGGAATGTTGCTACTTAGAAATGGAAAGTTCACAATTGGAAAGCTGAAATCATCTCTTTTGTCGTAAAGTTTTGTCTTCAACCGACCCTCATTGTCAATTTCTAGATGTAAGTCAAGATATGAAGCTGACTTAACTGTATCTGTAGTATCCTTTATCTCCAATTCGATGGGATAGATGCGTTCCACATAGTCACCAAATTTTGAATTGTTTAGTGAAAGAACGTCATCTATATAGCGGAAAGTAGAGTTAAAGGATATTGCTAACTTCTTATCTTTCTTCCTAAGAAGTTCCTGCATGAAGTCAGCCTCATAATAATAAAGAAACAAGTCAGCAAGTAGAGGGGCACAGTTTGTTCCCATTGGTATGCCGACAGTCTGTTGAAAAACACGTCCTCCGAACGTAACAAATATGTTGTCAATCAAGAAATCAAGCATCTTGATAATATCGGTTTCAGAGAATTTTTTGTTTGAATCAGAGTGATTCTTTACAAAGTAGGATTTATCCCTCCCTAAGACAAGATACTTGTATCTACGTTGGTCATTCTTTTTTATGAAGCAAAGTAATACCAGCTCTTTTAATTTGTCTTTAAGTTTGGAATGTGGAATACTTGTGTAAAGAGTAGAGAAGTCAAATGTTTTAATACTGTTACAAGATGAAAGAGAGTTAGATTGTATGTACTCTAAAAGATCTTTGGAATTTTTAAGTATCCACATCTGATTCACGCCACCTCTAGAATAGGCAGTTTCACAATAACTTTGAAGCCCGTCTTTGATTGCTGATAAAATGGATGTTAATAATTTAGAAAGAGGTTTTGTGGAGCACTTGGAAGACCCAGCAATATACCGCTGTTTGTAAGGACACTTATGTAGTTTAGGTATCCAATACAGTGATGGAAGATCCAGTTCTTCATCTTTGGTTGAAATACCAAAGGAACAAAGAACAGACCTATGATTATCCAGGATTTCCTCTTTGGTAAGTGTCGTGAGGGTATATGTTGAGTTTCCAAGTGAATTGTCTATACCTAATTCGTTTATCAAGCAATTAATGTAATGACTTTTACAGACAAAAACGATATTATTTGGGGCTTTGTCTGCGGGGACAACAACATATTTATCATGGAGGTCGGATAGGTGTTTAGCAACATTTGGGTCTTTAAAAATTGACGTAGCATGGGCATTGATGGACCCATTCAGTTTCTTAATTCTGATTTGTATTAAGGACCTCACTGCCTTTATCCATTCGGATAGAGTGTCTACGTCTTCCTTCTCGCGCTTAGCCCATTGCCTGGCATAATCCTCGACTGAATCCATCAAAATTTTAAAGTTGTATTTCCAATTGATGGATTTAGGCTCACGATATTTCGGACCTTTCGATAACACGTTTCGTAGAGAAGTGTTATTAACAATGTTAAGGTCACCGGTAATAACGTGGCCAGCGGGATTATATGTGAATTGGGAACTAGCACAAGTGCAATCAGGAGGTTTAGACTTGAAGTCGTCAATATCGAGATCCTGCAAAACGCGTTTGTAATTGAAAATTTTAGTTGCAATAGGTTTGGTATAGGTATAAGAAATTATTGGTACAGACTGGTCTTTAAAATAAGGAGGTATTTTCGATTGAACTAATTTATGATGAAGGATATTGCCAAGGTTGACGCCATCGAGACCTTTGTTGGCAAAGGAAAGATTTAGAAAATATCTTTTCTCTTTTTCATCTTTTCCAATGCGAACTGGCTTGAAAAGTCTGTGACTTGCAATATCCGAAATTATAGCTTGAAGTTTGTATTGGTTTGAATGAGGGTTTGTAACAGTGGATTCCAAACATAAATTGAACAGAGAATGAAGTTTTGAAAGAGGTAATGAATAAAGTTTCGTGCGAATGTGATGAATACCTAACGGTTTTTGTATGAATGGCAGCAAGTCATTAATAGAGACATCATGCAGAGAGGGTGATGTATAATGACGATGACCATTACTGCGTCTACGTCGAGGAGTCGAATTGAAAATATTCATCACATTCACCGAGTTACACGAAGGACTAGATAGAATACCTATACCATCAATTTTGTCATTGCAGCCATACGGTGTTGCAGTTCCCAATTGTCTAATCCAGTAGTCTTCTTTTTGTCTACGGAGAGTCGTTGAAAGATTAGGATTGTTAGAGCTATGGTATATCTTTTCGATAATGCGAACTGTCATAGAAACGATGGAATGATCGGGCTGATTGAAATGCTGGTATAGAATGTCGTTAGCATTGAGGTTAATGTCTGATCTATGACCGCACATCCGTTTGTTTAGCCTTCCTTTCGTTTCACCGACGTATACCAATCCGCAAAGGTTGCACTCTAATCCGTAAACGACATTTATCGATTTACAATTCAGATCATCGTAACTTCTGGTAAAATATGACTTCTTGGTCAAATTGCTAGTGAATTCAGCATCTGTAATTAAAATAGCACAAGTTTTGCAGCCTTTGGTCTCACATTTTGAAATGCGACAGTGTTGTACTGTGTCATCAAAAACCAAAATGTCTTTAAGGAGAACTGAACATGGCTGTATATGTGTAATGTTGCTGCTGTCACTAGGACGATGATCTGAATGAGTCGTGTTTGGGATATTTGTCATGTCTGGTGATGAGGGGACACCTGCCGTATCAGACGACACCGTGTCCATGGTGACGTCTGTTTCGGACCTTTTTATACTGGGCGACGTCCGAGCCAGTTTCCTGTTAGTTCTTCGTAAGTTCATGCAATTGTAGTTTTGCTACTGGGCGGATGATGTCCTCGGGGACAAAATGTCCACCAGCAGAGACATCGACCCAGTGGTAATAAAAGAGGGACGAAAGATACCAAAGGGACAGTCAAACTCATAAATCTAAAACAAACTGACAACGCCATGGCTAAAAATAAAAAAGACAAACAGAAAAACAATAGTACACATGACATAACATAGAAAACTAAAGAATAAACAACACGAACCCCACCAAAAACTAGGGGTGATCTCAGGTGCTCCGGAAGGGTAAGCAGATCCTGCTCCACATGCGGCACCCGTCGTGTTGCTTATGTGATTACAAATCCGGTAAATAGTCTAATTCGGTAGGTCAAATTCATGAAAGGGAAGGGGATTGTAGTTACGACGTGAGGAACATATCCGATATCATTTGTGAAATGGTTATTCCATAACGGTCAACCAACTCGTGATGGCGTCCGTAAAATTTACGAAGGGATGATTTCAACTTCACCATTTGGAACTCTTGATTTAATAGCTTCCTTGTGAGCAGTAACCCTCTATCAAGAAAATCATGATAGGAAATGCAAGCACGGGAATATCGTATCATTTGAGAGATATATACCCCGTATGCAGGTGCTGCTGGAATGTTGCTACTTAGAAATGGAAAGTTCACAATTGGAAAGCTGAAATCATCTCTTTTGTCGTAAAGTTTTGTCTTCAACCGACCCTCATTGTCAATTTCTAGATGTAAGTCAAGATATGAAGCTGACTTAACTGTATCTGTAGTATCCTTTATCTCCAATTCGATGGGATAGATGCGTTCCACATAGTCACCAAATTTTGAATTGTTTAGTGAAAGAACGTCATCTATATAGCGGAAAGTAGAGTTAAAGGATATTGCTAACTTCTTATCTTTCTTCCTAAGAAGTTCCTGAATGAAGTCAGCCTCATAATAATAAAGAAACAAGTCAGCAAGTAGAGGGGCACAGTTTGTTCCCATTGGTATGCCGACAGTCTGTTGAAAAACACGTCCTCCGAACGTAACAAATATGTTGTCAATCAAGAAATCAAGCATCTTGATAATATCGGTTTCAGAGAATTTTTTGTTTGAATCAGAGTGATTCTTTACAAAGTAGGATTTATCCCTCCCTAAGACAAGATACTTGTATCTACGTTGGTCATTCTTTTTTATGAAGCAAAGTAATACCAGCTCTTTTAATTTGTCTTTAAGTTTGGAATGTGGAATACTTGTGTAAAGAGTAGAGAAGTCAAATGTTTTAATACTGTTACAAGATGAAAGAGAGTTAGATTGTATGTACTCTAAAAGATCTTTGGAATTTTTAAGTATCCACATCTGATTCACGCCACCTCTAGAATAGGCAGTTTCACAATAACTTTGAAGCCCGTCTTTGATTGCTGATAAAATGGATGTTAATAATTTAGAAAGAGGTTTTGTGGAGCACTTGGAAGACCCAGCAATATACCGCTGTTTGTAAGGACACTTATGTAGTTTAGGTATCCAATACAGTGATGGAAGATCCAGTTCTTCATCTTTGGTTGAAATACCAAAGGAACAAAGAACAGACCTATGATTATCCAGGATTTCCTCTTTGGTAAGTGTCGTGAGGGTATATGTTGAGTTTCCAAGTGAATTGTCTATACCTAATTCGTTTATCAAGCAATTAATGTAATGACTTTTACAGACAAAAACGATGTTATTTGGGGCTTTGTCTGCGGGGACAACAACATATTTATCATGGAGGTCGGATAGGTGTTTAGCAACATTTGGGTCTTTAAAAATTGACGTAGCATGGGCATTGATGGACCCATTCAGTTTCTTAATTCTGATTTGTATTAAGGACCTCACTGCCTTTATCCATTCGGATAGAGTGTCTACGTCTTCCTTCTCGCGCTTAGCCCATTGCCTGGCATAATCCTCGACTGAATCCATCAAAATTTTAAAGTTGTATTTCCAATTGATGGATTTAGGCTCACGATATTTCGGACCTTTCGATAACACGTTTCGTAGAGAAGTGTTATTAACAATGTTAAGGTCACCGGTAATAACGTGGCCAGCGGGATTATATGTGAATTGGGAACTAGCACAAGTGCAATCAGGAGGTTTAGACTTGAAGTCGTCAATATCGAGATCCTGCAAAACGCGTTTGTAATTGAAAATTTTAGTTGCAATAGGTTTGGTATAGGTATAAGAAATTATTGGTACAGACTGGTCTTTAAAATAAGGAGGTATTTTCGATTGAACTAATTTATGATGAAGGATATTGCCAAGGTTGACGCCATCGAGACCTTTGTTGGCAAAGGAAAGATTTAGAAAATATCTTTTCTCTTTTTCATCTTTTCCAATGCGAACTGGCTTGAAAAGTCTGTGACTTGCATTATCCGAAATTATAGCTTGAAGTTTGTATTGGTTTGAATGAGGGTTTGTAACAGTGGATTCCAAACATAAATTGAACAGAGAATGAAGTTTTGAAAGGGGTAATGAATAAAGTTTCGTGCGAATGTGATGAATACCTAACGGTTTTTGTATGAATGGCAGCAAGTCATTAATAGAGACATCATGCAGAGAGGGTGATGTATAATGACGATGACCATGACTGCGTCTACGTCGAGGAGTCGAGTTGAAAATATTCATCACATTCACCTAGTTACACGAAGGACTAGATAGAATACCTATACCATCAATTTTGTCATTGCAGCCATACGGTGTTGCAGTTCCCAAATGTCTAATCCAGTAGTCTTCTTTTTGTCTACGGAGAGTCGTTGAAAGATTAGGATTGTTAGAGCTATGGTATATCTTTTCGATAATGCGAACTGTCATAGAAACGATGGAATGATCGGGCTGATTGAAATGCTGGTATAGAATGTCGTTAGCATTGAGGTTAATGTCTGATCTATGACCGCACATCCGTTTGTTTAGCCTTCCTTTCGTTTCACCGACGTATACCAATCCGCAAAGGTTGCACTCTAATCCGTAAACGACATTTATCGATTTACAATTCAGATCATCGTAACTTCTGGTAAAATATGACTTCTTGGTCAAATTGCTAGTGAATTCAGCATCTGTAATTAAAATAGCACAAGTTTTGCAGCCTTTGGTCTCACATTTTGAAATGCGACAGTGTTGTACTGTGTCATCAAAAACCAAAATGTCTTTAAGGAGAACTGAACATGGCTGTATATGTGTAATGTTGCTGCTGTCACTAGGACGATGATCTGAATGAGTCGTGTTTGGGATATTTGTCATGTCTGGTGATGAGGGGACACCTGCCGTATCAGACGACACCGTGTCCATGGTGACGTCTGTTTCGGACCTTTTTATACTGGGCGACGTCCGAGCCAGTTTCCTGTTAGTTCTTCGTAAGTTCATGCAATTGTAGTTTTGCTACTGGGCGGATGATGTCCTCGGGGACAAAATGTCCACCAGCAGAGACATCGACCCAGTGGTAATAAAAGAGGGACGAAAGATACCAAAGGGACAGTCAAACTCATAAATCTAAAACAAACTGACAACGCCATGGCTAAAAATAAAAAAGACAAACAGAAAAACAATAGTACACATGACATAACATAGAAAACTAAAGAATAAACAACACGAACCCCACCAAAAACTAGGGGTGATCTCAGGTGCTCCGGAAGGGTAAGCAGATCCTGCTCCACATGCGGCACCCGTCGTGTTTCTTATGTGATTACAAATCCGGTAAATAGTCTAATTCGGTAGGTCAAATTCATGAAAGGGAAGGGGATTGTAGTTACGACGTGAGGAACATATCCGATATCATTTGTGAAATGGTTATTCCATAACGGTCAACCAACTCGTGATGGCGTCCGTAAAATTTACGAAGGGATGATTTCAACTTCACCATTTGGAACTCTTGATTTAATAGCTTCCTTGTGAGCAGTAACCCTCTATCAAGAAAATCATGATAGGAAATGCAAGCACGGGAATATCGTATCATTTGAGAGATATATACCCCGTATGCAGGTGCTGCTGGAATGTTGCTACTTAGAAATGGAAAGTTCACAATTGGAAAGCTGAAATCATCTCTTTTGTCGTAAAGTTTTGTCTTCAACCGACCCTCATTGTCAATTTCTAGATGTAAGTCAAGATATGAAGCTGACTTAACTGTATCTGTAGTATCCTTTATCTCCAATTCGATGGGATAGATGCGTTCCACATAGTCACCAAATTTTGAATTGTTTAGTGAAAGAACGTCATCTATATAGCGGAAAGTAGAGTTAAAGGATATTGCTAACTTCTTATCTTTCTTCCTAAGAAGTTCCTGCATGAAGTCAGCCTAATAATAATAAAGAAACAAGTCAGCAAGTAGAGGGGCACAGTTTGTTCCCATTGGTATGCCGACAGTCTGTTGAAAAACACGTCCTCCGAACGTAACAAATATGTTGTCAATCAAGAAATCAAGCATCTTGATAATATCGGTTTCAGAGAATTTTTTGTTTGAATCAGAGTGATTCTTTACAAAGTAGGATTTATCCCTCCCTAAGACAAGATACTTGTATCTACGTTGGTCATTCTTTTTTATGAAGCAAAGTAATACCAGCTCTTTTAATTTGTCTTTAAGTTTGGAATGTGGAATACTTGTGTAAAGAGTAGAGAAGTCAAATGTTTTAATACTGTTACAAGATGAAAGAGAGTTAGATTGTATGTACTCTAAAAGATCTTTGGAATTTTTAAGTATCCACATCTGATTCACGCCACCTCTAGAATAGGCAGTTTCACAATAACTTTGAAGCCCGTCTTTGATTGCTGATAAAATGGATGTTAATAATTTAGAAAGAGGTTTTGTGGAGCACTTGGAAGACCCAGCAATATACCGCTGTTTGTAAGGACACTTATGTAGTTTAGGTATCCAATACAGTGATGGAAGATCCAGTTCTTCATCTTTGGTTGAAATACCAAAGGAACAAAGAACAGACCTATGATTATCCAGGATTTCCTCTTTGGTAAGTGTCGTGAGGGTATATGTTGAGTTTCCAAGTGAATTGTCTATACCTAATTCGTTTATCAAGCAATTAATGTAATGACTTTTACAGACAAAAACGATATTATTTGGGGCTTTGTCTGCGGGGACAACAACATATTTATCATGGAGGTCGGATAGGTGTTTAGCAACATTTGGGTCTTTAAAAATTGACGTAGCATGGGCATTGATGGACCCATTCAGTTTCTTAATTCTGATTTGTATTAAGGACCTCACTGCCTTTATCCATTCGGATAGAGTGTCTACGTCTTCCTTCTCGCGCTTAGCCCATTGCCTGGCATAATCCTCGACTGAATCCATCAAAATTTTAAAGTTGTATTTCCAATTGATGGATTTAGGCTCACGATATTTCGGACCTTTCGATAACACGTTTCGTAGAGAAGTGTTATTAACAATGTTAAGGTCACCGGTAATAACGTGGCCAGCGGGATTATATGTGAATTGGGAACTAGCACAAGTGCAATCAGGAGGTTTAGACTTGAAGTCGTCAATATCGAGATCCTGCAAAACGCGTTTGTAATTGAAAATTTTAGTTGCAATAGGTTTGGTATAGGTATAAGAAATTATTGGTACAGACTGGTCTTTAAAATAAGGAGGTATTTTCGATTGAACTAATTTATGATGAAGGATATTGCCAAGGTTGACGCCATCGAGACCTTTGTTGGCAAAGGAAAGATTTAGAAAATATCTTTTCTCTTTTTCATCTTTTCCAATGCGAACTGGCTTGAAAAGTCTGTGACTTGCAATATCCGAAATTATAGCTTGAAGTTTGTATTGGTTTGAATGAGGGTTTGTAACAGTGGATTCCAAACATAAATTGAACAGAGAATGAAGTTTTGAAAGAGGTAATGAATAAAGTTTCGTGCGAATGTGATGAATACCTAACGGTTTTTGTATGAATGGCAGCAAGTCATTAATAGAGACATCATGCAGAGAGGGTGATGTATAATGACGATGACCATTACTGCGTCTACGTCGAGGAGTCGAGTTGAAAATATTCATCACATTCACCGAGTTACACGAAGGACTAGATAGAATACCTATACCATCAATTTTGTCATTGCAGCCATACGGTGTTGCAGTTCCCAATTGTCTAATCCAGTAGTCTTCTTTTTGTCTACGGAGAGTCGTTGAAAGATTAGGATTGTTAGAGCTATGGTATATCTTTTCGATAATGCGAACTGTCATAGAAACGATGGAATGATCGGGCTGATTGAAATGCTGGTATAGAATGTCGTTAGCATTGAGGTTAATGTCTGATCTATGACCGCACATCCGTTTGTTTAGCCTTCCTTTCGTTTCACCGACGTATACCAATCCGCAAAGGTTGCACTCTAATCCGTAAACGACATTTATCGATTTACAATTCAGATCATCGTAACTTCTGGTAAAATATGACTTCTTGGTCAAATTGCTAGTGAAAACTTACTTTAGGTAAAAGGTCCTATATCAGTGGCGGATCCAGAACTTTTCCTAAGGGGAGCCCGCTGACTGACCTAAGGGGGGCCCGCTCCAGTCATGCTTCAATGATTCCCTATATAATCAACCAAATTTTTCCCACGAAAGGGGGGGCCTGGGCCCCCCTGGATCCGCCTATGTATATTTGATGCATAAAATGATTGTAAGGTGTAAGTCTGGCAGGGTTCATCTGACCTTTACCTCATATTCATTGTTTATTGGTCAATATTAAATTCATATTCATTGTTCATTTGGCAATATTGAATTTTCATGGTTTGGTCAGTTTCTTGTATACTATAAGCAATACATTGTAGGTCAACTATATTTGGTGTATGGAATTGTTCAAAAGTGTACATGTCTGTCTGGCTTTTTTTATTGTGATCATGACCTCATTTTCATGATTCATTGAAAATTTTAAGTCTATGTGTAAAACTTTATTTTTGGGGCTTTCAATATAAAATTAATAATGGACAGTAAAGAAGATAAGACATTTGGGACAACATCCCTAATGCAACTCGAAATGAGGAACTCAAAAGTCACGTGTAAAGAAAAAATCTCTGTGTAGTGATATTGGACATGTTTCTATTTTTAACAAATGACTGAACTTAATTATTTGTGGTGATTAGGAAAGTAGAGGAACATAGAATAAATGTGTAAAAACTATGGAGCTATTGAATGTGTTCAAAGTATTAAATTTTCAAAGAACTTATTGTGTTAAAAAGGGGATATTTTACCACAAGGAGCCGCATCACAAAAGGATGTTCGGGGTTTGCTAATTTACGGAAAAAGTAATCTCACTTCGTACCCCGAAAATTTAACCACATATGTGAAAATGTCACAGCTTCAAAACGAGCTATCATACATATCCAAGTTTACGATATGGACTGAGCTACAGGAAAAAACGTTACCATTACCGCCTATGTAAAAACAATTAAAGATATTGAGCCATTTCATTGTGTGCACTCTTGTTAATGATTTGCACAAAAAACTGTTTTTTGGTTTGGTTTCTGTATTGGTGGTCTGAACAAAACATAGAAAAATACCAAAATACAGATAATGAATGAAGTTTATTTTTAGAACTAATTACAAGACCCATTAAGATGGTAATGTGTGTTTCATTTTTTCATATTCATTTAAGACATCAAGATGTTTAAATTTGTCTGGAGTTAGATTAAACAATCTGACCAGATTAAATTTTTCACCAGCACTAGGACTGTAGTATGAACTCATCTGACAAACCAATATTATGGCTTCTTCTTTACTCTGTAAAAAACATATACAGTATATATTTACAATTTCTCAAAACATTAGGAATTAGATATTTCATCAAATATCATATTACTGTAAATTTAGAAATTATTGCGAGCATATATTATTGCGATCTTGTCATTTTAGACTAAAATGCAATTCTAATTTTTGCGATACATGTATTGAGAAAAATAATGTATAATTCATATACAAAATTTCAAATTGGGAGTTTAAATTTTTGTGATTATGACCCTGTCGCATTTATCGAATTAATTTAAACATCCCAATAATTTCTAAATTTACAGTAGTCAATTCTATATAAATCTCTTAGAGTTTTGTTTAAGAGTATCCGGTATTGAATTCAAACTTCTCAGTTTAAATTTTAGTAAACACCTGAAGAAAGCCAAATGATTTCATCTAAAAAAAGAAAATTTATTTCATTGCTGAACACAGGCCTCCAAAGTTGTACATAAGTTTCAAATTCTGAATGACCAGATGCTTTACACATAAAAGTTTCTGTTGTATTGCTATAAATACACTCTCAAATTGATATTCAATAAAACTAAGTCGTCTTACTGCAGGACACCTCTCAACTCTATTTAAAGACAAATAAAATGCTTTCTTTGCTTAATTATGCACACAAAGTTGAAATTTAACCTTGACTGAAGTAAGATATTGCTACAAGCTGATCATGAACTTGATTACCATGAGGGTCTCCAATGCTAGATGAAGTAACATAGAGAAAATTGATTATTTCAAATTTGACTTTTTTTTATATACCAACAGTAATATAATGAAACATGAAGATTTATAGAATAACTAATCGAAGAATTCAAATAGAGAAAAGTATTCAATGAGTGACCGAACAACACATTAATTCACAAATGCACTACGTGCATGAGTTAATTATCAGTGTTGTTTGGTCACGAGTTGAATATTTTTCGATATTTGAATTCTTTAATTAGTTATTCGTTTTATTACATTGGCAAATGTCTTTTTTTCAAAGAAATTAATGTAAAACATGTAAGGAACTATATCTTTTTTCTACGCATTCACAATTTGTGTTAATCCGTAGTTATTGACCTCTTGACAACGCCTTTTGTTGTATGACGTCAGAGAGTGAAATAACCATGTTTATTTCACATGTGACATTATCGGTTATATTTAACTGGGAAATCAATGTAATTCATTGCAACCAATGTAATAAATAAGCATAATCAACATGTGAAAATGCAGGATCCCATATAATTTTTACTTGTCATCTTACCAATAATCTTTCGTCAATTCATGACAAAGGTAGTATGAAAAGTTAATTTAAGTATATATTTAGTCATTTAATTAACAAAAGTGTACTTACTATAATATTTTCATCATACTGTCCAGCCATCAAAACTATCCCTGGAAATAAAATATATTGAAGAATATAATTTCAAAGGTGTTTATTTTAATTATTTCACAAAAAGTAATAACTGAAGTTGCATATGGAATTTTTACAATACAGGTTAATAGCCTCTCAATCCAAAGAGCGAGGTTGGCAAAGAGCCATATAAGCAAACAAATCAACATAAGAATATAATCTGAATAAATCTAAGACTTGTGTTTATATATTTCCTTTCAGAAGAAAATGCATATTTTGAAAGTATTGAACTCATTACACATTCTGTAAAGAGAGAAATTATTGTGAGGAGCTAATTTCATCATTAGTTGTTGACTTATGATGAAGGAGGGACCTTGTAGAGCTACATGTATTGTTAATGCATATACTTTTCCCACTCTTGTTTGCAAAGAATATGAAACACCAAACATAATCAAACAACACTTCAGATATATTCAATATAAAAATAGTCTTGGTTATATACATTTATTAACCAACTAACTACATTATTGCCAAAAATGACTATTTATTAAAAAATTACATATTTTCTGTAATGGCCCTGTTTTTGGGATACGATTGCTTTCAAGCAATCTGTAGACTTTTACCGTTGACTCAGGGCTCATTCCCTCACGTCAACCGTTTTATTCTAAACATTCAGCAACATCTCAGATTCTTATGATTGTCTTGCTTTAAAAGGTAAAAACAAGCAAAAGGATTGAACATAAACAACTTTCCTGTAATGTTCTTCTCATAATCTTCATGTTTGATTTTTCCTTTGACTTATATGCGTGTTTTTAACAACACGGAAAATCAGAATTAAGCAGTATTTATATTTAGTGTTTTTATAAATTTAGAAACACGTCAGAGGGAATTCCCCAGTTTTGATAAATGCGAGAGTTCTTTGAATTCCGATAATTCTATTTCTGTCATATAAGAACTGAAGTGGAGTTTTCTATATTTTACCGTTATGAAACTGATATTGAGACTCATTCATCATATCATAAATTAAATAAACGTTCTTATTCCAAATCGCAAGTCGCGGGTTTGTTTATGTATTAATGCGCATGGGTATAGTTTTCTTTATTTCAAGGGGTATCAGATTGAGTGGTTGTTCTGGATTCCCCGTTTATTAATTAATTTGAAACTCATTGGATTCTTTCTATGTCTCCTGCTATTGAGGGTTTAATATTGTTGTTGCAAAATTTAAAATCATATGCATCATTTAAATTAAAATCAATGAAGTTTTACCTATAACACCCCTTTAGCCGAAATGGAGTCTTCCATATTATCGTTTCAAGTTGTCTCCCTTTCAGAAGTATTTCCCGTCAAAATCGTCAAGAAAAAATTAACTCGTTAGATGTGGATAAACGTCGTATTTTATTAAGAACGATCTCAATTTAAACAGAGGAGTGTGTACGGAAGGATTCATGCCCACTGACCATACTTTAAAACGGAAATAGATCGTTTAGAAATGGTCCAGAGAAGAGCAGCAAGATACGTTTCCAACAAACACCATAATCACTCAAGTGTCAGCAAAATGATTGAGCACCTGGAATGGCCATCTCTGGAAAAAAGGCGAAAAGACGCTAGGCTAACTATGCTCTATAAAATAGAACACGACAAAGTGGCTGTAACTAAGGAAGGTCGTCTTATGCAACCAACACGACTGTCGAGGAACATGCACGACAAAAGTTTCCAAATTCCTGCAAGCAGAAGTGATTACAGGAAATACTCATTTTTCCCAAGAACAATCAGGGATTGGAACGCTCTCCCTCCTGGGGTAGCATCAGCACCGTCAGTCGATGCCTTTAAAGCCTCACTGACAAAGCTGAACTAAATTATCGAATTGGGGGGGTTGGGGTCTGTATGCGCACCTAAGTCATGGCATAATAATCAGCTCGTTGATTGTGGCCATTATCAGGCAGAAGAAGCAGAAGCAGAGAAAGGAAATTAATAATTAAAGAGTTAGAAATGGGGTTCCTCCTAACGGTGATAAGATACGAAGTGAATAGTCCGAGATTACTGGGTACAAGTCAAATCGGCACCCATAGAAAAAGTCAAATCGGCACCTGGTTAAATTGGCATCTAGTCAAATCGGCACCTATTTAAAATTCAATTCGGCATCCAATAATATTTGATATAATATATGGGACTGGGACTATTTAAGTTTGTAATTTAAGTATACTAGCATAAAAGTCCCCCACGGTCCCAGCTTGTCTGGCAAATCAGCCGTCGGACATCAGATCAGAGTGATCAGGTAATCTCGGACTATGAAGTGAAATACCTTCTCTCTCTCTCTCTCAGTGACTGCTGTGGAAAGTAAACTTGGAATTGATAGTACACAAATAAAACACAATAAGTACATTGCTCGTACACTTATATCCGGGATTGGCTATTTTTAAAGTTGAGTGACTATTCAGATTTATATTACCTTTGCATGTGCAGTTGAATTAGTTTTGACTTCGAAGTCAAGAAAAAAAATATAATAGCCTTTCAAGACGTCATAATTATTTGGACTATCAAGGCCAGGGCTGCCAAAAATGCGTGAAACTCACACATGTTCATGCTTTTTTGCAGCAGTATCCTTGGATCTATTTTTTTCCTCTTTGATCTTTAATTTCTATTTTGGCCAAATCTCATGAATTTGCTTAATGAAAAGTTGGCAGAACTGCTATACATGTGTCAATGAAAACTATATGGCAATCGTATCCCTCAGAGCATTCTGCTCTTTGATTCTGTAATGGCCCTGTTTTTTCTGTAATGGCCCTGTTTTTCTGTAATGGCCCTGTATTAATGCCCAGTTTGTCTGTATTAAGCCCAGTTAGTTTATTTTTAATAAAGTTAATAAAATTAAGTTGTAAAGAGTATAATACCTTTTTGTATTTATATTCAACAGCATAGTGAATTGCTCAAAAGCAAAAAAAAGATTTTAAGTTCATTAGACGTATTAAATAAATAAACATAGTTAATGTAAAGTGTTAATCAGCACTTAATATTGCAAGTTTTCCAAAATTTAATTATTGGTTGTATTATAACATAACAATGTGTAAATTTTGTTTACTTTTTTTTATTAAAGTAAAATGAAGTTCACTTCAACTAAAAGCTGTAACATGTGATATTTTCCACCTTTAAGTGGAGACTACATTGTATATGGTCAATAAGACAATTCCTGACATGAAAGCTGATTTTATTCTATATGATTGCAAAACAGATTCCAAATGGCATTATGACCAAATTATCATGAAATCCTGCCTTTAGAAACAATATGTTACCTTAACAAAACTATACTTTTATTACAATTGTTCCTAATACAGCATATTGAACAATAAAAACATTATTAGAACAATTATAGATTAACTCTAAATTTAGTAACTTCATTTGCATTGTACTATGTTTAATTCATTTTCTGTTTAAGAAATAATTCCTTCATGTCATGCTCTATGTTCATTTTAACATGGGCAGGCATTATATTTGTCGATATTTTACACTGAGCGTTAGCGAGGTGTAAAATGTGGTCAAATATAATGCCTACCCATGTTGAAATGAGCATAGAGCATGACATGAAGGAATTATTTCGATTCTAATAGGACAAATACTGTATTTTTATAGGTTGAAGCGTACGAAAATACCGTAAAAATCTTTGGTTATTCCCGTTTCCTCCCCGAGGAGTCTGTACGTTACATTTCAAATTTGATAAGTTTAAAAACTATGTGCAGGGTAAATATGTTGTTTTATGAAAATATACAATATAACTTTATGTTAGCTGCTTAAATGTATATATTTTAATGGATAACGATTGAAATAACGTTAATATAAACAGTAAGTTCGTGCGCATGTGTCAAACATATTTTGTGCTCATAAGAACAGGGCTTTGTTTACAAAGCGTAATAAGGACGTCATATTAGAATCAACATTACATAAGGATATAGAGTATCCTATAGCAACGTCAACAATGGACAATTATGACGTCACATGCATGATGCCGTTTTTTTGTACTTCAGGGGTTCTATTATTTTGTATACTTTGTCCTGATGACTACGATCTAATCGGCGAAACATGTCGACAATAAAAGATGCAGTTTACTTAAGTGTTGTTGTCAATGTAGCGGTGTTATTAACTTGTGTTAAAAAAACTCTTTATATCCTGATTCCTACCTTTGTCATCTGCAAATTCAGGAAAATGTGCTACAGTCAAACATGGAGGAGCATTTTCTTTCAGAAGCTGTAAAAATAACAAAACTGTACAATCATCTTGTCCAAATTAAATGACTTTTCATTTGTTTACTTGATTTTAGGTTTAAAAAAAATTCTATGTTGATGGAGATGATTTATTCTTTTAAAATAAATGAAATAAGATCATAAACTGAAAACTTAAAATACAAGAATAAGTATAGAAATTATAGATAGTAAAGCTTTATATATAGATGAATTTAAAATAATTAATTATATTAAAAGTTTAAATTTTATGTTTGTATGGATATTTTTGCCATATCATCAATTTGACACATTCCTGGTCATATAAGTCCAATAGATTAATTGATGATTTTTCATTTTCTTCTTATTCCAGCAGCAACTATTACAAGCAAGTTCAAGACAAGAACATGTAAATAACATTTGAATGTACCCAGCTTTGTAATAGAAATACACATTGAGTTAGACTAGTTAAGTAGTACCTCTTAGGAAGACATGTCATACTGTATGGACTCCATGCCGACTAATCTAAGCTGTTACTCTTAAGTGCAATGTACTGGGACCAAATTCACAACCTCTGCTTTCAAGGAAGTTTAAGCTACTATGTCACCATGAAGGTGGTTATATTAACAGTAGAGGTAAAAATAAACATTTCTAATGTATCTCTACCAGATTCTTTACTCCTAGCTCAAAGTACAGATTGATACAATTAATGTTTTTAATAGCATAGATATTGATTGACACTTACCTGGTACATTCCAAGTGGGGTGAAATAGACATCCTTTCCATGTATCTGTGAGAAATAATATTCATAACCATCTCCTTTTGGTAATGGGTACATGAACTGAAAAACAAAAACAATATTCAAATTTCATTAAATTGTTGATTTTTTAAAGATTAAAACCCCATAACTCTAGAATAGCCAATCTGAAAATTGTCATTATCACCCATGAAAAAAATATGCCTTTCTTTCTATGTTAACCTTAAATTCAATTTATAAGTTCATTTCAGGAAACTATTATATTTAAAAAAGTAATGCTGATGCAAGAATGACATAAGTTTCACTGGATGACCTTATAACATAATTCTCATCTGCCATATTTAAAATAATTTGCTGAAAGCCTGAAACCTCAAAATCCTTTATCCATGCATTTTTAAAAGTAGTGAAATGTACAGAGTGTATATCATAATTATAGTTTACTGAAACAAATCAGACTACTTACAAGAGGACAAGTCTTTGCTTTAGAAACTAAACTTTCATAATTCATAGCCTGAAAAAACCAATAATAATCTACATACAAAATAACTTAGTAACTAGAGTCAGCGAACATGTACATAATATAAATATATCAGTAGGATGTTTAAAATAATTAATTAATGCAACATGATGAAAAATCAATTCTTATATAACCCTCTTCTTTTGCATTGTAAAAAACAATGTTCTAATTCCAATTGAAACTTTGGTCTTACATTTTTACATCACAATTGAAATTGCAAACCATTTATATTTTGAAAAAAAAACACAATGGTCATTTTTGCAGATTCTGTTTCATCATGAAATTCAATAAAATCTTTTCAAAAAGTCAAATGTTTATAGAATCTAAATTCATGAAATTGTGAAACACTTGGTTATTTTATAACATTTTTGCTTAGTTGAAATCAAAATGGCTGCCTTACTAAAGTATCTTATAGGTCCATTTTGCTAACAATTGCTATATAAAATTTCACAACTATAATGACTAATTATCAAAATCATATGTACATAGAATAGAACAGGAGATGCAGAACTATTGTTAAATCATACATAGGTCTGCTTTTCATTCTGACCACAAGATTACACAACATTAAAAACATTCTATATGCAGAATCAACTGCGATGATGTATGCTACAGTTGAATGAATTCGTTATAAAGGTATAAGCAGATTTCTAGGAAAGACAAGACTATTCATCCTATCTGAAACTTTAATAACCAATAATAAGCATATATGTTATACACCTGTCCTTAGTCAGGAACCTGTTGTTCATGGTTGTTGTTTGTTTGATGGGTTCATAAGTGTTTTTCATTTTTTCAATATATAAACTGTTGGTTTTCCTGTTTGAATGGTTTTACACTAGTCTTTTTGGGGGCCCTTTATACATTATAGCTTGCTGTTCGGTGTAGTCAATGCTCCATGTTGAAGGCCTTACTTTGACCTATAAGGTTAACTTTTTACAAATTGTGACAACCACATCTTCTCATATCTATATAATACTATTTATAACAATGACAAATTTTCTGGTCTGTGTACAATGGTAAGCCTACCTCCACTGCTCCAAAAATACAATCTTTTTCTGCATAGTATTGACTCCAAATCTGAAATAAATCAACTATTGTGTTAAAAAAATCTTGTGAAGAATTTGAAACCATCCGAAATGAAGATGTAAAACAAAAAAAGATTTTTTTTTTAAATCTTCATTTCGGATGGTTTCAAATTCTTCACAAGATTTTTTTTCCAGAAAAATAAAATCCACAAATTTAAAAACCCATGAACAATAATTTATGCTCAAATTTAAAAAACTGATACCCACGAATTAAAGTACATTCACAGTAACCCATGGTTACAAAGATCCATTAATTTCCCTAATGCCTCTATAAAGCAAATATAGCATGTTTTAAGTGTTTATATCAAGAAAGATAAGGAGGGCTCATGATTAACAAACCTAACATTACAGTAACCCTGTAACATTGTATGTGCCAAAACTAAGTCAATGATTGTTGTCATCTCCATTTTAAGAACATTTTATTGGTGTCATATACTTATTTGTTTCCTAAACCTTTTGAGCACATGTCTATGTTTAGAACTTGACATTAAAAGTAAGCCCATTGTTAAGGCATTTTTCTTCAGAGAACCATTCTTACTCATCTGTTTTTTTAAGTTAACTTATGTTGCTAAGTTTATGATCTCATTAACATTTTCCCGCATCTGGTTTTATTCAATGAAACTTAACACTGTCCAGGACTTGAACTCTTAATATTAAAATGTACAAAGATCCCAACATATATGTGGAGCACTTAAAATGCCATAAAGAAGTAATTCTGGTTTCACAGAAAGACAGGAACTAAAGAAAATCATCTTTAATCAAAAATGAATAGTTTAATTTAAGCGAATAACCAGAAATTGAAGTATCAACAAGATATTGCTAAAAAAATCTTACAAAATTAGGGTAGTACATTTATCATGATTATATACTATGGGAATTTTACTTTAAACTACATAACATTGATCTGTATTTTTTTATGTAATAATCACTTTGTATAAGTTTCATTGCATTTGGTTGATGCTAGAGAACAGAAATGAAATACTTAGCAATTTTTAATTGTAAAGAGACATAACTTAAGAACAATAAAAGTGACAGCCCCAAATTCAACCTTGATCTGTATTTTGTGGTAATAAGCATTATGTAGAGGTTTCGTAGCATTTGGTTGAGGCAAACTAAAGTCAGGAATAGACACCAATTTTGGGACGTACAGAGGACAAGGGTAAAACTTAATGCACCCTCCACTATTTCAGGGGCATAAAAAAAAGATTACCTTCTTTATTTCTTCAGCAGTCTTATCTTTAATTAGATCAATTTTCATAACTTCATCTAAACTCTGAAAACATTAAAAAACAGATTAATACATTAGTATAACATAAGGAAAAATCCAAGTTTTAACACATTGGCGACGATTTATATATTCGCGTTATTTTTCCTCTTGCGAATGTCAAGAAAATAAGTTAGTTTAAAGTAAGGCAATATCTGTATATTATAAGAATATAGTCTTCTGATAATTTAATACTCAAATTACTATCACATACCTGCCAACTTTTCAAAATACCCATGCGTGCAAGATGGCTGTCCTAGTCCGAAAAAACCTTCAAGGGCGTCTCCATATACATTTTAATGTTGTTTTTTGGCTTCTAAATACTTTTATAAGCCGAAAGTCATTTGTAAAATTATTTGTTTTGTTTAAATTGTGGACAAAATTGCACTTTCAAAATTTCAATTTGGGAGTCTCCATGGGGGAAATCCCCCGCAAATAGTGACAGTTGGCAGGTATGCTATCAATTCAATGTTCACTTAAATGTCTACATTCATGCAACTTTAAATGATTAAAGAAAAAACAATTAATATCATATACTAAAAGCACTCCATGTGAATAAATAATTATTATCAGATTTTTAAGACAATTTAAAAGCATTTAAGCTGAAATATTTAAAGTCTATAAATCATCTAGCTTTCAATAAAATGTGGTCAAAGTATATCAGTCAAGTCTGAAATGTATAGTAGTAAAAACTAAGTTACCCTTGGTGGCCAGTTACCAGTGCCTTGAGGACTTTCAACACTAGGTTTGGGAACTGATTGAGCATCTTTAATCTCCTGCTTTCTCTTCTCTAATGACTCAAGTTTTTTGTCCTTCAGTTGGTCAAGTCTAGCCTGAAATTCTTCTGGAGATGTACTGAAAATTGAAATTTGACAAATGACATTCTTATTTTATTCAGTTTTTTTTTTATTTTAAAGACAAAGAACTGTGGGGTTATAATAACATGTCTTTTATACCTTTATTCATTTTTATATAGTTTATGTTTGATTCTGTTTGCTGTTTTATGATACCTTTACTGTAGAGTTAGTTGCTTTTCCTGTTTTGAATTTTATTGTATGTTCTATAATGAACCCTTTGTCAATCCACTTAAACGGGACGGGTTGAGATCTAGAGAAAGTAGTTTTACCCTGAATCAGGCACCTGTACAAGTCAGTCAATCCACTTAAACGGGGCGGGTTGAGATCTAGAGAAAGTAGCTTTACCCTGACTCATGTTTAGGCACCTGTACAAGTCAGTAAATCCACTTAAACGGGACGGGTTGAGATCTAGAGAAAGAAGCTTTACCCTGACTCATGTTTAGGCACCTGTACAAGTCAGTCAATCCACTTAAATGGGACGGGTTGAGATCTAGAGAAAGTAGATTTACCCTGACTCATGTTTAGGCACCTGCATAAGTCAGGACTCATGTTTAGGCACCTGTACAAGTCAGGACTCATGTTCAGGCACTTGTACAAGTCAGGACTCATGTTTAGGCACCTGTACAAGTCAGGACTCATGTTTAGACACCTGTACAAGTCAGGAACATTACCAGTGGTTGTTCTGTAATATTGTAAAGGTTTTTGTCTTTCTAGGTCATTGGATTGATGTCTTGCTGACCTAAACACACATCTTTTTATCATAATTATGAAATACAGTGGTATGTGACAGTGTTTTCATGTAGATATAACAGTGTTTTATTTACTTTAGGCATGTTAGGGGCAATATGAATGTCACTGATGAATAAACATGGTTTATTTTTATATTCACCAATATACATAATTTACTTACCTTTGTATGTTACTGATTTTTCCCTTGTACTTATTAAAGTATGGGTTTTGTGATATATCAAGATCATCTTCTGTTGTATTGGAATAGTCCCTTGCAACAGCCTGTTGGGATTTCTTCCACCTTAGTCCACACTTATTAGAGCATAATAGATTTCTTGAATATGTGGATCTGTTTAATTGAGTTGGAACATTTCTCCAACAAGAGAAACAAACACGAAGTAACTGTGACCGTGGTAACATAGTTGTATCACATCTGTAATTCATGCATGATATTTTCTGTAAAAAAGAAATCAAAATGCAATTAACTTTTAATTATTTCGAACACCTAAAAATGAAAACTTATTACTTGAAATAATGTATGTATCAATCCATGATCATTCTTCTGGATCATGATGATGTTACAATATATTATTACAAACTAATCATTTACTAATGTACTGTGTATATATATACATTTCAGGTATCAGTCATCCTTATAATTAAAGATATAAACCTAGGAAGATGTTGACTCTCATTTAGTAAACAATATCAATTTTTTTTATCAAATATAAAAGCTTTGTGTTGAAGATGGTACTTTGACGTATAGTCATTTACTAAATACAAATTGTGACTATGATGGAGAGATGTACACATATGATACCTGGCCCCCTGTCCCTACTTTTTCTATTGATCTTATAAATTCATTTGTAGATGCCAGGGTCCCATATATACATGTATAGTACATCAGTAGTCTAACTTTGCTCTTACATATATGTGTTTGGTATGCTCTTTCTTCAATTGTAAATGATTGTTTCAGTTTGCACTTTAAGATTTATTCTGATGGAGCCTAAGAATTTATTTCTTTAGCGGCAGTTTTTTGTATGTAGGTGTTCCATTTTAGGTCTGCAGAGATGGTGATACCAAGTATTTTGCATGTTTTCCTGATTCTAAAATGAGTCCATACAACGTTGTAATAAAAGTGGATGAGATTAACATTCATTTTATGTTCAATAGTCACATGATATTACGCTTTTCTGGATGGAAAGACATAAGCCAATCTTGTTGACATTGTAAATGTTGTATAGTAGTTTCTAGGTCATCTTGAAGTTTGAAGCAGTCGTTTTGCTTGTAGATTATACTGTCATCAGACATCTGCAAAGAGTTTGATTTTGCTTAATTGTGACATCTTGAAAGGCTATTCTAATTTTTGTCTGTGACACATTCCTTTCGCTGGAAGGTGTCAAAGAAAAAATTAAATAACTTTCAAGATGTCATAATTATTTGGACTAGATTTTGCTATGTTGAATGAATTCTGGCAGGTCATGATATCTGATATATGATCATAGTGGGTCTCATTGGGGTCTAAGCGTGACGCGGATATGCTGATTTTTGGTAATCGTGACACGTGAAAGTCAAATTATTGTGTCGTGAAAACGGGAAATGAGGTCTTGCGGGACCCGGGAAATGACAAAAAAAAGTGAAAATTGCTTACATACGTAGTGTAAGCGGGATACGGGAATCTGACAAAACAATAAGCGGGATCCGGGATCTGAACCCCCCAATGAGACCCCATCATATATGTGGTTTACGAAAAGTATATCAGACCTACATTGGCGGGACCCCCCCCCCCTTATTTTTTGGATGATCAATGCATTTGAATGGGAGCATATAGTTGGAACCCCTTTACTCTTGGTTGGGAACCACACCCACCCCCCTTTTTAAAATGGCTAGATCCGCCACTGCCCTAGCACTGTACCCCAGCTGTAAGAATGCTATTTTTTTTAAGATGACATGTAGTCAACCAACTGTTTGATACCTCATTGAATTTTTCCTTTATATATACATTGATTATCTCAGGTAAGTGTCATTTAAGAGATAATAATTATCTGCTAATGACCCTTACATTTGAAGGGTCATAATTTTTACCCTGAAAATGATTTGTGTATGGAACTTGGAGAACAGTACACACAGGACTTCTATAATTTGTTTCAATATCTGTTATTGAATATTTGCAAACATTTTTCGTAATAACTTACTTATAAGACTTATAAGAAAGACCTGGACATCAATAGTATAAAAAAGAAGACAGTGTCCTTGTCCGGAAAATAGATGATCCGATGTTAATTTAACTTTATAAATTATCATCTACATCATTGAAGTGTTTTGATGAGGCATAGAAACTCCGAACAATAAACGCGTTTAAAATACTTTGAAATTAAAAAAAAATCGTGTAGGAAATTGTCACAGGTGAAAAGACAGGTGCGAGCGAAAACGTATGGTGACATGAGAATATTTGCAGAAAATGACAGAAAGTGAAGGAAAATATTGGACCAGGTA
>CM034349.1:100474648-100791435 GCA_019925275.1 Mytilus edulis
TGTAATAATACCTGTATACAGTCACTGAATCCAAAATCTTGGTGTGTATGTAAAATAAAAAGAAAGGGCATACGTTTTTTTCAAGATATTATTTATCTTCTTTTTTCATCATTCTCAGTACTTTTGCAATTTTTGTTTTAAGTATTTTCAACTAAACTTTATCATATAGAAATGTATTACAAAGACAAAGTTTATGTATACATCACAGTCACTTGTCGAGGAAATATTCCCTATATACCTTAATATAAGAGAAGGTACTTACATTGTAACTCAAATTTAAGAAAAATGTCAGCTAGTGGCTTAATTCCGTTGAATGCCTTTTTTCGATTGCCAACCCCACTAAAACTTGTTATGTCGTAAATCTATACATTTAGAAAAAATTCTGAGACAAGCGCCTGTGGTATACAGTACTGTACATCCACAATGTCATTAATTGAGTCAATTCCTATTTGAGAAGATTTAAGACAGCAGCCATCTATTTCCAGTTTTGGGAGAACAAAATAATTTGTTTAAATTGACCGCTGGCATTATAAAATAATGCTAAAATTGAAATGAAATTGTTGTTTTCGACTTGTCGCAAAAAATTAAGATTGTTTTGGCAAAAAAGAAACCCAGTTTGTCCGTGAAAATAATCCATAGCACCCCCTCCCCCCCCCCCAAACCTTTTCAAGATGTCATAATTATTTCGACTAAAACATATAATGAAGTAGAATTAAAATTATAATTCACAGGAGGAGGATTAGATAATTTCATAGAATATATATACAAAATATGCAGTCAACACAAAACAATTGTGAAAAATATAAAATCCTTCTCATCCTCATGCACTTGTTTCTGTCCATGTGGGGTTTACTATCACGGGTATGGATAGTAAACCTCACATTGACAGAAACAAGTACCTGTTCTCTCAACGTACAAAAAAAATGATTCACACCACTTTACTTAGATCATATAAAATAGAAGATGTGGTATGATTGCCAATGATAGGGATGTCGCCAATGCGATTATCGTAACGTAATAATTTCCTTGCGACGACAAAATGAGACAATGAGGCAATGAGACAACTATCCACAAGAGACCAAATTGACACAGACACTAACAACTATTTGTCACGGTACGGCCTTTAACAATGAGCAAAGCCCATATTGCATAGTCAGCTATATATAACAAGCAATGTAAAACAATTCAAACGAGAAAACTAACGGCTTTATTTGTATAAAAAATTGAACGAAAAGCAAATATATGTAACACATGAAACAACGACAACCACTGAATTACGGGCTCCTGACTTGGGGCAGGCACATACATAAATAATGTGGCGGGGTTAAACATGTTAGATCATACTTAGATTACTTATTCCCCTTAAACTGACCTTTTTTTCGTGTGAATTGAACAGCATTGTCAGAAAAGCAAGATTTCTGAAGCATAAAAACCAGTTTTTATTCACAACAGATAAAATCATACACAACAGATTACGTGAGGTCACCTTTATTAAACCAGTCTGCATACATAGATTACCTGCAGGTCACCTTTATTAAACTATTCTTTATAGACAGATCCATTTGATTTTAAAAGGCCAGCTAGTTACTATTTAATGCAAAAAAGTAGGTTTTTTATACATGCTAATCGATTTATGTTACACTGAATGTTTATTATTTGGAAGTATTACCGCTAGATATTATAGAACAGGTCATTCTTTTGATTTTAGTATCATGTGTTTATATTTCTTATGCGAAATACTTATATACATATTGGTTAGCTTTCGGTTGTTTTCTACCCTTTGGTCGAATTGTTGTCTCTTTGGCACATACACCATATAAAAAAGACGATGTGGTATGATTGCCAATGAGACAACTATCCACAGACACCAACAACTATAGGTCACCATACGGCCTTCAACAATGAGCAAAGCCCATACCGCACAGTCAGCTATAATAGGCCCCGATAAGACAATGTAAAACAATTCAAACGAGAAAACTAACGGCCCTATTTATGTAAAAAAATGAGCGAAAAACAAATATGTAACACATAAACAAACGACAACCACTGAATTACAGGCTCCTGACTTGGGACAGGCACATACATAAATAATGTGACGGTGTTAAACATGTTAGCGGGATATGTGACGGGGTTAAACATGTTAGCGGGATTCCAACCCTCCCCTAACTTGGGACAGTGGTATAACAGTACAACATAGGAACGAATTATAAAAATCAGTTGAGAAAGGCTTAACTCATTAGATAGACAAAAATACAAGTAGACGTGGCCGGGTACTTATACATCCCGACATAAGGCTTTTATACCTCAGGAATAGATTACCTTAGATGTATTTGGCAAAACTTTTAGGAATTTTTGGTCCTCTATGCTCTTCAACTTCCTACTTTATTTGGCCCTTTTTAACATTTTTTGATTCGAGCGTCACTGATGGGTCTTGTGTAGACGAAACACGCGTCTGGCGTAAATATGATTTTTTTTTATCCTGATATCTATGATGAGTTTATTTGCAACCACTGGGTCGATGCCACTGCTTGTGGAGATTTATTTCCCCGAGGGTATCACCAGTCCAGTAGTCAGCACTTCTGTGTTGACTTGAGTTATCACTGATATGTTCATAATAATCAATTAACTGTTAACAAAACTTAGATTTTTGAAAAACTAAGGATTTTCTACCTCGGGAATAAATTACCTTTGATGTATTTGGCCAAACTTTTAGGAGATTTTTGGTCCTCAATGCTCTTCAACTTCGTACTTTATTTGGCCCTTTTCAACATTTTTTTATTCGAGCGTCACTGATGAGTCTTGTGAAGACGAAACGTGTGTCTGGCGTAAATATAATTTTTTTATTCTGGTATCTATGATGAGTTTATTTGTTATTATTATTTCATTGGAATTATTGAACCAATGCATGCATATCTAATTAAGTCTTGTATATGCATTTGTTAAGAATCTGTAACGAATTATCGACAAACAATTTCTTCTGTGATTGTTGATTGCAAGCTTATCATCTTTAGAGTTTGTTACAGAAGTAAAACGAATTGGCATTGATGATCAACAAATAGAAGATTCTCCTTGATACATGTAGACTATAAAACAAATCTATAAATAAGCTGCTAATTTTAAAATGGAGAAATCGGCCTTCTACAATTTCTCTTAATTTGTGTCCGCCATATTAGGATGATCGTAATTGCAGTTACAATCATCACTTTGCAAGGGTGGATCCAGCTATTTTAAAAGGGGGTCCCAAGCTAGAGTAAAGGGGGATTCCAACTATATGCTCTCATTAAAAAAAAAGAGTTTCCAACCCCGGACTTATATAAGGAATCGACCGTTGGCTATGTTGATGCCTTTGTAGATCTTAATTTGGTGATCATGTTTGCCTCTGAATGAAGTTTCTATCTATCGATATTGGCTTTTTTTCTGGATAAAAGGTGAATTTTAATTTCCGATTCAAATAACATCATTAAGGTGTCGACTGACATTTTGGTAGATCCGATCTTGATGATTTTCCCCCTATTTATCATATTTTTAAGATAATAGAATAGGTCAAATGGAAAATATTTTAATTCGTGATTGAGGGGCAATTTCTTCTATAAGAAATTGTCTTACAGTTATGATGTAAATGGGCAGTTGACGGATATCAATATTCTATACTGTTTGGGCAGTCACATTTTCCCTTTATCTATAGTGGTTTCCAGGATAATAAAAATACACATTTCGTCAGTCGTCAAATGCTAGGTGGCAGGTGGGATCAACGTTCACAACTTGATACCACAACGATGAGTTGTGGCCAGGGTTAGTTCCAGTAATATGAAATAAAAAGGAATAAAGATACATCAATGTCAGTTTACAGTTTTATTTTTGACATTCAAATTTGTATTTCATTTTGTTATATCTTAACATAAATACTCATTTGTTATGTGAAAAGATTTAAAAACAAATGCAACACTACATGTATATACTCCACGTTCAATGTATAAAGTCTTATTTTTAAGCTTGTTAGTTATTAATCGTTTATTATAGGATAGTACAATCTTTTTTTGATCGTGCGCGCCTAATTTCATTGCGAATGTTATTAATTTCCTCTATAATTTTATTCTCTCTTTGTTGATATTCCTTCCGCAACTCTGCATCTGTTTCGTTTCGTATTCTTTGTTGCAATGCAAGCCTTTCTCGCTCTTTTTGTGCCTTCTCTTCAGCAATTTTATCCTGGAGATTTTTCTCTGCTTTCTTGTAATCATCATTTGTATAATGGGATCCTCCGTTATCCTTATCCATTTTCTCAATAAGATTTATTAATCTTCTGACTTGCTTATCTGCTTCATTACCTTTTACGGTATTATCGAATGCAATGTACCGATTGTTGCATTTTTGAAGAAAATTTCTGGGAACATCTGTCAGTGTTTTTATAAAGTTGTCAATATTTTCGCCATCATGGCCTATTTCTATACCTTTATCTTCCATATCACGTTTATAGTCATCAAATCTGGTAAACAAGACTATAACATACTGCATCAATGGTTCACCGAAATGGTTAACAAAATGATCGACTGTAGCTACATCTTCTCCAGTAAACCGCCCCATTTGCACACATAAGATGAAAGCATGTGGGCCTGGCGCTGTTAGACGAATGAAACCTTTTATTGCATTTTGAGTGCTATCATTATCTTTCCTTGTATCAAACACTCCTGGCGTATCCACAACGTTCAAAGTCCTTCCGAATCTCTTTGCCACCCCTAAATCGCATGCTGCTGTCATTGACTGACCACTGCATCCAGAATTGAATTCTTTCTTTCCTAAAATTGTGTTTCCTGTTTTGCTTTTTCCATTACCTGTCTTTCCAAGTAACACTATACGCATTTCATCCTTTGGTGCTAAGTGCACGTTTTCAAATGATGATTGCGCCATTTGCAAATGTTTTTATCTGAAAAAGAATATTAAGAAATAAAGAAATGACTAATATCTAGAAAAATTACAGAAACAGTTCTCTAGAGCTGTGGTATGACTTCCAATGAAACACCCGTCCACTATAGGATGTAAGTAACTATATATCACCGTATGGAAATCAACAAAAAGCAAAACCTATACCTCGATGTAAGCTTTTTAAGAACCTGGCATAATGAATATGAACAATTCAAACGAGAAAACCTATGACATAATAAGAATTAATAATGGAGTACAAATTCAGGTTTGAAATATTGGGGCAACATCTCAACATAAGAAAAAACTACCAAAATTAAATCGGTAAGGTTCGACTCATCAAATAAACACACAGAACATAAATAAAAAAAACACAAACCTTGAAACATTAAGCTACAGATTTGAGATTTCTCTAAGCTCTTGGAATTTGCTAGTAGTTCAAACCGATGATTTCAACTCAAAAGACTTTTCAATTAATATGAACCAGTTTATTCTCTGAATTTTTATGCTTCACGAATGCACTGCTTTGGACTCAAAGCGGCTTTGAGCTTGGCACACCGGTATTATATTCACAATTGCACAATCAGATAATATGATTTTTAGGTATTATTATACTTCACGTTAAAATGCCATATTTTGATTGGTTAATACGAAGGTATTAATTTATTCTATCACATGTCTGAGCGGGTGACAATTTTTTTAATATCACCCTATCGTCCAGACCAATCAAAATCGATAATTGCACACATGATAAGTGATCAATGCAGGCTGGATTTAACTCAACAATTGATAAGAAGCAATACTAACTTTGGAATAGATTATTATCTTGAATGTTTGGAAGTCATTGAAAGAAATAACTAAACTGGTTATTAAAACTTATTTGTAATTTACTAAATTGCCTTCATATCTTGAACGTAAATGGATAACTGAATAACTTCTTTATATACTTAATCTTATAAAACCCCATGACTTTCAACAACTTTAAGCTTTAAAGTGGTATATTGGTTATATATAACTGTATCATTTTGTGTAGAGGTAGTACACGAACAACGTACAGATCTGTAGATCCTCTAACTATTTTAGTATTTATTATAAAATTGAGAATGGAAATGGGGAATATGTCAAAGAGACAACAACCCGACAATAGAAAAAAAACAATAGCAGAAGGTCACCAACAGGTCTTCAATGTAGCGAGAAATTCCCGCACCCAAAGGCGTCCTTCAGCTGGCCCCTAAACAAATATATACTAGTTCAGTGATAATGAACGCCATACTAATTTCCAAATTGTACACAAGAAACTAAAATAAAATAAAACAAGACTAACAAAGGCCAGAGGCTCCTGACTTGGGACAGGCGCAAAAATGCGGCGGGGTTAAACATGTTTGTGAGATCTCAACCCTCCCCTATACCTCTAGCCAATGTAGAAAAGTAAAAAACATTATAACCAATTTTTCTAACTTATAAGGACGCTGAGTTGGCAATTGAATTGTGCAAGTCTTTTTGCTGCGCGTCTTTCGAATCTTGAAAGGAAGTCGAGTAGATTGAGGGGCAAGGTTAGTGTACCCATAAACATGGTTCAACCCCACCACTCTGCCAAGTTTTGCCAGAGTGCCTGTATCAAGTCGGGAATTCTCTCTTCCTTCTGTACGTTTTCCTTTTTGTGTTGTCGCTGTATGTCTCTATTTTGATGGCTTGATTAGTGGTGTTTGTGCTGTTTGATGTTTTATATCGAATTATTCCCATTCCCTGTTTTATCTTTTTTTTTATATATATAAAGGTTGGCTACAAGCAAAAGTCTAAATGAAATTCTTCGATAATGCTTTAAATGAAAACTTATGTAACTGTGACTTTTACATGCATTAAAAGAATCTGATCGATAATGAACACATACTTAAATGTTTTTGTTTGAACTGAAAATCATTGTGTCCTGAATATTAAGTCATTGGTCTTACAATTTGCCAAATAAAAAGTACTTCAACCAGAGACATATAATACTAGAGATAAGCAACTTTGTGAAATCTCGAGAAATATCGCAGCCACATGCTTTGATAAGAATATAACATGTATAAATCATATATATATATATATAAAGAAAGAAAGTAGTTAAGTGTGTCACAAGTATTGCGGGAGTACACAAGTCCATTGTTTAAAAAAAAAATGTACTTTTCAAAACTGTCCGAGGTACTAGCTATATATATAGTATGTAGCTGAATGTACATATTTTTACTATTAGACTTGGGTTAAAAGCATTTTTAATGTAATGAAATCAATGCTAATATTTGCGAAAATGCTTTCAAGTGATTAAATTTGGCTATATAAGAGTATCACCTATCTTGAACTTCACGGTAAATTTCATTTCAAGGCATCTTCTACCGTTCTCCCACTAAGAACAGTCTCCAACTTGTGTGGTGATGCTCATCTATAACGCAGATTATCTTAAGTCTATCAGTAAAATTTGAATGTTCTAAGTTTTTTTAGTAGTATCACTGTTGAGCCTGAGGGCCAAATGCGAGATATTTTCGAAGAGGGTCTGGAGGGCATGCCCCCCCCCCCCCAGATACCTTTTTAAAACTTAGAGTCATGGTATGAAGACTTCATACACAGAAAATTTAAATTAAATAGATTTTTTTTCTACTGAAATACCTCCAGTCAGATTTCTAAAATAAATAAACTGTTATCAAAGAGATATGGCTCCCTTTTTGGTAATTTGTATAATGCATGTAAGTTTTGCAAATATTCAAAGTCAATGAACCATGACTGTAGGTACATGGCTAAACAATCTCCATGGAAATGAGATGTGCCAATGCTAATACCAAAGACCATTGACTTATCATAATTCCCTTTAAACAAACTTAAACACAAACTAATACATGTAAACTAAGCAAAAGTTTAAGTGAATAGACCATGACTGAGAGGAGGGGCCAAATAATCTCCATGGAAATGACATATACCAATTCTTATACAACTGCATACCTATTATCATTAACTTATCATTAGTGGTTCCCCATAAACTGACCTAATCACAAACTAATACATTGTTGACCCCGCCGGAAACAACATACCTATGTCTCGCTTTTTGACTCCATTAAGCGATACAAAATCTACTTAAAATGTTGAACTATTTCATTTTAATATTTGAACAACATATTTTTTAATACAACAAGTAGCTCTTATTCAACTGTCATTAACTTTAATCAAACTCCGATGCAATGAAAGTAGATACAATACAAACAAAGTGTTTCGACCAGCATAGTCTGATACGAGCTCAGAGGTCAATCCCTGGACACAATTAAAGGTTGACATAACACAGGTTTTTGACACAAATCAATGTTATTTGAGGTCAAATATCTTTATACAAAATTGAAATGGTACATTGAATTTCCATAGTATAGCCTGATATCCAAAATCTAACAACATGGTCACATTTAGCATACTAGTATATAAAAAAAACACCAAAAAATTAATAGCAGATTTTTTGCTATTGTGCAATAACATGCTGTTGCACAATATTTAGTTAATCTGTTATATATATTAATCTACACATCCTGTTTGGTGTGTTTCTCCTTCCATATTAGTTTTTGTTGCTTTTATATATAAATTAGAAAAAAATCAATGGACAATTTTTAGAGAAAAAAAACCTAGGAGTAATAACCTCCAAACTAAACCCAGCTTTCCCCTTGCGGTATGGCACTGCATGTGGATTCATTTATTTTCCTGGATACCAATTTTCGTGGGTAAAGGACGAAAATTGGTATCCAACAAATAATAATGAATCCATGGTACCCTGTAGTACTATTTCAGAGAGAGATCTATACTCTTAAACACAAGTTATTGTCTTGAAGCTACAAAAATGCTTGTTTTTAGCCCCTAATTCCTGAACTGTTAGTACCATAACCCCAAAATCAATCTAAACCTTTTTTTGTGGTATTGAACCTTCTGCCAAAATTTCATACAAATCCATTCACATAAACTAAAGTTATTGTCCAGAAACCAAATGTGTCTTCGACATGTTGACATAACGACACCATAGCATTATACAAACTTTTTGCTGTCATATAAGAAAAACATGATAACAATACTGTTCATTTCCTTTAAACAAAATTGTTAATTATGGACGGAAAATTAAATAAAAGTGTGAAACACATATATGTAAAAAAAAAAGTCATTATTACTGTGACTAGAGATGACTGGTCACAAACTAAACATAAAACATTATACATGTTATAAAAGAGGTAAGAGATAAAAAAAAAAAATATCAATAAATAAAAAGTTTAATAACATTAATACATCATGACAAGTCTTAAAAACATGCGACTGATTATTTCTTATAAAAACATAAACTTAAAATTGGACTGAAAAAAGTATGCATACTCATCTCAATTGCAAATTTAACTCTGATATAAACTGAATGACTAGAAATAACTATTCACAGGCTAGATACCTATAAAAAAAATTCTCAATATTATTAGATTTTTGTCCAAATAAAACAGCAAGAATGTGTCCATAGTACATGGATGCCCAAATCGCACTATCATATTCTATGTTCAGTAGACCATGAAATTGAGGTAAACTCTAATTTGGCATTAAAATTAGACAGATCACATCATAGGGAACATGCATATGTGTACTTAGTTTCAAGTTGATTGGAGTTTAACTTCATCAAAAACTACCTTGACCTAAAACTTTAACCTGAAGCAGGACAGACGGACTAATGAACGGACGCATAGATCGGATACATAATGCCCCTCTACTATCGCAGGTGGGGCATTAAAAAATCTTTATATGAAGTTCAAGAATAGATATTTTCTGTGCAAGTTTGGCGACATCCACTGAATATTCCTTAGAGCAAGTTTATTTAAGCTATTTTTTTACCTTTGACCTACCAACCTCAAAATCAATATGATGTCAGCCATAGAAATTAGGGTTTGGATTTCACAGAACAAATAATAAAAGATGGTCACAAGAACAACTTTATCTTGACATTCTAAAATGGTGGGAATAAAAGCAGAAACAAGAGATGTTGCCCTCCTTTATCAAACTAATAACTGATTTCCAATTTTTAGGTAAATCGGTTTGAAGTTGTACTATCAAAAGTGTGGATTCTGGATCTGCTCCAACAACACAAATATATGATAAGACCATCCATGGATCATTTTACCCAAAGTTTGGTCCAGTGTGGACTAGTGGAAATTGAAAAGAAGATTAAAATGCAATTTTTTAAGTACCACAGTGGCACAGCCAGTGATAAAAGGACTTAGCATGCTGCTGGATTGTGAAGCTGATGTTAAAGTCATGTGCCAATTACCAGACCTTCATACGGTTTATATATAACTTTATGACAATATGACATGATGTGTATAAATATGGCATATTTAAACAAAGTCGATCATTGTAGTTAATTTATGAGCCAAATCATGGACATGAGGCTGAAACAAAACAATTTTTTTTTCATAGGATCAAAAACAAATTATTTTTTTCTCCAAAAACTGGAAACAAACATCACACGGCATAACCAACTTACATACACCATGAAACCAAATTTCAGAAATCCTTGTATTGTAGTTCCTGAGAAAAGGATGGACAGAGGTAAAACAGTATACCTCCTTTTTTCAAAGCGGGGCTATAACTAAGTCCAAGTGCCACAGCCACAGGAGATAACCCTGGGGCAAATAAATCCTAGCCTCCAAAGATAATTTTTGAAACACAAAATAGCTAACCCTATTAGTTTTGTAAACATCACTAGGAATTGAGAAAGTTCTTAAAATTAGAAATGAAAAAGTTTGATCCATATGTCACATCTTTGGCGACTTCATACATGTCATAAAACAATTATCAGTGATTATAACAAAAATAAAAATAAAGCACTTAATATTACATCAGTCCATAATATGTATTTGCAAATGCATAATCGTACAATGCAAACAGGTCTTCTTCTGGTGGTAAATAAATTTCAACAGAAGGTCTTGGCAATTTCATGGTGTTGGTACATGTACTTGCAGTTGGAATAAAACTTGTATCAGATTTAATCTCAACAAAATCAATGGATGGATGCAGGGTAAAACCAAGAACAGGTTCTTCTGGAGTACCTGTTACAAACTGCATAATATCTTTCAGGCATACAGCTCCTCTTCTACCACCTGTAAAACAAACAAAATACAGATGAAAGTTAATGAATGGCAAAAAATTATGGTCAATACTTGTCTTTTTTATTGTTCATTTTTTGTACATAAATCATTTTAAATTAGGCCGTTAGTTTTCTCGTTTGACATTGTCATTTTGGGGCCTTTTATGGCTGACTATGCGGTATGCATGGTATGGGCTTTGCTCATTGTTGAAAGCCGTATGGTGGCCTATAGTTGTAAATTTCTGTGTTATTTTGGACTCTGATGGAGAATCGTCTCATTGGCAATCATACCACATCTTCTTTCTTTAAAAGTTCTTATGAGTATATTACAGTGCTTATCCAGTGACCTTTGGGGTATCACAATAGCTATGGCTAAAACAGTTTACCAAATTGCAGTTTGATTTCTTCTCCCACAAACTGATCAACTGGTAAAATATTTTAGCAGATTGCTCAAGTGAAATGTTGTTAGTATGAACTTAATGAAGTGAGTGCTGTAAAATCAAAAGTTATACTTACCATCCACATCCAGTTAGTTGATATCTTTGACATTCTTTTCAAACAAAAAAATGACTTATTATATTATCAGTCACTGAATAAGAAGGTCTAATTTTGACATGGCAACTTCTATCATAAATAGATTTTATAAATGAATAGTTCAAACCATTGTTTTGTAGATGTACATTTTATAGCTTTGTCTTCTAAGACAAAGTTATTGTGTAATTATGATTCGTATAATATTTTCTATACAAATTACTGATCTGCTGGCATTAAAGGGAAATAATTTTTATTGAGTTATTGTACACTAAAAAATTAATCAATGATACCAGGCGTCTGATTTTGCCTACAAAAAAATCATCAATACGACTTGATTAAAAAAAAATGAATTGCCAAATTAGGAGGAAGTTGAAGGGCATTTAGGACACAAATTACAAAGGTTTTGCCAAATACTGCTTATAAGTTATCTTGTGCTCCATGGTAGAGAATCCTTAATACTTTGAACAATGCAAAGTTTGGCAAAACCAGGGCCGTAACTACATGGAGGCAAATGAGGCAAATGCCTCATATGGGAAATTTGAAAGAAAAAAAATTGAAACAAAAGCTTGTCTTCATATCAAATTGTTTTCATGGCGAGTGTCTTGCAAGAAGCAAGTTCTCTTCACTCTCTGATGTCGCCCCTGCATGTTTTTCGTGATCTATGTTTCTAATTTACTTTTAGTTTTCAGTGTTGATGGTCTATTGTTTGTAGTTATGTGTCTTATCTGTACCCGGGTTTGTCTTTTGTTCATTTATTGTCCTACTTTATGACTATAGTCTAAGTGTTGATTTTCTTTTGTAAATCTAGTAATTTTGTTTAAAACTTGAGTTTTCTTATACTGAAGGACCTTTTGTCTAATTGAAATGTAAGAATATTTGAAATTAGATCTACGATGACGGGTGAACGGTTGTGTGGTTTTTGGCAATGTTGCATGTCCACCGATGTCCAGACATTGTGCGAGAAAATATTTTAAGAAGATACGATGCTACTAGACACAGCAAAATTGGTCGTTTCTTCATGGAGAATTGATTTAATATTAAAGAATACAAAACTGGCTCTCTTTTTTGTAGATAAAACTAGATAGCTGACATGGGTTAAATTAAAGTAAGACCACCAATCTCGCGGTATCAAATCATTTGAAAAAACAACAATGTATTGCCATATATGACCTTTTACATTGAAGCGCTTGCAATTAAGTCGTGTTCAGACCCTTTAATACAAAATAAAGGAATATGGAGTAAACGTGCACGGGACTTAATCGCACACAAAGTCAATACATAGAAAAAATACAAATTATCTATGATCAGGGTTTTTATTCCTGTTCTTCATCTTGATATAGTCGCTGGCCTGAGAGTCTTCAGCAATGAAAGAATCATTAATACCATAAAACAAAGTCAAGATGGTCCCTAATGTCGACTTAAGCGGTACTTAAAGTATAATACTGCACTATCACTATATCTAAATTCAGTCATAAAAAAATTTCTCCAAACACAATACAAGACAAGAACAGACAGATCTGGTATTAAAATGATTATGAGAACTACGATTTTTGCTTTATCCTACATATCGGTCTTTTGATGTTGTCCCTTAAACCTAAAAGTTTTTATTTACAATGAATCTATATATTTTGCTTTGAGACCAGAATATTGTCGAAAAAATAGCTAAAAATTAATTGCGTTTCAGAGTAAGAAAGAGTCCGGGAAACGGTCAGAATGCACGATTTTGCGTCATTTTTTTCAGAGCTTCTGGGGGCCTTGAGCGGCCTCCAGACCCTTCGCCTCGCTTCGCCTCGCTTCGCCTCGCTTCGCTCGGCGAATATATTTTGCCTCACTTTTAAAAGAAGCTAGTTACGGCCCTGAAAACAGCTGCTAATCTATAATTTTATCATATCATAAAAACTCATGTCAAAATTAAATTACTGACTACTGGACTGGTGATACTTTCTTAATTTACAGGGGAATTTGTATGATGATTTATAGAACTTTGAATGTGTTCAATAATAGGTTTTTAACAGTTTTTTTCAAAATTTTAATCATCTTAAAAATATAAAATTTCATTGTTCTTTTCAAGACAGAGGATAAAAGTTTAATAATCATAAAAGTAATGTTACAAACAAATTAAATGAGGAAAGAGGATATTTGTCAGACAAAAATTGTGACAAAATTTTGCTGATTTTCAGTAATGTAAATTATTTCCCTTTAATGGTAGCAGATAAGAAATTGCTTTAGAAAAAAAAATCCAAATTACAATTATGCACTAACTTGTTGTTGGAAAACAGAGCTATAAATTATAGACTTACAAAACAATGTTTTGAACTATTTATTTATAAAATATATTTATGATAGAAGTTTCCTTGTCAATATTAGACCTTCTTATTCAGTGTCTCATACTATAGTAAGTCATTATTGTGTTTGAATAGAATGACAAAGTTATCAACTAACTGAATGTTGATGGTATTAAAGTATTACTTTTGAATTTACAGCACTCACTTCATACTAACAACATTTCACTTGAGCGATCTGCTAAAATATTTTACCAGTTGATCAGTTTGTGGGAGAAGAAATCAAACTGCAATTTGGTATACTGTTTTAGCCATAGCTATTGTGATACCCCAAAGGTCACTGGATAAGCACTGTAATACCCTCGCTTCCAATAATGCAATATGAGAAAACAAATTCTTAAAATCATTTTGTTTTTTATTACTTTTTTTAATTCAAATCTGCAACATGCATAGATTTATATAATAACATATTAAACATTCTGTGAGTATTGTATAACCATACATAGTCCCCTACCCATTAAAAATTCATTGTATTGGAAAAATTCTAACTTGACTATAACTTGTTATGGTGTAAACTATATAACAAATCAATATCTTTAAGCATGATGAAACAAGAGGCTCTCAATCGCTCTCCTGTTATTTTTTTGCTTAAGAGGCTGTCCAAGTAAATATCATGCAAATCCTATGATATGAGTGGCACACCATAATTTTTTTCCCACTGAATTTTTGGTTCCAATGCAATGTTTATATCATACAAAGGATATATATGTCAAAGATATTTTTGAACCAACAGTGGATGGCTCAAAAAATGATTTTAAAGTTCACTAACAATGCAACAAAATTGTGTACAAAATGAAGAGTTATCTCCCTTTTCAATGAATTGTCAGTGCTTTCTATGTATTTTTTTCTCTTTATTTGTTGCAGTTAATAAAAAAATCAAAATTTAACTTTAAAAGAAAGAATGAATTTGTGATATGAAATAGATGAAAAAAATTGGAAAACAAAATATGTCATGTGCCACCCACTGCCTGGTTTTTCCATGGACACCCTCTTTAAAAATCTTTCATGAGTTTCGTCAAATTATCATCATAAATAATTTAATAAATGAATATAGCTAAAGAGGCAACTTCCTTAAATGAATTATTTTTTTTCTAAAAAAAATGACGACGTCAATAGAATCTTGCTACGTCAAACTATGACTACATTTGCAACGTTATAACGTTTGATATCTTATATGTGGTATCAAAAGGGTTGAAACACATTGGAATTTGTTAAATAGATATTTTGTTTCCGTCAAGTATATTTAAGAGATATTTATACTATTAAATTTGGACACCAATGTTTTACCAATGTTTTGCCGGTTTGTCTCCGAGACGACGATCGCCTGATGTATAATATAATAGTAAATAGTTAATGGATGTAATGACCTTTATAACTGCGTATAGTAATTGCTTTTAAATGCTATTAATTGGAGATTTAAGCTCTCATGGAAGAAAAACTGACAAACTAATCAAAACTCTCAACATAATTCATAAGTGCATAAAATCAGTTTGTGAAAACCGAACCCAACCTTTGTATTACAATAAACATTTCATGTAGATTTCAACTATCGCTTGCGCGGTAAAAGAATACAAAACAATAATAGAATTGAATTAAAACTAATAAGAAAATAACATTACCGTTCTGCATTTAAAGTCGGACTCTTCTTACAAAAATCTTTACCCTTTTCCCCCCTCATTTCTACCAATCATGTCTGTTTGTTTTACACAAACGTTGTTGTCAATATCATGAAATATTATGAGACTGTTACACAATTGCGAGGTTCAGCTACCTATAAAACAAGGTTGTTGTTACTAACCATTTTATACATAAGGAAATGCCTGTACCAAGACAGGAATGTATAGTTGTTTTCCGTTAGTGTGATGTGTTGAGCTCGATTTAACCATTTTATTAAAGACTTTCGGTTTTGAATTTCCCTTATATTTCGATATTTTGGTTATTGTACTCTTCATCTAAGACATTTTTCAGTTATAAAAGAATCATACTTACCTAAGACTGTAGTGGATCAAAGACTTGACAAAAGTCGAAATAACGGACAGAAGAGAAAGCTAGAAACTTCAGAATAATCTGAAAATCAAAATGGAATAGCAGTTTGTACCAAGGTGAAAGCCATACCTATCAAAAAGACAAAAGATAATACGTCCCCCTATAACAGTGTTGAAAAAACTAACAAATCAGCTCAGAAACAGACCAATCGTAATAAATCAGCATTAAGTTCGCCTATTACTATAGGAGACGACAATTCTAGAGATTCTGTTGTTACAATCAATTCTAACAGTGATAAATCTATAACATAAGAAATATTGACTGACATCGAGTCAGAAGAGACTGTGAGTGGAGAAGAGGGATCGTCAAAGTTTTTGAAATTTTATGTTGAAGTTGTAGGAATTGAGAGTGTTATGAGGATCTCAGAGAATCGTGTGTTAGTAACAGTATTATAAAGATCTGAGAATCTAGTCAAAGGGCTAATCCATTTTAACAAATATGGGAGGGTAGGAATACCCAGTTTTATTTATAGAAATTTGGGGGTTTCCAACTTGTCTTGCCTGTACAAAGTTTGGGATTGAACACAAATTTGTGCTGTATCCCACACTGAAGCATTAACAATGTAAACATATGTGATTTTGTCAGTTTAAGGGGCACAACTAATGATAGGTCAAAAAGATATTTTAGAAGTTGTATAAGCCATTAGCTCATCTCATTCAAAGGGACATTTAAGGGCCTTTTCCCTTCAATCATGATCTAATGACTTAAGATTTTTACTTAGAGTACATGTCAATATTTAGAAAAAAACACTAGTGGAAATAGTATGCTTTGCCCAATCAGTCAATCTTTTAACTTTTTTGCATTGTTGACAATTAAAAATATTGTGTTTATGTTAGTTTAAAAGAACAACTTAATGATGTTTGGTTGCAGTTGCCCTGTACCTACAATGATGATACATTGAATTTAAATGTTAAACATTGTTTCCTTGTATTTCAATTTCAATTTCATCATACATAACGGTAAGGCATATTTCCGTAGCAACAGTTTATTGTAGTTTGTTTTTAATGTCATGGTAGTATGCCACTGTCAAAGGTTATTGTTAAAAAGGTTACAAGTTGAGTGCTCAATCATGCTGTGCCCTGCCACATGCATAATATGCATGTGTCAATTTAGTGCCTGTAGTCAAAAGGTTGACATTGTTTGCTGTTCGCCATAATTGTCTTATATAGATATAGGAAGATGTGGTGTGAGTTAGTTTATTTTGTTTTTAGAATAAACAGGCAGTTGGTTTTCTTTTTTTAAGTGTTTCAAAGGAGTAGGTTCGGTAAGGTCCTAAAATGGCCCTCTTTCTTAACTTTAAATTTCAAATTAGGATTTATTTACCAATATCACAATGAATCATAGCTTATACAGTGACTTGATAGGAAATTACCCCTTTTGATGAAAATTTACGTTCCTGCGTTTTATATATGACTTCACAAATAGTTCTTATTTTGATTTTCCTTGAAAAAGTCAAAAGTCAAAGAAAATGGGTAAATTTCCATCGAAATTTGGACAGGAAACAGAGAGCGCATACGTTAACAAGAAAGATATTTTAAAGACATTTCACTTGTCTAACTTGAATATTTAGTTTGTCGATGCCTGCGCTCCATGTTTCCTGGTCCTAAATTTGGTTGAAATCTGGCCGATTTTGTCAAATTTAGCCAAAATCTATTATTTTGACCTATTTTGGATGCAAAAATCAATGCTTAAAGAATAAACTTTGTCAAAAGTAGTTTTATTTAACTTTCTCACATGTCTTAAAATCAACTTAAAACATTTTTCATCTTATTACATTGAACTTTATAATCGGGCCAAATATGGCAGTTACCGAACTTACTCATTTATTCATGACTGGTCCCATTTAAAGATATAAGGTATGGGCTTTCCTTGCCGTTGAAGGTAGAATATTGCTGTTTAGTTGTTAGTTTCTTCCTCTATGGTGGATATAAAGGGTCTCATTCATTGGCAGTTATAAGAGTGTCTCATTGGCATTTATACCATATCTTCTTATTTTTATAATTATTTGTATTTGAAAGAGACAATGATTTCCTTTTGAAATATAAATTATTTACCCAATAGAAAATTGTGATCAGATATGTTGATGAACAATGTGACCTTCCTCAATTGAAATAATGTTGAAATTGATGTCTATCATGACACACATTTTATTATAGGATCTCAACATATTCTTTAATTTTGTTTTCTTCAAAAATTTAAGTGAGGCAAATAGCATTGCTGATTATAGAGACAATGATATATGTTCACAGCTTTATATGGACTTCTAGTGGTCATTTAACTTTTTAACTGGTTTGATTGCTGTCTTTTTAAGATATATATGTTCCAGACCATACGAGTATTTGGACCGTACGTGTACGGACCGGACCGTATACGTATACTCGTACTTGAAAAAGTACGCATACGGTCCAGAACGTACGCGTACGGTCCAAATACTCATACGGTCTGGTGACATATACAGAAAAAAATCTTATGAACAATTTTTTATTTCTTTTTATTAAAAAAGGGAGAGTATCATTTTGTGCCCAACTATAACCCTCCCACTGAATCCACCACTTTCCCTTTTAGTTCATTGACATTGTATAAGCCACATGTTATATCACCTTTAATATTTAAAGTAAAAGAGAAATATAATAATTTGCTGAATGTTTGAATCTCAAACTCTCTTTTTTAAAATCTATATTCTATTAATAGACTTTCTTAGATTCAGTGTGAATTATATGTATATGTGTACCATTGAATAGCTCGTTATTATTTATTGTACACACCTTTTATTATGATTATTGTTTCTTGTTTGTTTTCAGTAATGGATATAATTAAACCTGAACATTGTTTTGTTTTATATTTACTCGAGTAACATGCATGTATGGGCTTTGCTCACTGTTGAAGGCCGTACGGTGACCTATAGTTGTTAATGTTTGAGTCATTTTGTCTTTTGTGGACAGTTGTCTCATTGGCAATCATACCACATCTTCTTTTTTATATATTGTCAATTCAATCATAAATGATGTTTCAAATGGATATTGGAACTGATAAGTAGAAAATAAACTGACAACGGCATTACAACAACAAAAATTAAAAGACCAAAAGACGTACAACATGGAAAACTGAAGTCTGAGCAACATAAAATACGGGGATGACAAGTGCTACAGGAGGTTAAGTCAATTCCTGCCTCACATGTGACAACCATCATGTTCATGTAAGTACGAACCGGGTGATAAGACTAATTCGGTAGACACGTTCTTGGAAAAGAAGGAGGGGTTGTGATTTGTGAATGGAACGTCTATCACCTATATACTCCATATGCTGTTGGACTCTTGTCCGTTTGAGAGGGTTCATATGACCATTTTTTTGTTTCATAAATTTCATTATATGTTTAAACGTTAATCTGATGAACAAAATTCTGATCCCGACTGCCTTTGTGCAACGTCCACATACAAATATATAATAAAAAAATAATCCCGCTGGTCATCATGATTTAACAAGAGACATTGGCGTATCTAACAATGAACAATACCAGGCAGAAGCTAGCGAACAATAGCTAGCGAACAATAAGCCAGCGAACAATAAGGCGATATATCGAGAAACCAAAAAACAGAATAAGACAACAACGGCCGTTAAATAAAAAAATATTTAAAAAGGCAGAAAATCAGTTAAAATATAGCAATTTAAACTCAATTTTGAAATGGTTTTTATCCAATTTATTGATTTAACAAGTCGCATAACTTTTTAGGCTAATAATCAGTACCACAATAACTATGCATCTATCAACGGATTATTTGTAGGTGTAGGGCCACCTATGCACCCTCTTCAATTTAGAACGTATGTAAAAGTAGTCCTACCCTGTAAAATATAGCACCTTTTATGTCATTGTTTAATCTAGAGTTCAAAATTTGAAAAAAATGTCAAAAAATTAGGAGGGTCGGCCTATTCTAGGGCTTCTAGAGAGAAATAATGAGGGGTGTCACGGGTAATGACTATATAGGTCTTGTAGAGGAGAAACAGGCGCTTCTTTTGCGCTAGGTATCGAAGGGCGCTATGTTCAAAAATCTGAAACTAGAGCTCAAAATTTGAAAAAAATGTCAAAAAATTAGGGGGGTCGGCCTATTCTAGGATTTCTAGAGAAAAATAATGAGGGGTGTCACGGGGAATGACTATATAGGTATTGTAGAGGAGAAACAGGCGCTTCTTTTGCGCTAGGTATCGAAGGGCGCTATGTTCAAAAATCTGAAACTAGAGCTCAAAATTTGAAAAAAATGTCAAAAATTAGGGGGGTCGGCCTATTCTAGGACTTCTAGAGAAAAATAATGAGGGGTGTCACGGGGTATGACTATATAGGTCTTGTAAAGGAGAAACCGGCGCTTCTTTTGCACTAGGTATCGAAGGGCGCTATGTTCAAAAATCTGAAACTAGAGCTCAAAATTTGAAAAAAATGTCAAAAAATTAGGGGGGTCGGCCTATTCTAGGACTTCTAGAGAAAAATAATGAGGAGTGTCACGGGTAATGACTATATAGGTCTTGTAGAAGAGAAACAGGCGCTTCTTTTGCACTAGGTATCGAAGGGCGCTATGTTAAAAAATCTGAAACTAGAGCTCAAAATTTGAAAAAAATGTCAAAAAATTAGGGGGGTCGGCCTATTCTAGGACTTCTAGAGAAAAATAATGAGGAGTGTCACGGGTAATGACTATATAGGTCTTGTAGAAGAGAAACAGGCGCTTCTTTTGCACTAGGTATCGAAGGGCGCTATGTTCAAAAATCTGAAACTAGAGCTCAAAATTTGAAAAAAATGTCAAAAAAATGAAAGGGGTCGGCCTATTCTAGGACTTCTAGAGAAAAATAATGAGGGGTGTCACGGGGAATGACTATATAGGTCTTGTAGAGGAGAAACAGGCGCTTCTTTTGCGCTAGGTATCGAAGGCGCTATGTTCAAAAATCTGAAACTAGAGCTCAAAATTTGAAAAAAATGTCAAAAAATTAGGGGGGTCGGCCTATTCTATGACTTCTAGAGAAAAATAATGAGGGGTGTCACGGGGTAATGACTATATAGGTCTTGTAAAGGAGACACCGGCGCTTCTTTTGCACTAGGTATCGAAGGGCGCTATGTTCAAAAATCTGAAACTAGAGCTCAAAATTCGAAAAAAATATCAAAAAAATGGGGGTAGGGTCGGCCTATTCAGGAGTTCTAGAGAAAAATAATGAGGGGTGTCATGGGGTATGACTATATAGGTCTTGTAGAAGAGAAACAGGCGCTTTTTTTGCGCTAGGTATCCAAGGGCGCTATGTTCAAAAATCTGAAACTAGAGCTCAAAATTCGAAAAAAATGTCAAAAATTTAGGGGGGTCGGCCTATTCCAGGGCTTCTAGAGAAAAATAATGAGGGGTGTCACGGAGAATGACTATATAGGTCTTGTAGAAGAGAAACAGGCGCTTTTTGTGCGCTAGGTATCGAAGGGCGCCATGTTCAAAAATCTGAAACTAGAGCTCAAAATTTGAAAAAAATGTCAAAAAATTAGGGGGGTCGGCCTATTCTAGGACTTCTAGAGAAAAATAATGAGGGGTGTCACGAGGAATGACTATATAGGTCTTGTAGAGGAGAAACAGGCGCTTCTTTTGCGCTAGGTATCGAAGGGCGCTATGTTCAAAAATCTGAAACTAGAGCTCAAAATTTGAAAAAAATGTCAAAAAATTAGGGGGGTCGGCCTATTCTAGGACTTCTAGAGAAAAATAATGAGGGGTGTCACGGGTATGACTATATAGGTCTTGTAGAAGAGAAACAGGCGCTTCTTTTGCACTAGGTATCGAAGGGCGCTATGTTCAAAAATCTGAAACTAGAGCTCAAAATTCGAAATAAATGTCCAAAAAATGGAATAGGGTCGGCCTATTCAAGGAGTTCTAGAGAAAAATAATGAGGGGTGTCACGGGGTATGACTATATAGGTCTTGTAGAGGAGAAACAGGCGCTTCTTTTGCGCTAGGTATCGAAGGGCGCTATGTTCAAAAATCTGAAACTAGAGCTCAAAATTTGAAAAAAATGTCAAAAAATTAGGGGGGGTCGGCCTATTCTAGGACTTCTAGAGAAAAATAATGAGGGGTGTCACGGGGAATGACTATATAGGTCTTGTAGAAGAGAAACAGGCGCTTCTTTTGCACTAGGTATCGAAGGGCGCTATGTTCAAAAATCTGAAACTAGAGCTCAAAATTTGAAAAAAATGTCAAAAAAATAGGGGGGTCGGCCTATTCTAGGACTTCTAGAGAAAAATAATGATGGGTGTCACGGGGAATGACTATATAGGTCTTGTAGAGGAGAAACAGGCGCTTCTTTTGCGCTAGGTATCGAAGGGCGCTATGTTCAAAAATCTGAAACTAGAGCTCAAAATTTGAAAAAAATGTCAAAAATTAGGGGGGTCGGCCTATTCTAGGACTTCTAGAGAAAAATAATGAGGGGTGTCACGGGGTATGACTATATAGGTCTTGTAAAGGAGAAACCGGCGCTTCTTTTGCACTAGGTATCGAAGGGCGCTATGTTCAAAAATCTGAAACTAGAGCTCAAAATTCGAAAAAAATATCAAAAAAATGGGGGTAGGGTCGGCCTATTCCAGGAGTTCTAGAGAAAAATAATGAGGGTGTCATGGGTATGACTATATAGGTCTTGTAGAAGAGAAACAGGCGCTTTTTTTGCGCTAGGTATCCAAGGGCGCTATGTTCCAAAAATCTGAAACTAGAGCTCAAAATTCGAAAAAAATGTCAAAAATTTAGGGGGGTCGGCCTATTCCAGGGCTTCTAGAGAAAAATAATGAGGGGTGTCACGGAGAATGACTATATAGGTCTTGTAGAAGAGAAACAGGCGCTTTTGTTGCGCTAGGTATCGAAGGGCGCCATGTTCAAAAATCTGAAACTAGAGCTCAAAATTTGAAAAAAATGTCAAAAAATTAGGGGGGTCGGCCTATTCTAAGGACTTCTAGAGAAAAATAATGAGGGGTGTCACGGGGAATGACTATATAGGTCTTGTAGAAGAGAAACAGGCGCTTCTTTTGCGCTAGGTATCGAAGGGCGCTATGTTCAAAAATCTGAAACTAGAGCTCAAAATTTGAAAAAAATGTCAAAAAATTAGGGGGGTCGGCCTATTCTAGGACTTCTAGAGAAAAATAATGAGGGGTGTCACGGGGAGATGACTATATAGGTCTTGTAGAGGAGAAACAGGCGCTTCTTTTGCGCTAGGTATCGAAGGGCGCTATGTTCAAAAATCTGAAACTAGAGCTCAAAATTTGAAAAAAATGTCAAAAAATTAGGGGGGTCGGCCTATTCTAGGACTTCTAGAGAAAAATAATGAGGGGTGTCCACGGGGTATGACTATATAGGTCTTGTAGAAGGAGAAACAGGCGCTTCTTTTGCGCTAGGTATCGAAGGGCGCTATGTTCAAAAATCTGAAACATAGAGCTCAAAATTCGAAAAAAATGTCAAAAAAATTGGGGGGGTCGGCCTATTCCAGGAGTTCTAGAGAAAAATAATGAGGGGTGTCACGGGGTATGACTATATAGGTCTTGTAGAAGAGAAACAGGCGCTTCTTTTGCGCTAGGTATCGAAGGGCGCTATGTTCAAAAATCTGAAACTAGAGCTCAAAATTTGAAAAAAATGTCAAAAAATTAGGGGGGTCGGCCTATTCAGGAGCTTCTAGAGAAAAATAATGAGGGTGTCACGGGAATGACTATATAGGTCTTGTAGAGAGAAACAGGCGCTTCTTTTGCGCTAGGTATCGAAGGGCGCTATGTTCAAAAATCTGAAACTAGAGCTCAAAATTTGAAAAAAATGTCAAAAATTAGGGGTCGGCCTATTCTAGGACTTCTAGAGAAAAATAATGAGGGGTGTCAGGGGAATGACTATAAGGTCTTGTAGAGAGAAACAGGCGCTTTTTTGCCTAGGTATCGAAGGCGCTATGTTAAAAATCTGAAACAGAGCTCAAATTTGAAAAAATGTCAAAAATAGGGGGGTCGGCCTATTCAGGACTTCTAGAGAAAAATAATGAGGGGTGTCACGGGGATGACTATATAGGTCTTGTAGAAGAGAAACAGGCGCTTTTTGCCTAGGTATCGAAGGGCGCTATGTTAAAAATCTGAAACTAGAGCTCAAAATTTGAAAAAAATGTCAAAATAGGGGGGTCGGCCTATTCAGGACTTCTAGAGAAAAATATGAGGGGTGTCACGGGGTATGACTATATAGGTCTTGTAGAGGAGAAACAGGCGCTTTTTGCCTAGGTATCGAAGGGCGCATGTTCAAAATCTGAAACTAGAGCTCAAATTGAAAAAAATGTCAAAAAATGGGGGGGTCGGCCTATTCCAGGCTTCTAGAGAAAATAATGAGGGGTGTCACGGGGTATGACTATATAGGTCTTGTAGAGAGAAACAGGCGCTCTTTGCGCTAGGTATCGAAGGGCGCTATGTTCAAAAATCTGAAACTAGAGCTCAAAATTGAAAAAAATGTCAAAAAGGGGGGTCGGCCTATTCAGGGCTTCTAGAGAAAATAATGAGGGGTGTCACGGGGAATGACTATATAGGTCTTGTAGAGAAAACAGGCGCTTCTTTTGCGCTAGGTATCGAAGGGCGCTATGTTCAAAAATCTGAAACTAGAGCTCAAATTTGAAAAAAATGTCAAAAATAGGGGGTGGCCTATTCTAGGACTTCTAGAGAAAAATAATGAGGGGTGTAGGGGATGACTATATAGGTCTTGTAGAGAGAAACAGGCCTTTTTTGCGCTAGGTATCGAAGGGCGCATGTTCAAAATCTGAAACTAGAGCTCAAAATTGAAAAATGTCAAAAAATAGGGGGTGGCCTATTCAGGACTTCTAGAGAAAAATGAGGGGTGTCACGGGTATGACTATATAGGTCTTGTAGAAGAAACAGGCGCTTCTTTTGCCTAGGTATCGAGGGCGCTATGTTCAAAAATCTGAAACGAGCTAAAATTGAAAAAATGTCAAAAAATTAGGGGGGCTATTCAGGATTCTAGAGAAAAATAATGAGGGGTGTCACGGGTATGACTATATAGGTCTTGTAGAGGAAAACAGGCGCTTCTTTTGCCTAGGTATCGAAGGGCGCTATGTTCAAAAATCTGAAACTAGAGCTCAAAATTGAAAAAATGTCAAAAAATGGGGGGCCTATTCAGGACTTCTGAGAAAAAAATGAGGGGTGTCACGGGGATGACTATATAGGTCTTGTAGAGGAGAAACAGGCGCTTCTTTGCGCTAGGTATCGAAGGGCGCTATGTTCAAAAATCTGAAACTAGAGCTCAAAATTTGAAAAAAAATGTCAAAAAATTAGGGGGGTCGGCCTATTCTAGGACTTCTAGAGAAAAATAATGAGGGGTGTCACGGGGAATGACTATATAGGTCTTGTAGAGGAGAAACAGGCGCTTCTTTTGCGCTAGGTTATCGAAGGGCGATATGTTCAAAAATCTGAAACTAGAGCTCAAAATTTGAAAAAAATGTCAAAAAATTAGGGGGGTCGGCCTATTCCAGGGCTTCTAGAGAAAAATAATGAGGGGTGTCACGGGGAATGACTATATAGGTCTTGTAGAGGAGAAACAGGCGCTTCTTTTGCGCTAGGTATCGAAGGGCGCTATGTTCAAAAATCTGAAACTAGAGCTCAAAATTTGAAAACAATGTCAAAAAAATAGGGGGGTTGGCCTATTCTAGGACTTCTAGAGAAAAATAATGAGGGGTGTCAAGGGGAATGACTATATAGGTCTTGTAGAGGAGAAACGGCACTTCTTTTGCGCTAGGTATCGAAGGGCGCTATGTTCAAAAATCTGAAACTAGAGCTCAAAATTTGAAAAAAATGTCAAAAAATTAGGGGGGTCGGCCTATTCTAGGACTTCTAGAGAAAAATAATGAGGGGTGTCACGGGGTATGACTATATAGGTCTTGTAGAAGAGAAACAGGCGCTTTTTTGCACTAGGTATCGAAGGGCGCTATGTTCAAAAATCTGAAACTAGAGCTCAAAATTCGAAAAAAATGTCAAAAAAATGGGGGTAGGGTCGGCCTATTCCAGGGCTTCTAGAGAGAAATAATGAGGGTGTCACGGGGTATGACTATATAGGTCTTGTAGAGGAGAAACAGGCGCTACCTTTGCGCTAGGTATCGAAGGGCGCTATGTTCAAAAATCTGAAACTAGAGCTCAAAATTTGAAAAAAATGTCAAAAAATTAGGGGGGTCGGCCTATTCCAGGGCTTCTAGAGAAAAATAATGAGGGGTGTCACGGGAATGACTATATAGGTCTTGTAGAGAGAAACAGGCGCTTCTTTGCGCTAGGTATCGAAGGGCGCTATGTTCAAAAATCTGAAACTAGAGCTCAAAATTCGAAAAAAATGTAAAAAATGGGGGTAGGGTCGGCCTATTCCAGGAGTTCTAGAGAAAAATAATGAGGGTGTCACGGGTATGACTATATAGGTCTTGTAGAGAGAGAAACAGGCGCTTCTTTTGCGCTAGGTATCGAAGGGCGCTATGTTCAAAAATCTGAAACTAGAGCTCAAAATTCGAAAAAAATGTCCAAAAAATGGGGGTAGGGTCGGCCTATTCCAGGAGTTCTAGGGGAAAATAATGAGGGGTGTCACGGGGAATGACTATATAGGTCCTGTAGAAGAGAAACAGGCGCTTCTTTTGCGCTAGGTATCGAAGGGCGCCATGTTCAAAAATCTGAAACTAGAGCTCAAAATTTGAAAAAAATGTCAAAAAATTAGGGGGGTCGGCCTATTCTAGGACTTCTAGAGAAAAATAATGAGGGGTGTCACGGGAAATGACTATATAGGTCTTGTAGAGGAGAAACAGGCGCTTTTTTTGCACTAGGTTTCGAAGGGCGCTATGTTCAAAAATCTGAAACTAGAGCTCAAAATTTGAAAAAAATGTCAAAAAAATAGGGGGGTCGGCCTATTCTAGGACTTCTAGAGAAAAATAATGAGGGGTGTCACGGGGTATGACTATATAGGTCTTGTAGAAGAGAAACAGGCGCTACTTTTGCACTAGGTATCGAAGGGCGCTATGTTCAAAAATCTGAAACTAGAGCTCAAAATTCGAAAAAAATGTCAAAAAATTAGGGGGGTCGGCCTATTCTAGGACTTCTAGAGAAAAATATGAGGGACGTCACGGGGAATGACTATATAGGTCTTGTAGAGGAGAAACAGGCGCTTCTTTTGCGCTAGGTATCGAAGGGCGCTATGTTCAAAAATCTGAAACTAGAGCTCAAAATTTGAAAAAAATGTCAAAAAATTAGGGGGGTCGGCCTATTCTAGGACTTCTAGAGAAAAATAATGAGGAGTGTCACGGGGTATGACTATATAGGTCTTGTAGAAGAGAAACAGGCGCTTCTTTTGCACTAGGTATCGAAGGGCGCTATGTTCAAAAATCTGAAACTAGAGCTCAAAATTTGAAAAAAATGTCAAAAAAATAGGGGGGTCGGCCTATTCTAGGACTTCTAGAGAAAAATAATGAGGGGTGTCACGGGGTATGACTATATAGGTCTTGTAGAAGAGAAACAGGCGCTTCTTTTGCGCTAGGTATCGAAGGGCGCTATGTTCAAAAATCTGAAACTAGAGCTCAAAATTTGAAAAAAATGTCAAAAATTAGGGGGGTCGGCCTATTCTAGGACTTCTAGAGAAAAGAAATGAGGAGTGTCACGGGTATGACTATATAGGTCTTGTAGAAGAGAAACAGGCGCTTCTTTTGCACTAGGTATCGAAGGGCGCTATGTTCAAAAATCTGAAACTAGAGCTTAAAATATGAAATAAATGTCAAAAAATTAGGGGGGTCGGCCTATTCCAGGGCTTCTAGAGAAAAATAATGAGGAGTGCCACGGGGTATGACTATAAAGGTCTTGTAGAGGAGAAACATGCGCTTCTTTTCCGCTAGGTATCGAAGGGCACTATGTTCATAAATCTGAAACTAGACCTCAAAATTTGAATAAAATGTGAAAAAATTAGGGGGGTCACCCAGCAGCGGCATAACAAAAAAAAAAACTCATCATCAATACCAGAGGCGCGTTTCGTCTACAAAAGACTCATTAGTGACGCTCGAATCAAAATAATGGTTGAAAGGCCAAAATAAAGGACGAAGTTGAAGATCATTGAGAACCAAACATTCCTAGCAGTTTTGCCAAATACAGGTAAGACAGTTTATTCCTGGTGTAGAAAAACCTTAGTTTTTTTCAAAAATTCAAAGCGGTGTTAATTTATAAGATTATATAAATGATAAGCCAAGTCAACACACAAGTGCCAACTACTGGGATGGTGATACCCTCGGGGAAATAAATCTTTACCAGCAGTGGCATCGACTCAGAGGTTGCATTTTAAGTTTTAACTCATCAAAGATACCAGTATTTTAATTTTCTATTTACGCCAGACGCGCGTTTCGTCTACAATATATCAATGAATGTCCTGTGAAGGGAAAACAGGCGTATCGTTTGCGTAAGACTTCAAAAGGTGCTATATTCAATTTTGTCGAAAGGAACTAAAAAAAAAATAAAACTCAACTGTCAGACAAGAACGCGAAAACAAAAAAAAAAAAAACCAACATATCAGAGTCAGTAAAAACTAATTTTCAAAATCTTGTTATATAAAGTCATAATTTCCCCATCCGAATAACATGATAAAAGAGTTTGTAAAATGTGTTATGTAAATACTGATAAAAAGAATGCTGATTACTGGCTGATATTCTTTTTCAAGGGTATTTCGAAAAGAAAACGACGAAGATGAAAGAACTTTAGTGCGAATACCAGCTGGTATATAACCTAAAGTTCTATATACACTTTTATACTTAATAGACAGTCTACTTTTTGTTCTTTCAAAAGTTTTTTTCATATCGGAGGTTTTGTACCAGATAACAAAAAACAGCAAAGAATACTGCATTGTTAAAAAAGTATGATAGTAAAACTACATACAGACCAGTTAACTTTATCAATGACAATACAAGCGCCACAACCTTAAAGACGGTATAAGTACCCTCGTCCACGTGCGGGTGTTGTCTGATAAAAATAGATGTACATGTATACACATGGAAAAAAGTATTTTGTAAAATGTGTTATGTAAATACTGATAAAAAAATGCTGATTACTGGCTGATTTTTTTTTCAAGGGTATGTCGAAAAGAAAACGACGAAGATAAAAAAACTTTAGTGCGATTGCCAACTGGTATATAACCAAATTGGAATTGAAATTAAAAAAACACTCTTTATTTTTTTATGATATAATTTGTTAAAATAGACTTAGCTAAACACTATTTAAATATCACCTGAGTTTGATCAATAATTATCGACTCGATAAGTTCTTATCTGCACATGCAGCTACTGTACCCGTACACAGCAAAACATGTGTTTCATCCTCATTGTTTTCAACACTTTAAATAACCAAGTTTATAAAGTTATGTGATTGACACCTTGAAATAGGTCCTCCACAACTCTTAACCGCAGCAAGATGGTAGATTATCAGCATGAGAGAGGCAGGAATGTCGCTGTGACAACTGTACGTATTGTCGGTCATCACTTTTCCACTATTAGTCGTTTAGAGAATAAAAATCAGGCAATACACGATATAAAAGACTATCCGAGACCAAAAAGACCCCCTATGCCACCTGCTAGGGAAAATCAAGCATGATGAAGCTTAGTCAGAAAGAAACCCATGGCATACAATACAATCCTGAAAAGAGAGGGGTGGGCATACAGGAGCCTTTTAACAATAATTGTTCGAGATTGAATCATTCCTTCTAGTTATTGTGCGATAAGACCATTTCAGGGACGTTTGCTTACGAACAGACACACAGTTATCCGTATCCAATGTAGTGCAGAGCTCGCCAAAATTGGAAATAAGCATCGTGGAGGAAGATCCATTGTTCAAATGGAATTCTGTTTATTTTCCTTGGTCCAATCATAGCCCGGATTTGAACCATATCAAGGATTATGGGACACTATTGGGCGTAATTTGCACAAAAGGACACCCCAGTCCAAACACGTGATGAAATAAACAATGCCCTTCATCAGAAATGGTTGCTGCTACCTAAGCAACAAATTAGTCGATTTATGGCAGAAATCATAAGACGTTAAGTGGCGGTTGACCGTTTAAATGGAGACTGCGCACAAAGTGCTATTTCTTTGGCGTATAACGATTAACCATGATGTGAACAATCATCTTAAGATTAATTTTGAAATGTCTGACATTGTAAAGTTCGACTACAGTAAAAGTTGTAAAATGCAGTTTTTTGTACAAAAAAACACCTCATTTTGTTTTTAGAATTGTGGTTAGATACATATTTTTTTTTCAAACATTTTTTGTTCGTTAAAATGCCAATGTTTTCATAAACTATGTTTCAATATTATTTTACAAATATTTTATCATATTCCATCCAAAATAAAGGCTGATTATTCAAGTTTTAAAAAATCAATATTTTGCAATACTTTTTTCCATGTGTATATATAAAAAAGAAACATTACTTTGCTTTTTAAGTAAAAAATATTTAAAATATTAGTTTGTAATATTTTCACGATTATAACTAATGACCTGAATAATCTATCATGATCATTTAGTATTTTCTTTTAAAATTCGAAAAACTTTACGTAATTTTCCGATTTCAAACAATACGCATTTTTTCACCAATTTAACCTTTTAGAGATGGAACTGAGTTGTCTTTTGATCATTAATGTATCGAGCACTATTTAATGTCTTAGAATGACTTGAAAGGCTAAAGGACTCGTCTTTAGAGTTTACTGTTGCTACATTTTACCTCCCGAGGGTTTCAACCAACATGAAACGAAATTATGTTGAAGATTGGCGAAATCCGCATTTATTTATTCTCGTAATCGATTTGGAGAAAAACTCATGGAAGAAACAAAAATAGGCTATATGCTAAAAGTTTGTAACGACATTCATCTGTGAGCCTAATAGCTCGTCGTTCTTTGAAGTGATCTATCTTCGCAGAATCGAAGGATGTCGCGAGTTGAATTTAGAGGGTACGGATTCGATGACATAATAATATGGAGACTATATCCTTTTTACCGCTGAATCGAATTCAACTTGACATTTATCGATGGCAGAACATGGTCTGCCGAAGTACAAGTGCATGCTTTTTATGCGTACGTACAGGAAAACAAATGGCTTTAGGTGCGCAATTATGTAATGGAATGGATAAACCTACCAGGAAGACGCCCGCGAATCTGACAATTAGTGAAGGAAACCTAAATGCAAAAGGGTAATAGGAACGAAATTCTGGCTCCACAAGTTCTCCCGTTAGCTCAGAGGCATCGTTAAACTACATTTTAAACAGAAAACGCCCGTTGTAAACACATTTTAATGAATTTTGGAGAATAATCGCATTCGAGTGTTGCCGTGGCCAGTATTGTCTTCAGATTATCGCCAATGGGACATCTTTGGGACGAACTTGGACGACTCACCAAAAAGAGCCCAAATCCATCGGAAACGGTCATCCAACTTGAATAATACTTTTCAGGGAAAGTAACAACAGAAAGGGTCATTGATAAAAAGGACGATCAAGAATAGTTTCTTCAGATACTGGAACATGAATTACCACAATATCACCATCCTGAAACCTCTGAGGGCCATTTCGGATTCTGTAATGAAATGTTGGTTCATTCAAAAGCACGTATGAAACGGATATAAAATGAATGCAAATAAAATATGATGCAGCAATAAAAGAACGTGAAAATAAAATAATGAACAAGCTGGACAAGTATGACCACAAATTCAAACATGCAGAACCATTGATTTGTTAACTTCACGAAAATAAAACGGCAGCTGAGATCCAGGTGATGAATGTTTGGTAAGCAAAACAAGAAGAACAAGAAAGAGAAATTGAATAGATTCACGGAGTGAGATGTGTTGAGACAAACTAGAGTAGATATTGAAACCTTAAAAATTGAGGGTAATACGTTGCATCATACTCATACCTCTCGTAAATACCACACACATGGCGTTTACTGTGTGCCACACTCAATGTAATGTCACGTCACTTTGACATCTTTCTATGATTAATACATCTCTCAAAATAGTTAAGAAGTCCTTTATTTCTATTTTAAGAAAGAAAAAGTAATACAAAGCTAAAAGCCATTTGTTCCGGAAATGAACGAGCACTTACAAGACTTTGGAAGAATTTTGGATACATAACTGGATAGTTTCGATATAAAAATTGAGAAATTTTAGATTCATACTCACAAAAAATGACATTTATATAGATCATCATGATAAAATTGCAGAAGATTCCTCTTATAAAAAGGTGGTGGAAGAGATTTAGCAAACAAATCCGTAAATGTTCGTTAAGATTAAGAAATCCGTCAAATTATATTTTTTTTATTCAATCCTCACAATCATCTAGTTATAACTTACCCGTCAATACTATCGTTTTTTTAAGAATACATATCATAATTTCACCTACAGACAATGTGTACCCGCAAGTCACTCCTCTCAATAGCACCGGCATGCACGCAAATTAAATTGATGCACGTCGACATCTCTTGTTTAATAGAATGCAGCATATATTCATAGTAGTTACTCTGATTTATCAGAGAAAACCGCTGAATCATTGGTTACAAGTAGTAACCTTTACATTCTCATAACCTTTACAGTCTTGGAGAATCATCAAGCATATAGACCTTCTAGAGATGTTAGTTTAATCATAGTTATTTCGGAAACAAGTTATTATGAGTTAAATTACTAGTAATCATACCCCTTTCTACTTTTATTGTGCGAGTGCTGCCTTGTAGCGCCATTAGCCTGCTCTTTTTTTGAAGCTAACAAGTTGTCTTTTACGTGCAAGTGGTATGGCTCTCTTTTAACACGTGATCAGTCGCGTATCCTTCCACAGACTATCGTTGTTCCAGAAGATAATACTCGCAAATGGTGTGAATGAAGAGCCGAAAATTTGGTCCCTGAAATTGTCTCCCAGAAACGGAGATGGAACCACGAACCTTTGTGTTTGAAAATAGAGGTTGTGACTCCATGTCTTATTGTTTGAACCAAGAAATAAATGACTGAGAATACCTTTCCATTCCTCCAAGAGATCATTTACATCACCCCAATTATACGATTATAGATGCGATACGCGGTATTCAGAAGTTCGGGAACCCTGTTTTTCCTCATTGTTAAAATTCTGGAATTGGTAATCACGCGGAACTCACCCTGCTGTATAATTAGTATGTCTGCATACAAGTTACACTTCACCTTATTATCTTTCATATTTCTTATAAGTTGCGGCCACATGTCCTAAGTCGGTCTCTGTTTGGTGGTGTTTTTGTTGGTTAAGAGATCATCTAAAGTACCAATCACGCAAGTGCGAATATATTTGGCTTTAAAGTATTAGTTCATCTTCCCCATCATGGTATGATCTCAGTGATCGAGAAAAACTCGAGTTTCCTCAAATCTTACGGGATCGATAGAGTAGACATCAACGCAGTGTATTATACATAGTACTTTGATCTCTTTGTTGTTGAATTCGGTAATCTTTTCCGTCCATAGTTTTATGAAAATGCTTGACTTGAATATGAAATGAAAAGCAACCTGGATCATCACAACTTCTTGGTCTTGGGCGGCACTTAGTCATATTGGCAAGTAAAACATAAATGATGCGAAGAATAAACGTGAATTCTTTATTTTGTTGAAACAGAACTGTAATCCAAGTTTCACTCAAACGAACAACGATCAAGCATCGTTTCTCGAATTTACGTCGAAATATTTTATCCGTTTAACAAACTTTTCTATAGAGACACCTAGACCGATTTGTACTTTTGTGAAGATGAGGTTTGTTAAACGGCTGACTAGATGAAGACGGTTATATAGTGCATAGTTAACAACCTATGTTCTTTAACTCACATAGTTGCGAGTCGTTGTATTCTTATGTTGAGCATCGACTGCTTATTTGCAATAGGCGAGTGACTTATTTCAAAAAGACGCTTAGTTAACAACCCTAATGGACCCATCTTACGCACGGCTGTATTATATATACACATGGAAAAAAGTATTGCAGCACCTTGATTTTTTAAAACTTGAAAAATCAGCCTCTTTTTTTGGATGAAATATAATAAAATATGTGTAGGATATTATTGAAACATAGTTTATGATAACATTGGCAACCACAATTTTAATAACAAAATGTAGTGTTTTTTGTACAAAAAATGCATTTTTCAACTTTTACTGTAGTCGAACTTTACAATGTCAGGTATTTCAAAATTAATCTTCAGATGACTGTTCGCATCATGGTTGGTCGTTATACGCCAAAGAATTAGTACTTTGTGCGCAGCCTCCAATCAAACGAATTACCGCATCTCAACGTCTTTTGATTCCTGCCATGAATCGGCTAATAAAGTAATGTAAAGGTAGCAGCAACCATTTCTGATGAAGGGCATTGTTTATTTCATGATGTGTTTGAACTGGTGTGTCCTTTTGTGCACTTTCCGCCCAATAGTGTCCCAAATATGCTCGATATGGTTCAAATCCGGGCTACGATCTGGCCAAGGAAGATGAACCGAATTCCATTTGAACATTGGATCTTCCTCCAAGATGCTAATTTCCAATTTTGGCGAGCTCTGCACTACATTTGATACGGATAACTGTGTGTCTGTTCGTAAGCAAACGTCCCTGAAATGGTCTTATCGCACAATAACCAGTAGAGATGATTCAATCTCGAACGATTATTGTTAAAAGGCTCCTGTATGCCCACCTCTCTCTTTTCAGGATTGTATTGTATGCAATGGGTTTCTTTCTGACTAAGCTTCATCATGCTTGATTTTCCCTAGCAGGTGGCATAAGGGGTCTTTTTGGTCTCGGATAGTCTTTTATATCGTGTATTGCCTAATTTTTATTCTCTAAACGACTTATAGTGGAAAAGTGATGAACGACAATACGTGCAATTGTCACAGCGACATTCCTGCCTCTCTCATGCTGATAATCTGCCATCTTGCTGCTGTTATGAGTTGTGGAGGACCTATTTCAAGGTGTCAATCACATAACTTTATAAACTTGGTTATTTAAAGTGTTGAAAACAATGAGGATGAAACACATGTTTTGCTGTGTACGGGTACAGTAGCTGCATGTGCAGATAAGAACTTATCGAGTCGATAATTATTGATCAAACTCAGGTGATATTTAAATAGTGTTTAACTAGTTCTATTTTAACAAATTATATCATAAAAAAATAAAGAGTGTTTTTTAATTTCAATTCCAATTTGGTTATATACCAGCTGCCATTCGCACTAAAGTTTTTTTTATCTTCGTCGTTTTTTTTTTCGACATACCCTTGAAAAAGAAAATCAGCCAGTAATCAGCATTTTTTTATCAGTATTTACATAACACATTTTACAAACTCTTTTATCATGTTATTCGGATGGGGAAATTATGACTTTATATGACAAGAAATTGCAAATTAGTCTTTGCTGACTATGATATGTTTTTTTTGGTTTTCGCGTTCTTGTCTGACAGTTGAGTTTTTCATTAAAAGTTTTTAGTTCCTTTCGACAAAATTGAACATAGCATTATTCTTACTACATTTGTATAAACTTCAAGATTATAATTATTTTTTTTAAAACCGGTTTTTTTCTAAAGTGAATATTGATCAATATTTTCGAAGGGTTAAATATTTCTCAGTGATGTCCTGCCATGGCTTTGTTTAAATTTGTTTGTTAGCTTTTTGTTCATGAATTTTTGTCTCTAATATTTAATTAACTATGCATTTGTATTCAGATGTTGCAGATCAAATATATTCGTTCATTGTGTAATCATACGTTTTTTGATTGAGTTAAGTCTACCAATTGATATTTTATCGTGTGTTTTTCTATGTTGTGATGTTATGCTATTGTTTCAGAAAAAGGGAGAAGGTTTGGATCCATTAAAACGTTTAATCCCGCTGCAAATGTTTGCACCTGTCCTAAGTCAGGAATCTGATGTACAGTAGTTGTCGTTTGTTTATGTAATATATACGTGTTTCTCGTTTCTCGTTTTGCTTATATAGATTAGACCGTTGTTTTTCCCGTTTGAATGGTTTTACACTAGTAATGTTGGGGCTCTTTATAGCTTGTTGTTCGGTGTGAGCCAAGGCTCCGTGTTGAAGGCCGTATACTTTAACCTATAATGGTTTACTTTTTAAATTGTTATTTGGATGGAGAGTTGTCTCATTGGCACTCACACCACATCTTCCTTTTTCTATAGCACCTTTTGAAGTCTTACGCAAACGATGCGCCTGTTTTCCCTTCACAGGACATTCACTGATATTTGTAGACGAAATGCGCGTCTGGCGTAAATATAAAATTTAAATACTGGTATCTATGATGAGTTAAAACTTAAAATGCAACCACTGAGTCGACGCCATTGCTGGTAGAGATTTATTTCCCCGAGGGTATCACCAGCCCAGTAGTCAGCACTTGTGTTGACTTGGCTTATCATTGATATAATCTTATAAATTAACACCGTTTTGAATTTTTGAAAAAACTAAGGTTTTTCTACACCAGGAATAGACTGCCTTACCTGTATTTTACAAAACTACTAGGAATGTTATGTTCTCAATGTTCTTCAACTTCGTCCTTTATTTTGGCCTTTCAATCATTATTTTGATTCGAGCGTCACTAATGAGTCTTTGTAGATGAAACGCGCGTCTGGTATTTATGATGAGTTTTTTTGTGTTATGCCGCTACTGGATGACCCCCCTAATTGTTTGCCTTTTTTTTAAATTTTGAGCTCTAGTTTCAGATTTTTGAACAAAGTGTCCTTCGATACCTAGCGCAAAAGAAGAGCCTGTTTCTCTTCTACAAGACCTATATAGTCATACCCCGTGACACCCCTCATTATCTTTCTCTAGAACTCCTGGAATAGGCCGACCTTACCCCAATTTTTTGGACATTTTTTTCGAATTTTGAGCTCTAGTTTCAGATTTTTGAACATAGCGCCCTTCAATACCTAGCGCAAAAGAAGCGCCTGTTTCTCTTCTACAAGACCTATATAGTCATACCCCGTGACACCCCTCATTATTTTTTTCTAGAAGTTTTAGAATAGGCCGACCCCCCAAATTTTTTGACATTTTTTTCAAATTTTGAGCTCTAGTTTCAGATTTTTGAACATAGCGCCCTTCGATACCTAGCGCAAAAGAAGCGCCTGTTTCTCCTCTACAGACCTATATAGTCATTCCCCGTGACACCCCTCATTATTTTTCTCTAGAAGCCCTAGAATAGGCCAAACCCCCTAATTTTTTGACATTTTTTTCAAATTTTGAGCTCTAGTTTCAGATTTTTGAACATAGCGCCCTTCGATACCTAGCGCAAAAGAAGCGCCTGTTTCTCTTCTACAAGACCTATATAGTCATTCTCCGTGACACCCCTCATTATTTTTCTCTAGAAGCCCTGGAATAGGCCGACCCCCCTAATTTTTTGACATTTTATTCAAATTTTGAGCTCTAGTTTCAGATTTTTGAACATAGCGCCCTTCGATACCTAGCGCAAAAGAAGCGCCTGTTTCTCCTCTACAGGACCTATATAGTCATTCCCCGTGACACCCCTCATTATTTTTCTCTAGAAGCCCTGGAATAGGCCGACCCCCCTAATTTTTTGACATTTTTTTCAAATTTTGAGCTCTAGTTTCAGATTTTTGAACATAGCGCCCTTCGATACCTAGCGCAAAAGAAGCGCCTGTTTCTCTTCTACAAGACCTATATAGTCATATCCCGTGACACCCCTCATTATTTTTCTCTAGAACTCCTGGAATAGGCCGACCCTACCCCCATTTTTTGGAAATTTTTTTCGAATTTTGAGCTCTAGTTTCAGATTTTTGAACATAGCGCCCTTCGATACCTAGTGCAAAAGAAACGCCTGTTTCTTTTCTACAAGACCTATATAGTCATTCTCCGTGACACCCCTCATTATTTTTCTCTAGAAGCCCTGGAATAGGCCGACCCCCCTAATTTTTTGACATTTTTTTCGAATCTTGAGCTCTAGTTTCAGATTTTTGAACATAGCGCCCTTCGATACCTAGCGCAAAAGAAGCGCCTGTTTCTCCTCTACAAGACCTATATAGTCATACCCCTCGACACCCCTCATTATTTTTCTCTAGAACTCCTGGAATAGGCCGACCCTACCCCCATTTTTTGGACATTTTTTTCGAATTTTAAGCTCTAGTTTCAGATTTTTGAACATAGCGCCCTTCGATACCTAGTGCAAAAGAAGCGCCTGTTTCTCTTCTACAAGACCTATATAGTCGTACCCCGTGACACTCCTCATTATTTTTCTCTAGAAGTCCTAGAATAGGCCGACCCCCCTAATTTTTTGACATTTTTTTCAAATTTTGAGCTCTAGTTTCAGATTTTTGAACATAGCGCCCTTCGATACCTAGCGCAAAAGAAGCTCCTGTTTCTCTTCTTCAAGACCTATATAGTCATTCCCCGTGACACCCCTCATTATTTTTCTCTAGAAGTCCTAGAATAGGCCGACCCCCCTATTTTTTTGACATTTTTTTCAAATTTTGAGCTCTAGTTTGAGATTTTTGAACATAGCGCCCTTCTATACGTAGCGCAAAAGAAGCGCCTGTTTCTCCTCTTTCAAGACCTATATAGTCATTCCCCGTGACACCCCTCATTATTTTTCTCTAGAAGTCCTAGAATAGGCCGACCCCCCTAATTTTTTGACATTTTTTTCAAATTTTGAGCTCTAGTTTCAGATTTTTGACCATAGCGCCCTTCGATACCTAGCGCAAAAGAAACGCCTGTTTCTCCTCTACAAGACCTATATAGTCATACCCCGTGACACCCCTCATTATTTTTCTCTAGAACTCCTGGAATAGGCCGACCCTACCCCCATTTTTTGGACATTTTTTTCGAACTTTGAGCTCTAGTTTCAGATTTTTGAACATAGCGCCCTTCGATACTTAATGCAAAAGAAGCGCCTGTTTCTCCTCTACAAGACATATATATAGTCATTCCCCGTGACACCCCTCATTATTTTTCTCTAGAAGTCCTAAAATAGCCCGACCCCCCTAATTTTTTGACATTTTTTTCAAATTTTGAGCTTTAGTTTCAGATTTTTGAACATAGCGCCCTTCGATACCTAGCGCAAAAGAAGCGCCTGTGTCTCTTCTACAAGACCTATATAGTCATTCTCCGTGACACCCCTCATTATTTTTCTCTAGAACTCCTGGAATAGGCCGACCCCCCTAATTTTTTGACATTTTTTTCGAATTTTGAGCTCTAGTTTCAGATTTTTGAACATAGCGCCCTTCAATACCTAGCGCAAAAGAAGCGCCTGTTTCTCTTCTACAAGACCTATATAGTCATATCCCGTGACACCCTTCATTATTTTTCTCTAGAAGTCTTAGAATAGGCCGACCCCCCAAATATTTTGACATTTTTTTCAAATTTTGAGCTCTAGTTTCAGATTTTTGAACATAGCGCCCTTTGATACCTAGCGCAAAAGAAGCGCCTGTTTCTCCTCTACAAGACCTATATAGTCATTCTCCGTGACACCCCTCATTATTTTTCTCTAGAAGCCCTGGAATAGGCCGACCCCCCTAATTTTTTGACATTTTTTTCGAATCTTGAGCTCTAGTTTCAGATTTTTGAACATAGCGCCCTTCGATACCTAGCGCAAAAGAAGCGCCTGTTTCTCCTCTACAAGACCTATATAGTCATACCCCGTGACACCCCTCATTATTTTTCTCTAGAACTCCTGGAATAGGCCGACCCTACCCCCATTTTTTGGACATTTTTTTCGAATTTTGAGCTCTAGTTTCAGATTTTTGAACATAGCGCCCTTCGATACATAGTGCAAAAGAAGCGCCTGTTTCTCTTCTACAAGACCTATATAGTCATTCTCCGTGACACCCCTCATTATTTTTCTCTAGAAGCCCTGGAATAGGCCGACCCCCCTAATTTTTTGACATTTTTTTCAAATTTTGAGCTCTAGTTTCAGATTTTTGAACATAGCGCCCTTCGATACCTAGCGCAAAAGAAACGCCTGTTTCTCTTCTACAAGACCTATATAGTCATACCCCGTGACACCCCTCATTATTTTTCTCTAGAACTCCTGGAATAGGCCGACCCTACCCCCATTTTTTGGACATTTTTTTCGAACTTTGAGCTCTAGTTTCAGATTTTTGAACATAGCGCCCTTCGATACTTAGTGCAAAAGAAGCGCCTGTTTCTCCTCTACAAGACATATATAGTCATACCCCGTGACACCCCTCATTATTTTTCTCTAGAAGTCCTAGAATAGGCCGACCCCCCTAATTTTTTGACATTTTTTTCAAATTTTGAGCTCTAGTTTCAGATTTTTGAACATAGAGCCCTTCGATACCTAGCGCAAAAGAAGCGCCTGTTTCTCCTCTACAAGACCTATATAGTCATTCCCCGTGACACCCCTCATTATTTTTCTCTAGAAGCCCTGGAATAGGCCGACCCTCCTAATATTTTGACATTTTTTTCAAATTTTGAGCTCTAGATTAAACAATGACATAAAAGGTGCTATATTTTACAGGGTAGGACTACTTTTACATACGTTCTAAATTGAAGAGGGTGCATAGGTGGCCCTACACCTACAAATAATCCGTTGATAGATGCATAGTTATTGTGGTACTGATTATTAGCCTAAAAAGTTATGCGACTTGTTAAATCAATAGATTGGATAAAAACCATTTCAAAATTGAGTTTAAATTGCTATATTTTAACTGATTTTCTGCCTTTTTAAATATTTTTTTATTTAACGGCCGTTGTTGTCTTATTCTGTTTTTTGGTTTCTCGATATATCGCCTTATTGTTCGCTGGCTTATTGTTCGCTAGCTATTGTTCGCTAGCTTCTGCCTGGTATTGTTCATTGAGATATTCATCGATGTACACAGATAATTAACTGGAAGATAATTTAATATTAAAAAAGATGTGTTGTGATTGCGAATGAGATAACTCTTTACAGGAGACCAAATGACTAGCAATTGACAACTATAGGTCACCGTACCGCCTTCAACAATGAGCAAAACCAATAGTTAGCTATAAGAAGTAAAATCACAAAAATACTGAATTCCGAGGAAAATTCAATCGGAAAGTCCCTAATCACATGGTAAAATCAAATGACAAAACACATAAAAAACGAAGGCCCTGAAATGACAAATATAAAACAATTCAAACGACAAAACTAACGGCCTTATCTATGCATGAAAAACAAATATGTAACAGCAACAAACGACAACCACTGAATAATAAGCTCCTGGCTTTGGACAGGCACATACATAATATGGCGGGCTTAAACATGTAAGCAGGATCCGAATTGGCATTAAGGTTGCTGAAAGATGCAGGTGATGAACTACTGGAAAGAGTGAGTTATTCCCTAGCCAGACGAACTTGAATTAGACACTTTATCTGCTTGAATCACATCTGTTAGATCATGCATTCAGAAACTTTCAGAATGTACAGTGAACAATTAGAAAAGATATGTCTTGATACCTTTTTCAGAAGTCTGAAGTTATGGATACTTTATACCCACTTCCATACACACATTTTGTTTTAACAGACAAATCGTCACTTATTCAGACATCTATTTACATTGTATCACAGATTAAATTTATTCGTTAATTGGTGTAACTACGTTTTTTGATCGAGTTAAGCGATTCCAATTGATATTTTTATATAGTGTGCCTTTCTACGTTGTGATGTTATACTATTGTTTCAGAAAAGGGTGAATGTTTGGTCCCATTAAAACGTTTAATGCCGCTGCAATTGTTTGCACCTGTCCTTAGTCAGGAATCTGAGGTTCATTGGTTGTCGTCTGTTTATGTGGTTCATAAGTGTTTCTCGTTTCTCATTTTTATACGACCGCAAAATTTTTTTTTTTTGGTCGTATATTGGTATCACGTCGGCGGCGGCGTCGTCGTCAGCGTCGTCCGAAGACGGATGGTATGCGGATAATAACTTTAGTATAAGTAAATAGAAATCAATGAAATTTTAACACAAGATTTATAACAACTAAAGGAAGTTTGTGATTGATTTTGGGAGTTTTGACCCAACATTATAGGAACAAGGGGCCCAAAAGGGGTAAAAATAAGTATTTTTCTAGTTTCGAGACAATAACTTGTTTGTAAGTGTACGGATCTTTCTGAAATTGTACCACAAGGTTCCATTCCAAAAAAAGGAAGGTTGGGATTGATTTTGGGGGTTATGGCCCAAACTGTTTAGGAATTAGGGACCAAAAACAATACTTTTCTAATACCGAATCTAACCGTGTATTTAGATTTTTAATTTTGGGTCACGTTTTCAAATTGGTCTACATTATGGTCCAAAGGGTCCTAAATAAAACTTAGTTTGATTTTAACAAAAATTGAATTCTTGAGATTCATTGATATGCTGATTCTAAACATGTAGAATCATATTCAAAATAGTGTGGCTGTGGCCATTGATTGACGACCTAAATTATCCCATTGACTGGGACAGATTATGTGAACGTTTGTCTGTAACGACCACTGCTCACTACTTACTTATTATAGAATTTAAACTGTGGGGTCACCAAAGGTTCTTAACGCCTTTAATAATAAAATAAATCGAAAAACTAATCAGGAATAACCTTTATGTTTTGATTTATATTATTGATATAAATCAAAACATCGTTTTATTCCTGATTAATTTTTCGAATTACTTTATTTAGGTGTTGAGAACGTTTGGTGACCCCACAGTTTAAGTGTCTTTAACAAGTACATAGTGAACAGTGGTCGTTACAGACAAACGTTCACATAATCTGCCCCAGTCAATGGGATAATTTAGGTCGTCAATCAATGGCCACAGCCACACTGTTTTGAATATGATTCTATTTAGATTTTCGATTTTTGGGCCCTGTTATCAAATTAGTCCACATTGAGGTCAAAAGGGTCCAAAATTAAAATTTGTTTGATTTCATCAAAAATTGAATTCTTTGGATTCTTTAATATGCTGAATCAATCCATGGCCATGTATTTAGATTTTGGATATTGGACCATGATAGGTAGATTAAAATTTTTAAGTTCATTAAACCACAATCCTTCTATGTCAGAAACCTATGCCTTTGATCGCAATCCAAATTCAGAGCTGTATCAAGCTTGAATGTTGTGTCCACACTTGCCCCAACTGTTCAGGGTTCGACCTCTGTGGTCGTATAAAGCTGTGGAGCATCTGGTTAATATAGATTAGACCGTTGGTTTTCCCGTTTGAATGGTTTTACACTATTAATTTGTGGGGCCCTTTATAGCTTGCTGTTCGGTGTGAGCCTAGGCACCGTGTTGATGACCGTACCATATTCTATAATGGTTTACTTTTATAAATTGTGACTTGGATGGAGAGTTGTCCCATTGGCACTCATACCACATCTTCCTATATCTATTTATTCTCAGAATGTTTTACCAGAGCACTTAACATTCACTCTCATGTGTACCCATAAATCATTCGCGGAAAAGAGAAAACTTTGAATAATGACAACACCGTCATTCTCCTCTAATGAAGAACGATTCATAATCTGTTCATCAAGATTTTCGATTCAAAACCGTTCTGAAATGATTTTACAACCTTTTTTTTCTACAGTTAACAATGGCCTTCAAAAATCTTGTGATGAGTTATATTTGACAAACGGTAACTGTCAGTTGTAGTTTCTTAAAATTTCTAAAGATCTACTAACAAAGTTTTAATTACAAGCAATTTTACGGTAATATCAATACTTTTCATGTTTCTACTTTTTACACCATTTTACCCCCTTACTTAATTGAAAGATCTTCTTCATCGTCTCATTACACAAATGACATGTCTTACTATGTGAATAACCACACTGGTTCCAATAACAAAATCACCGAAAATGCTGGACTTTTTTTAATGACAGACAACATATTTGTGGATTAATTTGTCTGCAGACAATCAGTATTCTAATTGGCACTAGTTGTGCATCACCAGCTGATCACTACTGAATAAGAGAGGCGAACGATGCTAGAGAAACATTCAAACTTATACATGTTATAAGTCGAAAATAAACTGACAACGCCATGGTTTATAAAAAAAATAAACAGACAAACAATAGTACACAAAACACAACATAGACAATAGAACTTGAGCAATACGTACCAAACCAAAAACTGGGGATGATCTCAGGTGCTTTGGAAGGGTAAGCAGATTCTGCTTCACATGTGGTACTCGTGGTGTTGCTCATTACAGTACAAACTTGATAGCAAGTTTAATTCGGTAGGTCGCATTCGGGGAAAGGAGACGAGATTGTATACGTAGTTACTCCAGCACTTGTTCTTGTTTTCTTACACTGAGCCCTCTCTAAGACGGAAGCAAACTTTTATTCAATTCTGTCACTCGATAAATCGCATATCAATGAGTCCCCGTAACTCGTATGTCCCAGTGATCTTAAGGATAAGTGCGATTAGGGATACGACCGAAATTATACGACATCTGCGTCACTTCAACTTATTATCTATGACAAACTTGATGATTCCAACTTTCCAATTGTCAACATATCATATCTCCACATTAATATACCCTCAGCCCTACTATCTTCACACTTTACGGAGTATTCATGCCTTTACACAAACGCTGAATACACGACTAAAATCGACATTACATACGGTTTACAGTCACCATCACGAATTGATTTACCGATACGATCTGTCAGTGAAGAATTTGTTCACAGTTTTTTTTATATTTTAATATCAGAAACGTCGTCTGATCTGTAATCCAACTGAATGAGTCTTATTCCCGGATTTGACATTACGACTGAGTCTTTATTGAGGAACCAGACTCAAGCTAGCGAACAATAAGCCAGCGAACAATAAGATGAATCAAGCTAGCGAACAATAAGCCAGCGAACAATAAGAAAACGCACCCACATGATCATGCCTAAAAACCGAAGATTCGCAATAACACGACACGTACTTATAAATATGATGACAAATAAATAAAATTGATGACAAATAATTTCCAATGCAATTCCATTTAAACACAGAGAAGTTTAATAATTTAATTGTGTATTTAATAACTTTTTTTTAAGGCCGGGAATTAAAAAAAAAACTTTCTCCTTTCTCTTTGATAAGGGATTGGTTATTGTCTTTATAATAATAATAACAATTGATAACAACAGGTTACACTATACTACTGTAGCGAAACAATAAGATCTTCAAGCTTATATAATTATACGATTAAAAAGAAAAACTGATAACCATTATATTCACTTTTCGCCAAAGAAATAGCTAGTTCACGTAATTATTCAGAAGTAAATAGTCACTCTTGTAATTTATTTATTACATTTCGATAAGAAGAGCGATACGTGTAAGAGTTACACACGAATACACGAATTACGTCAAATAGAATGAAAACGATTTGACATAAATATTTTGGTTAATCTAAACAACAATTTATTTAGAATCAAACCTATGTAAAATAACTTTAATCCGTAAACATTTCCGTACGGCAAAGACCCGGATGGGTAGGGTGACCTTACCATCCCCCTTCTTTAATTCATCAAAAAAAAAATGAGCTTCGGTAAAGCTTTTGTCCCCACTATACACAAATGATAAACACTTGACTAAGGTTGCCTGAAGCCAAAGATCCAGGTGGGTAAAGTTACGGATTTTTTTTTCGGAGGTCCAAAGTTGGGGTCGGGTGACCCTACCCTCCCCCTTCTTTAATTCAGAGCCAAGTCCCTACGGCAAAGCTTTTAACCACACTAGGTACACTCGATAGTCAATTGCCTAAGCTTGCCTGGGCCTAAAGATCCAGCTGGGTAAAGTTACGGAATTTTTTTTTCGGAGGTCCAAAGTTGGGGTCGGGTGACCCTACCCTCCCCCTTCTTTAATTCATAGCCAAGTCACTACGGCAAAGCTTTTAACCACACTAGGTACACTAGATCAGCAATTGCCTAAGCTTGCCTAAGCCCAAAGATCCAGTTGGGTATAGTTACGGAATTTTCTTTTTGGAGGTCCAAAGTTGGGGTCGGGTGACCCTACCCTCCCCCTTCTTTAATTCATAGCCAAGTCCCTACATCAAAACTTTTAACCACACTAGGTACACTCGATAGGCAATTGCCTAAGCTTGCCTGGGCCCAAAGATCCAGCTGGGTAAAGTTACGGATTTTTTTTTCGGAGGTCCAAAGTTGGGGTTGGGTGACCCTACCCTCCCCCTTCTTTAATTCACAGTCAAGTCCCTACATCAAAGCTTTTAACCACACTAGGTACACTCGATAGGCAATTGCCTAAGCTTGCCTAGGCCCAAAGATCCAGGTGGGTAAAGTTACGGATTTTTTTTTTCGGAGGACCAAAGATGGGGTCGGGTGACCCTACCCTCCCATTTCTTTAATTCATAGCCAAGTCCCTACGGCAAAACTTTTAACCACACTACGTACACTCGATAGGCAATTGCCTAAGCTTGCCTGGGCCCAAAGATCCAGGTGGGTAAAGTCACTGAATTTTTTTTCTATCGGAGGTCCAAAGTTGGGGTCGGGTGACCCTACCCTCCCACTTCTTTAATTCATAGCCAAGTCCCTACGACAAAGCTTTCAACAACACTATGTACACTCGATAGGCAATTGCCTAAGCTTGCCTAAGCCCAAAGATCCAGGTGGGTAAAGTTATGGATTTTTTTTTTCGGATCTCCAAAGTTGGGGTCGGGTAACCCTACCCCCCTTCTTTAATTCATAGCCAAGTCCCTACGGCAAAGCTTTTAACCACACTAGGTACACTCGATAGGCAATTGTCTAAGTTTGCCTGGGCCCAAAGATGCAGGTGGGTAAAGTTACGGATTTTTTTTTCGGAAGTCCAAAGTTGGGGTCGGGTGACCCTACCCTCCCCCTTCTTTAATTCATAGCCAAGTCCCTACGGCAAAGCTTTTAACCACACTAGGTACACTCGATAGACAATTAACAAAGCTTGCCTGGGCCCAAAGATCCAGGTGGGTAAAGTTACGGAACTTTTTTTTTTTTAGGTCCAAAGTTGGGGTAGGGTGACCCTACCATCCCCTTCTTTAGTTCATAAAATTTTCCCTACGGCAAAGCTTTTTTGCCCACTAGGTACAAATGATAGACAATTGCCTAAGCTTGCCTGGGCCCAAATACCCAGGTGGGTAAAGTTACGGAACTTTTTTTTTAGGTCCAAAGTTGGGTGACCCTACCATCCACCTTCTTTCGTTCATAAAATTTTCCCTACGGCAAAGCTTTTTTTGCCCCCTAGATACAAATGATAGGCACTTGCCTAAGCTTGCCTGGGCCCAAATACCCTGCAGGTGGGTAAAGTTACGGAATTTTTTTTTCGGAGGTCCAAAGATGGGGTCGGGTGACCCTACCCTCCCACTTCTTAATTCATAGCCAAGTCCCTACGACAAAGCTTTTAACCACACTAGGTAAACTCGATAGGCAATTGTCTAAGTTTGCCTGGGCCCAAAGATGCAGGTGGGTAAAGTTACGGAATTTTTTTTTCGGAGGTCCAAAGTTGGGGTCGGGTGACCCTACCCTTCCCCTTCTTTGATTCACAGCCAAGTCCCTACGGCAAAGCTTTTAACCACACTAAGTACACTCCATAGGCAATTGTCTAAGCTTGCCTGGGCCAAAAGATCCAGATGGGTAAAGTTATGGAATTTTTTTTTCGGAGGTCCAAAGTTGGGGTCGGGTAACCCTACCCCCCTTCTTTAATTCATAGCCAAGTCCCTACGGCAAAGCTTTTAACCACACTAGGTACACTCGATAGGCAATTGTCTAAGTTTGCCTGGGCCCAAAGATCCAGGTTGGTTAAGTCACTGAATTTTTTTATCGGAGGTCCAAAGTTGGGGTCGGGTGACCCTACCCTCCCACTTCTTTAATTCATAGCCAAGTCCCTACGGCAAAGCTTTTAACCACACTCAGTACACTCCATAGGCAATTGTCTAAGCTTGCCTGGGCCAAAAGATCCAGATGGGTAAAGTTATGGAATTTTTTTTTTCGGAGGTCCAAAGTTGGGGTCGGGTAACCCTACCCCCCTTCTTTAATTCATAGCCAAGTCCCTACGGCAAAGCTTTTAACCACACTAGGTACACTCGATAGGCAATTGTCTAAGTTTGCCTGGGCCCAAAGATGCAGGTGGGTAAAGTTACGGATTTTTTTTTTCGGAAGTCCAAAGTTGGGGTCGGGTGACCCTACCCTTCCCCTTCTTTGATTCACAGCCAAGTCCCTACGGCAAAGCTTTTAACCACACTAAGTACACTCCATAGGCAATTGTCTAAGCTTGCCTGGGCCAAAAGATCCAGGTGGGTAAAGTTACGGATTTTTTTCCCGGAGGTCCAAAGTTGGGGTCGGGTGACCCACCCTCCCCCGTCTTTAATTCATAGCCAAGTCCCTACGGCAAAGCTTTTAACCACACTAGGTACACTCGATAGACAATTAACAAAGCTTGCCTGGGCCCAAAGATCCAGGTGGGTAAAGTTACGGAACTTTTTTTTTTGAGGTCCAAAGTTGGGGTAGGGTGACCCTACCATCCCCTTCTTTCGTTCATAAAATTTTCCCTACGGCAAAGCTTTTTTGCTCACTAGGTACAAATGATAGACAATTGCCTAAGGTAGCAATACACAGTTAGGAAAAAAACTTAAAATTGACACTCATAATTTTTAAACACCCTCTTTCCCCTCCTGTCTATCAAAGAAGGCTTTATATGTGTGTTATGCATGTATATACTTATAGAAAGAGAATATTCCATAGATTTGATTTCTAATGGTCATAAGGGTGAAATATAATCCCTCTTGGGTGTAACCATGGCAACAATCTGCATTTTTTAGATACAAAATATAGCAAAAAAGGGGGGTGAACATGTCACAAAAGTCTCCAAAATTTGGTCTAAAGGAAAATTTCAATCAATTACAGTATTACCTTTCCTGAATCCATAGGTTTATATCTATCAAGTGGTCCCAAAAAAATCATATGCTTATCTGCTCGTTTTTCCATAAAATTGAATTGAAAAGATCGAGCGCAAAATCTTTGTTGATAAACACTACAATAATGTATGAACCTATGAACGGTACGGATAGGAAAATACGGACTGTCAATCATATAAATGGCCTATAAAACATGTTAAAAACAATCTTAATGTTCATATAAACCCACTAAGAAGGCTATATTATTCTTCAATTATCTAAAAATCAATTTTATTGTACAAAAACTTTCATATTTAAAAAATTCACAGGGGCCATAATGCGAAACTAAACTTCTAACTGTGTATTGCTACCTTAAGGATTAACATTTTTTTCCCCAATTCCACTTTAAATGGATTTCTGTTTTCTACTAGCTAAAACGAGCAAATTGGCCTGCTAGTTTTGAAAATCGGTTCAGAAATAAATATTTTATGAAGGTTAGCAGTTGACACTGAAATGCAACAAAAAAGTGATTTTATGAAACATGCCATGTCAAAGTGCATTTTCTCCTTTTTTAGTCAAATTTCTAAAACTATACCTTCTAAGCCTGTCTTTTCTTGTTTAAAAACTTAAGTTAACCCTAACAGTAGACAAATTTTACAAGTTAAAGCTATTTTAAAGCTCTAGAATGTCAATTTTGTTGTGTATTACCATACCAAAGCCTTGGTTAAAATTTAGTAAATACTGAATTCATTTATAATAGCGGGAAAAAAATTAGGCTTAATTCATGCTAAATTGTGACTTTATACTTGCTAAAATAATAAATTTGATTTAGTCGCATGAAAAAATACAAAGCGTTCCCTTCTAAGGTTTCTACATAACGCGCAATCTTCTTCTCCAAGGGGTAGCCAATAAAGTTTCAATTTATGACGGAACCAAGTCTTTGTGTCAAAATGTCTATATTGGTTGCTAAGGACAATAAACAACAAAACTAACATATATTGTCATTCTAAAGGTTGTTTCTCCCTCAGAATTGTATCTATAACCTAGTTATCAATAGATTTGTGGTATGATTTGTCTAAAAAAAAGCAATTCTTTGCTTTGTCAAATGCCATAAGGTAGCAATACACAGTTAGGAAAAAAACTTAAAATTGACACTCATAATTTTTAAACACCCTCTTTCCCCTCCTGTCTATCAAAGAAGGCTTTATATGTGTGTTATGCATGTATATACTTATAGAAAGAGAATATTCCATAGATTTGATTTCTAATGGTCATAAGGGTGAAATATAATCCCTCTTGGGTGTAACCATGGCAACAATCTGCATTTTTTAGATACAAAATATAGCAAAAAAGGGGGGTGAACATGTCACAAAAGTCTCCAAAATTTGGTCTAAAGGAAAATTTCAATCAATTACAGTATTACCTTTCCTGAATCCATAGGTTTATATCTATCAAGTGGTCCCAAAAAAATCATATGCTTATCTGCTCGTTTTTCCATAAAATTGAATTGAAAAGATCGAGCGCAAAATCTTTGTTGATAAACACTACAATAATGTATGAACCTATGAACGGTACGGATAGGAAAATACGGACTGTCAATCATATAAATGGCCTATAAAACATGTTAAAAACAATCTTAATGTTCATATAAACCCACTAAGAAGGCTATATTATTCTTCAATTATCTAAAAATCAATTTTATTGTACAAAAACTTTCATATTTAAAAAATTCACAGGGGCCATAATGCGAAACTAAACTTCTAACTGTGTATTGCTACCTAAGCTTGCCTGGCCCAAATACCCAGGTGGGTAAAGTTACGGAACTTTTTTTTTTTAGGGCCAAAGTTGGGGTAGGGTGACCCTACCATCCCCCTTCTTTCGTTCATAAAATTTTCCCTACGGCAAAGCTTTTTTGCCCCTAGATACAAATGATAGGCACTTGCCTAAGCTTGCCTGGGCCCAAATACCCAGGCGGGTAAAGTTACGGAATTTTTTTTTCGGAGGTCCAAAGATGGGGTCGGGTGACCCTACCCTCCCACTTCTTTAATTCATAGCCAAGTCCCTACGGCAAAACTTTTAACCACACTACGTACACTCGATAGGCAATTGTCTAAGCTTGCCTGGGCCCAAAGATCCAGGTTGGTTAAGTCACTGAATTTTTTTTATCGAGGTCCAAAGTTGGGGTCGGGTGACCCTACCCTCCCACTTCTTTAATCCATAGCCAAGTCCCTACGACAAAGCTTTTAACCACACTAGGTAAACTCGATAGGCAATTGTCTAAGTTTGCCTGGGCCCAAAGATGCAGGTGGGTAAAGTTACGGATTTTTTTTTTCGGAGGTCCAAAGTTGGGGTCGGGTGACCCTACCTTCCCCTTCTTTGATTCACAGCCAAGTCCCTACGGCAAAGCTTTTAACCACACTAAGTACACTCCATAGGCAATTGTCTAAGCTTGCCTGGCCAAAAGATCCAGATGGGTAAAGTAATGGAATTTTTTTTTTCGGAGGTCCAAAGTTGGGGTCGGGTAACCCTACCCCCCTTCTTTAATTCATAGCCAAGTCCCTACGGCAAAGCTTTTAACCACACTAGGTACACTCGATAGGCAATTGTCTAAGTTTGCCTGGGCCCAAAGATGCAGGTGGGTAAAGTTACGGATTTTTTTTTTCGGAAGTCCAAAGTTGGGGTTGGGTGACCCTACCCTTCCCCTTCTTTGATTCACAGCCAAGTCCCTACGGCAAAGCTTTTAACCACACTAAGTACACTCCATAGGCAATTGTCTAAGCTTGCCTGGGCCAAAAGATCCAGGTGGGTAAAGTTACGGATTTTTTTCCCGGAGGTCCAAAGTTGGGGTCGGGTGACCCACCCTCCCCCTTCTTTAATTCATAGCCAAGTCCCTACGGCAAAGCTTTTAACCACACTAGGTACACTCGATAGACAATTAACAAAGCTTGCCTGGGCCCAAAGATCCAGGTGGGTAAAGTTACGGAACTTTTTTTTTTTAGGTCCAAAGTTGGGGTAGGGTGACCCTACCATCCCCTTCTTTCGTTCATAAAATTTTCCCTACGGCAAAGCTTTTTGGCCCACTAGGTACAAATGATAGCAACTTGCCTAAGCTTGCTGGGCCCAAATACCCAGGTGGGTAAAGTTACGGAACTTTTTTTTTAGGTCCAAAGTTGGGTAGGGTGACCCTACCATCCCCCTTCTTTCGTTCATAAAATTTTCCCTACGGCAAAGCTTTTTTTGCCCACTAGATACAAATGATAGGCACTTGCCTAAGCTTGCCTGGGCCCAAATACCCAGGTGGGTAAAGTTACGGAATTTTTTTTTGAGGTCCAAAGTTGGGGTAGGGTGACCCTACCATCCCCCTTCTTTCGTTCATAAAATTTTTCCCTACGGCAAGCTTTTTGCCCACTAGGTACACATGATAGACAATTGCTAAGCTTGCCTGGGCCCAAAGATCCAGGTGGTAAAGTCACGAATTTATTTTTATCGGAGGTCCAAAGTTGGGGTCGGGTGACCTTACCCTCCCACTTCTTTAATTCATAGCCAAGTCCCTACGACAAAGCTTTTAACCACACTATGTACACTCGATAGGCAATTGCCTAAGCTTACCTAAGCCTAAAGATCCAGGTGGGTAAAGTTACGGATTTTTTTCTTTCGGAGGTCCAAAGTTGGGGTCGGGTGACCCTACCCTTCCCCTTCTTTGATTCACAGCCAAGTCCCTACGGCAAAGCTTTTAACCACACTATGGTACACTCGATAGGACAATTGCTAAAGTTGCCTGGGCCCAAAGATCCAGGTGGGTAAAGTTACGGAACTTTTTTTTTTTGAGGTCCAAAGTTGGGGTAGGGTGACCCTACCCATCCCCTTCTTTCGTTCATAAAATTTTCCCTACGGCAAAGCTTTTTGCCCACTAGGTACAAATGATAGACAATTGTCTAAGCTTGCCTAGCCCAAAGATCCAGGTGGGTAAAGTTACGGAATTTTTTTCTTTCGGAGGTCCAAAGTTGGGGTCGGGTAACCCTACCCCCTTCTTTAATTCATAGCCAAGTCCTACGGCAAAGCTTTTAACCAAACTAGGTACACTCGATAGGCAATTGTCTAAGTCTTGCCTGGGCCCAAAGATGCAGGTGGGTAAATTTACGGAACTTTTTTTTTCGAGGTCCAAAGTTGGGGTCGGGTGACCCTACCCTTCCCCTTCTTTTATTCACAGCCAATGTCCCTACGGCAAAGCTTTTAACCAGACTAGTACACTCCATAGGCAATTGTCTAAGCTTGCCTGGACCCAAAGATCCAGTGGGTAAAGTTACGGAATTTTTTTTCCGAGGTCCAAAGTTGGGGTCGGGTGACCCTACCCTCCCCTTCTTTAATTCATAGCCAAGTCCCTACGGCAAAGCTTTTAACCACACTAGTAACTCGATAGGCAATTGTCTAAGCTTGCCTGGACCTAAAGATCCAGGTGGGTAAAGTTACGGAATTTTTTTTTCGGAGGTCCAAAGTTGGGGTCGGGTGACCCTACCCTCCCCTTCTTTGATTCACTAGCCAAGTCCCTACGGCAAAGCTTTTAACCACACTAGGTACACTCGATAGGCAATTGTCTAAGCTTTGCCTGGGCCAAAAGATCCAGGTGGGTAAAGTTACGGAATTTTTTTTTCGGAGGTCCAAAGTTGGGGTCGGGTGACCCTACCCTTCCCCTTCTTTGATTCACAGCCAAGTCCCTACGGCAAAGCTTTTAACCACACTAGTACACTCATAGGCAATTGTCTAAGCTTGCCTGGGCCCAAAGATCCAGGTGGGTAAAGTTACGGAATTTTTTTTCGGAGGTCCAAAGTTGGGGTCGGGTGACCCTACCTCTCCTTCTTTAATTCATAGCCAAGTCCCTACGGCAAAGCTTTTAACCACACTAGTACACTCGATAGGCAATTGTCAAGCTTGCCTGGGCCCAAAGATCCAGGTGGGTAAAGTTACGGAATTTTTTTTTGAGGTCCAAAGTTGGGGTACGGGTGACCCTACCATCCCCTTCTTTTATTCAATAGCCAAGTCCCTACGGCAAAGCTTTTAACCAACTAGGTACACTCGATAGACAATTGCCAAGCTTGCCTGGGCCCAAGATCCAGGTGGGTAAAGTTACGGAACTTTTTTTTTTGAGGTCCAAAGTTGGGGTAGGGTGACCCTACCATCCCCTTCTTTCGTTCATAAAATTTTCCCTACGGCAAAGCTGTTTTGCCCACTAGGTACAAATGATAGGCACTTGCCTAAGCTTGCCTGGGCCCAAATGCCCAGGTGGGTAAAGTAACGGAACTATTTTTTTTTGAGGTCCAAAGTTGGGGTAGGGTGACCCTACCATCCCCCTTCTTTCGTTCATTAAATTTTCCCTACGGCAAAGCTTTTTGCCCACTAGGTACAAATAATAGGCACTTGCCTAAGCTTGCCTGGGCCCAAATACCCAGGTGGGTAAAGTTACGGAACTTTTTTTTTTTTAGTCCAAAGTTGGGGTAGAGTGACCCTACCACCCCCCTTCTTTCGTTCATAAAATTTTCCCTACGGCAAAGTTTTTTGCCCACTAGGAACAATTGATAGGCACTTGCCTAAGCTTGCCTGGGCCCAGATACCCAGGTGGGTAAAATACGGAACTTTTTTTTTTTAGGTCAAAGTTGGGGTAGGGTGACCCTACCATCCCCCTTCTTTCGTTCATAAAATTTTCCCTACGGCAAAGCTTTTTTGACCACTAGGAACAAATGATAGGCACTTGCCTAAGCTTGCCTGGGCCCAAATACCCAGGTGGGTAAAGTTACGGAACAATTTTTTTTAGGTCCAAAGTTGGGGTAGGGTGACCCTACCATCCCCCTTCTTTCGTTCATAAAATTTTTCCTACGGCAAAACTTTTTTGCCCACTAGTACAAATGATAGGCACTTGCCGTAGCTTGCCTGGGCCCAAATACCCAGGTGGGTAAAGTTACGGAACTTTTTTTTGGTCCAAAGTTAGGGTAGGGTGACCCTACCATCCCCCTTCTTTCGTTCATAAAATTTTCTCTACGGCAAAACTTTTTTGCCCACCAGGTACAATGATAGGCACTTGCCTAAGCTTGCCGGGCCCAAATACTGAGGTGGGTAAAGTTACGGAACTTTTTTTTTTTGAGGTCCAAAGTTGGGGTAGGGTGACCCTACCATCCCCCTTCTTTCGTTCATAAAATTTTCCCTACGGCAAAGCTTTTTTGCCAATAGCTACCAATGATAGGCACTTGCTAAGCTTGCCTGGGTCCAAATACCCAGGTGGGTAAAGTTACGGAACTTTTTTTTTTAGGTCCAAAGTTGGGTAGGGTGACCCTACCATCCCCCTTCTTTCGTTCATAAAATTTTCCCTACGGCAAAGCTGTTTTGCCCACTAGGTACAAATGATAGGCACTTGCCTAAGCTTGCCTGGGCCCAAATACCCAGGTGGGTAAAGTTACGGAACTTTTTTTTTAGGTTCAAAGTTGGGTAGGGTGACCCTACCATCCCCCTTCTTTCGTTCATAAAATTTTCCCTACGGCAAAGCTTTTTTGCCCACTAGGTTTCAAATGATAGGCACTTGCCTAAGCTTGCCTAGGTCCAAATACCCAGGTGGGTAAAGTTACGGAACAATTTTTTTTGAGGTCCAAAGTTGGGGTAGGGTGACCCTACCATCCCCCTTTTTTAATTCATAAAATTTTCCTTTTGGCAAAGCTTTTTTTGTCCACTAGGTACAAAAGTGAGGCACTTGCCTGAGTTTGCCTGGACCCAAAAGAACCAGGTTGGTAGAGTAACGGAACTTTTTTAATATAGGTCCATAGTTGGGTCGGGTGATGCTACCATCCCCCTTCTTTAATTCATAAAAAAATCCCTACGGCAAAGATTATGTCCCGACTAAGTACAAATGATAGGCACTTGCCCAAGGTTTCCTGGGCCCAAAGACCCAGGTGTATAAAGTTACGGAACTTTCTAAATTGAGGTCCAAAGTTGGGGTAGGGTGACCTACCATCCGCCTTCTTTAATTCATCGAAAAAAATCTCTACGGCAAAGATTTTGTTCCTAATAGGTACAATTGATAGGCCAGCCTAAGGTTCCCTGGACCTAAAGACCCAGGACGGTAAAGTTACGGAACTTTTTTAATTGAGGTCCATACTTTGGGTAGGGTGACCCTACCATCCCCTTCTGCAATTCATAAAATAATACCCTACGGCAAAGATTTTGTCCCCACTAGGTACAATTGATAGACACTTGCCTAAGGTTGCCTGGATTCAAAGACCAAAGTTAGTAAAGTTACGGAACTTTTTTTTAGGTCCAAAGTTGGTGTCGGGTGACTCTACCACCTCCTTCTTTATTTCAAAGCAAAGTCCCTTCGGCAAAGCTTTTGTCAACACTGGGTACACTCAATACCCAATTGCCCAAGGTTGCATTGATCCAAAGACACAGGTGGGTAAAGTTACGGATTTTGTTTTATTGTGAACAAAGTTGGGGTCGGGTGACCTTACGACCCCCTTCTTTAAGTCATAGCATAGTCCCTACGACAAAACTTTTGTCCAAACTAGGTAAACTCGATAGGCAATTGCCTAAGGTTACCTGGACCCAAAGACCCAGGTGGGCAAAGTTACGGAACTTTTTTAATTGAGGTCCAAATTTTGGGTTTGGTGACCCTACCATCTCCCTTCTTTAATTCAAAGAAAAGTCCCTACGGCAAAGCTTTAATTCGTGAAAAAAAATCTGTATGCCGAAATGCTTTGAACCTCACCAGATACATATACAATTGAATAGCACAAAGTTTACCTGATTAGATGATGCATGTGAGTCAATCCTGTCGAAGATGTAACAATAAATCAATATCTTCGATATAGGCAATGTTGACATGATATCGTATCGATATCGATTTTGCTTCAAACATCCATGACACAAACAAACATACCCGGATGTAAATATCAACAATTTTCATAAGACAATCTCAGATATGCCAGATGTCGACGATATCGACAAAGTCGAATCGATTTCGATTTGATATCGAAGCTTGGTCTGTACATCCATCACATAACCATATTTCGATATTGCATGAATGCTTGATATTTGAAGATCCATCAAAGTGGAATGAAATGTGTGCCAACGCACAGATATATCTGGTCAGACCATTCAGAAAGCAAACCACAGTGAGCATAACCTTCATGCGAAATGGGGTTGGGATAGCACACAAATCAGCTTACAGAGATATTACACCTCACGGAAGGAGAATAGATAAATCTGATAAAACCAACAGTTAGAAGAGAAATGTTACCGCCAAGGAAGGAAAATATTAAGCAGCTAACTAATGCAAACAAAGTGATATGGAAAGTTTTCGATGATGATGTCATGGAAAACATCTTAGAAGCAAAATTAGCAGGAAAAGTTGAGAGCAGTGACGTCCATTATTTACTTCGTAGGAAAGGAGAGATTTTGGTTGATTACATCTGGGAAAAGAGAAAGAACACGAAGTCAGAGTAACCGCAGACAGTATAAGAACATTGATCTGAGAGTGGACTTCAGAAGGTTAAGGAATAGTTAAAGAGATGCTATGGAGTAGGAAAGGTTACCTCTACAACAGTAGGAAAGAAACATGGGGAAAATTTAAAACACTAACAAGAGCAATAACACATATACTGGTAACATGAAATAATGGGGCAAATGAACGAGTTCAATTCACAGCACAACAATTTCTGTATATGAAGAGATTTTTTTGCGCCAGAGGATCTGGTTAATTGGAAAACTCAAAGGATGAAGTCGAAGAAAATAAAAAAAAACACAAAATGATGAAAGGCGAGAGGAAGATCTGGAAGAATGTAAGAAACTGGCAACGCGAGAGGAACCAATATACTGTGAAAGTACTTTTATTCGTGGGGAACCAATTTTCGTGGTTTTCGTGGATGGCTTAATCCACGAATTTAAGTGTCAAACGAAATAAAACAGTCATTGTCCAAATCAAGACATGGAAAGATCCTCATATTAAGGTTTGACTACCCGGCGATTTGATCTAAAGAATATATCGAATATGCAAAATCTGAGACAACTGTAATAGTAGCCACAGGGCAAACGCACTATGAACTTCAACTGCAGGCAGGATTTTACATACCCATTCAATCTATAAAAACCTAAACTGTACAACTTTTGATCTTTTCATTTTCATAATAAATATAATTTTGATCAATGAAAGTTTGATTTCGGTAATGATACACTATGATAAAGTGTTCATCTATATCCTAATAATTCTCGTACGTATGGGAAATAATCATTTCATGCTTGGCTTGCTTTTTATAAGAATTAATTTTACAATTCAAATAATTTTATAGCATTTGTTTATGTAACTGTTCTCTTTAGGCGGCATGTTTATGGCCTTATTAACACTTTTGATGGTCTTTAATCTTTTGATCACTCGATCTAGAGTTAATTAGGGTGATCACTACAATTTACACTGGTCAACAATTTAAAGGTTTACTTTGCAGTTTCATTCCATCCAGACAATTTATGTCTTCGTTTCTAATGGCTTCAATTTTTCAATATCTTTATTTTAGAAAACTAAAATCCACGAATTTAAGAACCCACGAGCATTTTAATTTTGCTCAAACCACGAAAATTGATACCCAGGAATTAAAGTACTTTCACAGTAACTACATGTGTATTTGCAATTGATAAGTCAGAACTGAAGTTTAACAAAGTGCAGGATGTTTTGAAGAAAACAAGAGCAGTACCATGGCCATACAGTATATGTTCAAAGCTAACCAGACGATTCTAGAAGTTTTTGAGATTAGTTTGGAGAAAAAGAAAGATGATAGATGCATGGTATAAAACAAATAGATGTTTTATTTTGAAGGGAAAGAACTCCATGAAAGTTTAGCTGTTTTGAACCATCTCTATACTGAACATCGAGGGTAAAATCCTACCAGTTTTAGCAAGGAACAACAAGGTTCCTGCTAAGTAATTAATAATGCATAGACCTATCGGTTCAGAAATAAAGCATGACAGAGGTATCCGGATGTATTGACCATACTAGTGTTTTGACTCAGATCTTAAGGGAATCATATGAGAAGAAAAGCGACTTTGGCTAGACCTTGCTTATGCTTACGGATTCATACCTCACAAACTGGTAGATTTGACATTACAGAGGTACGTTGTGCCAACCACAACAGGACAATGCTGCAGGAATACTTTGATCACATAGAGATGGTATTTACAGTAGGAGATTTCAACACAGCTTGGCCGAGACTATGAGAAGGAATATTAATGGGATGTACATTGTCCTAGTATTGTTTGCAGCAGCTGTGAATCCTCATTATGAAGTCAGTTGAAAAACCAGGAAGAGGACCATTAATGTCATCAGATAGAAGACAAAAACCAATAAGAGCATTTATAGAGGACATGACTATTAACTATTATAAATTAAGAAATGCATCTCCCTCTTGCAAAGCTCTGATTCCTTTCAAGGATATGGCTATACTTTTTAGACCTTTTGGAATATAGCTCTCCATCTTTTATATAAGCTTTGGAATTCAAATATTTTGGCCACGAGCATATCACTGAAGAGACATGTATTGTCGAAATGCGCATCTGGTGCAGGAAAATTGGTACCTTTCATGTTATTACTACCACTGGGTCGATGCCTCTGCTGGTGGACTGTAAGTCCCCGAGGGTATCACCAGCCCAGTAGCCAGTACATAATACTGGCATGAAAATACGGATTTTTGTGTTATTAAAATTTACTGTTACAAAATGTTAGAAATTATTATAAATTAAGGAATGTATCTCCCTCATGCATAGCTGTGATTCTATTCTTTTTGGACATTTTGGATTATAGCTCTTCATCTTTTATATAAGCTTTGGATTTCAAATATTTTGGCCACAAACATCACTGAAAAGACATATATTGTCGAAATGCGCATCTGGTGCAGGAAAATTTGTACCGTTAATGCTATTACAGCAAACACAGAACTAGGGGGAAGATGGACCTTAGAGATGTTGGAAGGAATGATAAATTGGGCAACAATGAAATTCAAACCCAGTTAATTCAAGAAGTTTACTTGTGAAAAAAGGCAAAGTGAGAGATGAAACTTTCGAATTAGCAGAGGAATTTTACCAACAGTCGGAGATAAAATGCTTTTGGGAAAAGTTTGCCTCTACACCAGTAGACAGAAAAAAACATAAAAGAAATACTTATGCAGCTGGTATAGATAGATTGGCTGTCGAAGATAGACCAAAGTGGTCTGCCAGGAAGATACAAAGCTTGGATGTATCAACATGGTGTCTTGCCAAGAACACTATGGCCGTTATTGATATATGAGTTTTCCGTGTCCAAAGTTGAGGTTAAAAAAAAAATATGACTTTGGTTCGGCGTAACAAGAAGTTTCAGCAGCGTTGACAATATAGTGACTAAACAGCAATAACCACTCACTTAATTCGTGGACTGAAGAGTTTAAAGTTACAAAAACACGACAGGTCATGATGGTAAGTAACAGCAAAGATGGCAAAGTTAGAGGAGCCAAAGTGAAGATCAAGACAAGAAGAAAGTGAAAAGCAGAGAAAGCAGGAAGTTCGGCAAATAAAAGAATAGAACAGTAATAGCAATGCGGTAGTTATGAAGCCGCAAGGTGGCTGGTCTATTTGGGAGGAACTAGAAGCGAGGTTTTTGCCAGGAGCGATATTTGGAGTATGGAGGGATATCGTTTCAGCATCAATCTGAGATCAGTATATGATGTAATGCCAAGTCTATCAAATCTCTATACATAGGGGTTGATAGAAGATCCAATGTGCACCTTATGAAAAGACAAACCAGCTTCTCTACAACATGTGTTGTTGTCATCTTGTCAAGTGGCACTGAAAAATTGTAGGAACACATGGAGACATGATAGTGCACTGAACACATTAACAGCGAGGTTGTACTTCAGAGGAGGAAGAAAAAGGTAAGAAAAACACTTTTGAGAGCATGGCCAGCACATCTGAAGGCCATAGGATCCATGCAAGAGTAACAGACTGGAGCTTTACTATAGTCTTGCCGGAACTGACAGTCCCTTTAGAAGAAAGGATGTATGAGGTACACGAAAGGAAGATGGTAAAATATCAACAGCTTGTATCAGATTGCCAACAATAGGGATTGAGGACTTAGTGCTTTGTATTGAAGTAGGGTGCAGGGGTTTTGCGGAACAGACAATATGGCAAGCTCACAGAACCTAATTAGCGGTAGGAGCAGATAGGGGGAAGCTTATTTCAGAATTGTATAGACAAGCGGAAGTATCATCATAGTGAAGATAGGGTGAGAGAGATGAGATCTGGAAAAGTGGCAATTAAATTTATTAAGCGATTTGAAGACATTTAGTGGAAATAATGGACTTATGATAGAAGAGACTTTAAAATATGCTCTGGTGAAAGCATCAATCATTGACAGTGCAAAAGTTACATCAGCTGACACATCGAGTGCAATGTAGGCCATCCACTTTTAGAGTCAGACTGAGCCGGCGCACCTCTGGAGATTGCATGGTGTTGAATAGCACAGAAACAGCTGCGGATGGAGGCTGCACATGATAAAGGAAATGGATCAGCATTGTTACGATATTTACAAGGTTAATCAATATATGATTCTTGAAGTGCATTTTGTTGATAGACATTATTATACTAGCTGAAAACTTACAGGAGATCGTGCTTTGCAAGATGCTTTCAATTCTCATCTAAGTATCATGAATCCAAAATAGTAAAATTGTTGCCCAAATATGTCAGACAGACATACACCTGTGATAAGGATCAACATCCAAACAACAAGTTGATTCCTTCTACACCTCTGCAATTATAAACAGTGCGACAAACTCCCGCAGATGTATGCTTGTGTTCTGCTTGTTTTTTGTTTTTTTTTACATAACTTTTTAGCATCACCTTTGTGTTTATTTTTACTTTTTGAAACATTTTATATGTTTAATAAATGTCAAGATGTTTCCCGATGTAGTAGATTTTGCTAATTAGGAATTTTCGAATGCTGATGTTGCGATATGAACAAGACAGAATCTTCATTTGCATAAAATGTTTCTGACGTGAACATATTAAGGAAGTTCCCTTGTCATGTTTTGGAATTTTTTTCAGAATTTCAGAATCCTCTGGTTTTATCCATTTGAATGCCTTAACATATTTTTCCCATTGACCCCCATTTTTTCTTTTTATAAATCTCTAACATGTATCATTGTAAGCCATCAGTAAAAGTAATATAAAATCGTTGTTATTTTTAACAGTTTATGAGAACTTAAACTTGTCAATGATAAAACTATGAAAAGTCAAGGGAGAACATTTTCCCGCCAAAATTTTAATGGCTTATATCTGGAAACAAGCACATTGACCTATATTTGTTTTTGCTCTTTTGGTTCCTTTATCAGTCTCATATCAATATATACTAGTGTTATGAAAAGCTTGTTATTTTAAAAGGAAAAAATACAATTCAACGTGGCCTGGTACTTGTACATCCTAAAAACAAAAACAAAAGACACTGAGTACAGATCTTATAATACTCTCAGTACTGACCGCTAGTTCAAAGCCACTAACAGCTAATAAAAAAATCATGCATCTAAGACTTAATTATCAATCAGTACACACCCGACATCCAATTTATTTAGTATAAAGACGTCATAAAACAGTCAGAGAAAAACATGCCTTGTGCAATGCCAAGATAAGGGTATCGATAGATTGTAGATTCAAATAAGTGTATATGTATATAATCATATTTATAATATTTAGTTTCTTTTACTTTACTGATAACAAAATCGATATTGATACCAATAAAAACATAGTATACAATGATTAATTACAGTGTTGATTTGGTAATCTTTAGACAAGTTTATTTGACGGATCGATAAGATTTACCAGGATCTCTTCTTAATTTCCGGACACGGTAAAAATATTTCCGTAAAAATGGATGTTTTTCCCGTTAGAAATAAGTTTCTATAGGTACAGCAAAACTTCAAAACAAATCTTTATATCTAGGGAAGAATTACGTTAGGTAATTTGCTGGTACAAGAACATAAATGGAAAGTTTTAAAACATGTTTTGTTGTTGCCCCCTCTACTTTATTTTTTCAAAAAAATAACAATTTATGTCACATGAATCTACAGTTCCATACTAGAAAAGAAAAACAAATTGTTATTATCAGCTTCATTAACAACATGTTTTTTTTTCAGTAACAAGAATGCTTATTAAAATATACGGGTTTATTAGGCTTGCTTAGTGGAAAATAATAGTTAAAAGTAATATTGTGTATTAGTAAATACACATTCACTATCATATATAATCTGCCTACAGGGGTCAGTGTGAGCTTTTCACAAACATTGATGTTTGTCGTTTGTAATCCGTAGTCGTCCGCCGTCGACATTTGTTTACTTTTACAAAAGACTTAAGTAGCTATATATATAGTTTCCTCAAAAATGAATCGCTCATTAAGATCAACTTAGTATTTATTGTCGTCAGTTGACTGTTTATATTGTGTTGATACATTTCTGTGTTATGTTAAATCATTTAAAGTGTTAACAGTGTTCCTATTATTTTATAAACTTTTCAACTAGAAATAATGTGTTGTGTGAAATTGCTTTCCTTACTTTCGGCATCCTGTCAAATAGTTCCTAAAATGACATTTTCTGTAGATTAAACTTATAGACAATGTATAAACTATTTAGACGATAACCTTTCAAAACAAAAACGATTGAGAAAACTTACTTGTGTCGAAAAAGCAGATTTAATCCTCCTTTTTGTTAAATGACTAAGAACTATATTATGTATCAATGTAGGGTGCGCAACTTTGCTTTTCACCTTACTCCAATTTTGGTGCTCAAAAAAAAAGTTCCGTAACTTTACCCACCTGGGTATTTGGGTCCAGGCAACCTTAGGCAAGTGCCTATCGAGTGTACCTAGTGTGGACAAAAGCTTTGCCGTAGGGACTTTGCTGTGAATTAAATAAGGGGGATGGTAGGGTCACCCGACCCCAACTTTGGACCTCAAAAAAAAAAAGTTCCGTAACTTTACCCACCTGGGTATTTGGGTCCAGGCAACCTTAGGCAAGTGCCTATCGAGTGTACCTAGTGTGGACAAAAGCTTTGCCGTAGGGACTTTGCTGTGAATTAAATAAGGGGGATGGTAGGGTCACCCGACCCCAACTTTGGACCTCAAAAAAAAAAAGTTCCGTAACTTTACCCACCTGGGTATTTGGGTCCAGGCAACCTTAGGCAAGTGCCTATCGAGTGTACCTAGTGTGGACAAAAGCTTTGCCGTAGGGACTTTGCTGTGAATTAAATAAGGGGGATGGTAGGGTCACCCGACCCCAACTTTGGACCTCAAAAAAAAAAGTTCCGTAACTTTACCCACCTGGGTATTTGGGTCCAGGCAACCTTAGGCAAGTGCCTATCGAGTGTACCTAGTGTGGACAAAAGCTTTGCCGTAGGGACTTTGCTGTGAATTAAATAAGGGGGATGGTAGGGTCACCCGACCCCAACTTTGGACCTCAAAAAAAAAAAGTTCCGTAACTTTACCCACCTGGGTATTTGGGTCCAGGCAACCTTAGGCAAGTGCCTATCGAGTGTACCTAGTGTGGACAAAAGCTTTGCCGTAGGGACTTTGCTGTGAATTAAATAAGGGGGATGGTAGGGTCACCCGACCCCAACTTTGGACCTCAAAAAAAAAAGTTCCGTAACTTTACCCACCTGGGTATTTGGGTCCAGGCAACCTTAGGCAAGTGCCTATCGAGTGTACCTAGTGTGGACAAAAGCTTTGCCGTAGGGACTTTGCTGTGAATTAAATAAGGGGGATGGTAGGTCACCCGACCCCAACTTTGGACCTCAAAAAAAAAAGTTCCGTAACTTTACCCACCTGGGTATTTGGGTCCAGGCAACCTTAGGCAAGTGCCTATCGAGTGTACCTAGTGTGGACAAAAGCTTTGCCGTAGGGACTTTGCTGTGAATTAAATAAGGGGGATGGTAGGGTCACCCGACCCCAACTTTGGACCTCAAAAAAAAAAGTTCCGTAACTTTACCCACCTGGGTATTTGGGTCCAGGCAACCTTAGGCAAGTGCCTATCGAGTGTACCTAGTGTGGACAAAAGCTTTGCCGTAGGGACTTTGCTGTGAATTAAATAAGGGGGATGGTAGGGTCACCCGACCCCAACTTTGGACCTCAAAAAAAAAAGTTCCGTAACTTTACCCACCTGGGTATTTGGGTCCAGGCAACCTTAGGCAAGTGCCTATCGAGTGTACCTAGTGTGGACAAAAGCTTTGCCGTAGGGACTTTGCTGTGAATTAAATAAGGGGGATGGTAGGGTCACCCGACCCCAACTTTGGACCTCAAAAAAAAAAGTTCCGTAACTTTACCCACCTGGGTATTTGGGTCCAGGCAACCTTAGGCAAGTGCCTATCGAGTGTACCTAGTGTGGACAAAAGCTTTGCCGTAGGGACTTTGCTGTGAATTAAATAAGGGGGATGGTAGGGTCACCCGACCCCAACTTTGGACCTCAAAAAAAAAAGTTCCGTAACTTTACCCACCTGGGTATTTGGGTCCAGGCAACCTTAGGCAAGTGCCTATCGAGTGTACCTAGTGTGGACAAAAGCTTTGCCGTAGGGACTTTGCTGTGAATTAAATAAGGGGGATGGTAGGGTCACCCGACCCCAACTTTGGACCTCAAAAAAAAAAAGTTCCGTAACTTTACCCACCTGGGTATTTGGGTCCAGGCAACCTTAGGCAAGTGCCTATCGAGTGTACCTAGTGTGGACAAAAGCTTTGCCGTAGGGACTTTGCTGTGAATTAAATAAGGGGAGGTAGGTCACCCGACCCCAACTTTGGACCTCAAAAAAAAAAGTTCCGTAACTTTACCCACTGGGTATTTGGGTCCAGGCAACCTTAGGCAAGTGCTATCGAGTGTACCTAGTGTGGACAAAAGCTTTGCCGTAGGGACTTTGCTGTGAATTAAATAAGGGGGAGGTAGGTCACCCACCCCAACTTTGGACCTCAAAAAAAAAAGTTCCGTAACTTTACCCACCTGGGTATTTGGGTCAGGCAACCTTAGGCAGTGCCTATCGAGTGTACCTAGTGTGGACAAAGCTTTGCCGTAGGGACTTTGCTGTGAATTAAATAAGGGGGAGGGTAGGTCACCCACCCCACTTTGGACCTCAAAAAAAAGTTCCGTAACTTTACCCACCTGGGTATTTGGGTCCAGGCAACCTTAGGCAAGTGCCTATCGAGTGTACCTAGTGTGGACAAAAGCTTTGCCGTAGGGACTTTGCTGTGAATTAAATAAGGGGGATGGTAGGTCCACCCGACCCCAACTTTGGACCTCAAAAAAAAAAGTTCCGTAACTTTACCCACCTGGGTATTTGGGTCCAGGCAACCTTAGGCAAGTGCCTATCGAGTGTACCTAGTGTGGACAAAAGCTTTGCCGTAGGGACTTTGCTTGAATTAAATAAGGGGGATGGTAGGGTCACCCGACCCCAACTTTGGACCTCAAAAAAAAAAAGTTCCGTAACTTTACCCACCTGGGTATTTGGGTCCAGGCAACCTTAGGCAAGTGCCTATCGAGTGTACCTAGTGTGGACAAAAGCTTTGCCGTAGGGACTTTGCTGTGAATTAAATAAGGGGGATGGGTAGGGTCACCCGACCCCAACTTTGGACCTCAAAAAAAAAAGTTCCGTAAACTTTACCCACCTGGGTATTTGGGTCAGGCAACCTTAGGCAAGTGCCTATCGAGTGTACCTAGTGTGGACAAAAGCTTTGCCGTAGGGACTTTGCTGTGAATTAAATAAGGGGGATGGTAGGGTCACCCGACCCCAACTTTGGACCTCAAAAAAAAAAAGTTCCGTAACTTTACCCACCTGGGTATTTGGGTCCAGGCAACCTTAGGCAAGTGCCTATCGAGTGTACTAGTGTGGACAAAAGCTTTGCCGTAGGGACTTTGCTGTGAATTAAATAAGGGGGATGGTAGGGTCACCCGACCCCAACTTTGGACCTCAAAAAAAAAAGTTCCGTAACTTTACCCACCTGGGTATTTGGGTCAGCATTAGCATGCTATCGAGTGTCTAGTTGGAAAAAGCTTTCGTAGGCTTTGTTGATAAATAGGGATGTGGGCACGCCAATTTGACCTCAAAAAAGTCGACTTACCACGGGATTTGGTCAGGAACCTTAGCAAGTGCCTATGAGTGTACTAGTGGACAAAGCTTGGGGACTTGCTGATAAATAGGGGATGTAGGTCACCCGACCCAACTTTGGACCTCAAAAAAAAAAAGTTCCGTAACTTTACCCACTGGGTATTTGGGTCCAGCAACCTTAGGCAAGTGCCTATCGAGTGTACTGTTGGACAAAGCTTTGCCGTAGGACTTTGCTGTGAATTAATAAGGGGGAGGTAGGTCACCGACCCCAACTTTGGACTCAAAAAAAAAGTTCCGTAACTTTACCACTGGGTATTTGGGTCCAGGAACCTTAGCAAGTGCTATCGAGTGTACCAGTGTGGACAAAGCTTTGCCGTAGGGGCTTTGCTGTGAAAAAAGGGGGATGGTAGGTCACCGACCCCAACTTTGGACCTCAAAAAAAAGTTCCGTAACTTTACCACCTGGGTATTTGGGTCCAGGCAACCTTAGGCAATGCCTATCGAGTGTACCTATGTGGACAAAAGCTTTGCGTAGGGACTTTGCTGTGAATTAAATAGGGGAGTAGGTCACCACCCAATTTGGACCTCAAAAAAAAGTTCCGTAACTTTACCCACTGGGTATTTGGGTCAGGCAACTTAGCAAGTGCCTATCGAGTGTACCTGTGTGGACAAAAGCTTTGCTAGGGACTTTGCTGTGAATTAATAAGGGGGAGGTAGGGTCACCCGACCCAACTTGACCTCAAAAAAAGTTCCGTAACTTACCACTGGGTATTTGGGTCCAGGCAACCTTAGGCAAGTGCTATCGAGTGTACTAGTGTGGACAAAAGCTTTGCCGTAGGGACTTTGTGTGAATTAAATAAGGGGATGGTAGGTCACCACCCAATTTGGACTCAAAAAAAAGTTCCGTAACTTTCCCACCTGGGTATTGGTCAGGCAACCTTAGGCAAGTGCCTATCGAGTGTACTAGTGTGGACAAAAGCTTTGCGTAGGGACTTTGTGTGAATTAAATAGGGGATGGTAGGGTCACCGACCCAACTTTGGACCTAAAAAAAGTTCCGTAACTTACCCACCTGGGTATTTGGTCCAGGCACTTAGGCAAGTGCTATCGAGTGTACTATGTGGACAAAGCTTTGCGTAGGGACTTTGTGTGAATTAAATAAGGGGTGGTAGGTCACCGACCCCAACTTTGGACCTCAAAAAAAAAAGTTCCGTAACTTTACCACCTGGTATTTGGGTAGGCAACCTTAGGCAAGTGCTACGAGTGTACCTAGTGTGGACAAAAGCTTTGCCGTAGGGACTTTGCTGTGAATTAAATAAGGGGGAGGTAGGGTCACCCGACCCCACTTTGGACTCAAAAAAAAAGTTCCGTAACTTTACCACCTGGTATTTGGGTCCAGGCAACCTTAGCAAGTGCCTATCGAGTGTACTAGTGTGGACAAAAGCTTTGCCGTAGGGACTTGCTGTGAATTAAATAAGGGGGATGGTAGGTCACCCGACCCCAACTTTGGACCTCAAAAAAAAAAAGTTCCGTAACTTTACCACCGGGTATTTGGGTCCAGGCAACCTTAGGCAAGTGCTATCGAGTGTACTAGTGTGGACAAAAGCTTTGCCGTAGGGACTTTGCTGTGAATTAAATAAGGGGGATGGTAGGGTCACCCGACCCCAACTTTGGACTCAAAAAAAAAAGTTCCGTAACTTTACCACCTGGGTATTTGGGTCCAGGCAACCTTAGGAAGTGCCATCGAGTGTACCTAGTGTGACAAAGCTTTGCCGTAGGGACTTTGCTGTGAATTAAATAAGGGGGATGGTAGGGTCACCCGACCCAACTTTGGACCTCAAAAAAAAAAGTTCCGTAACTTTACCCACCTGGGTATTTGGGTCCAGGCAACCTTAGGCAAGTGCTATCGAGTGTACCTAGTGGACAAAAGCTTTGCCGTAGGACTTTGCTGTGAATTAAATAAGGGGATGGTAGGGTCACCCGACCCCAACTTTGGACCTCAAAAAAAAGTTCCGTAACTTTACCCACCTGGGTATTTGGGTCCAGGCAACCTAGGCAAGTGCCTATCGAGTGTACCTAGTGTGGACAAAAGCTTTGCGTAGGACTTTGCTGTGATTAAATAAGGGGGATGGTAGGGTCACCCGACCCAACTTTGGACCTCAAAAAAAAAGTTCCGTAACTTTACCCACCTGGGTATTTGGGTCAGGCAACCTTAGGCAAGTGCTATCGAGTGTACCTAGTGTGGACAAAAGCTTTGCCGTAGGGACTTTGCTGTGAATAAATAAGGGGGATGGTAGGGTCACCCGACCCCAACTTTGGACCTCAAAAAAAAAAGTTCCGTAACTTACCCACCTGGGTATTGGGTCCAGGCAACCTTAGGCAAGTGCCTATCGAGTGTACCTAGTGTGGACAAAAGCTTTGCCGTAGGGACTTTGCTGTGAATTAAATAAGGGGATGGTAGGGTCACCCGACCCCAACTTTGGACCTCAAAAAAAAAAGTTCCGTAACTTTACCACCTGGGTATTTGGGTCCAGGCAACCTTAGGCAAGTGCCTATCGAGTGTACCTATGTGGACAAAGCTTTGCCGTAGGGACTTTGCTGTGAATTAAATAAGGGGATGGTAGGGTCACCCGACCCCAACTTTGGACCTCAAAAAAAAAAAGTTCCGTAACTTTACCCACCTGGTATTTGGGTCCAGGCAACCTTAGCAAGTGCCTATCGAGTGTACCTAGTGTGGACAAAAGCTTTGCCGTAGGGACTTTGCTGTGAATTAAATAAGGGGGATGTAGGTCACCCGACCCCAACTTTGGACCTCAAAAAAAAAGTTCCGTAACTTTACCCACCTGGGTATTTGGGTCCAGGCAACCTTAGGCAAGTGCTATCGAGTGTACCTAGTGTGGACAAAAGCTTTGCCGTAGGACTTTGCTGTGAATTAAATAAGGGGAGGTAGGTCACCCGACCCAACTTTGGACCTCAAAAAAAAAGTTCCGTAACTTTACCCCCTGGGTATTGGGTCAGGCAACCTTAGGCAAGTGCTATCGAGTGTACCTAGTGTGGACAAAAGCTTTGCGTAGGGACTTGCTGTGAATTAAATAGGGGATGGTAGGGTCACCGACCCCAACTTTGGACCTCAAAAAAAAAAGTTCCGTAACTTTACCCACCTGGGTATTTGGGTCCAGGCAACCTTAGGCAAGTGCCTATCGAGTGTACCTAGTGTGGACAAAAGCTTTGCCGTAGGACTTTGCTGTGAATTAAATAAGGGGGATGTAGGTCACCCGACCCAACTTTGGACCTCAAAAAAAAAAGTTCCGTAACTTTACCCACCTGGGTATTTGGGTCCAGCAACCTTAGGCAAGTGCCTATCGAGTGTACCTAGTGTGGACAAAAGCTTGCGTAGGGACTTTGCTGTGAATTAAATAAGGGGGATGTAGGGTCACCCGACCCCAACTTGGACCTCAAAAAAAAAGTTCCGTAACTTTACCACCTGGTATTTGGGTCCAGGCAACTTAGGCAAGTGCCTATCGAGTGTACTAGTGTGGACAAAAGCTTTGCCGTAGGGACTTTGCTGTGAATTAAATAAGGGGGATGGTAGGGTCACCCGACCCCAACTTTGGACCTCAAAAAAAAAGTTCCGTAACTTTACCCACTGGGTATTTGTCCAGCACCTTAGCAGGCTATCGAGTGTACCTAGGTGACAAAGCTTGCGTAGGGACTTGCTTGAATTAAATAAGGGAGGTAGGTCACCCGACCCACTTGACCTCAAAAAAAAAGTCCGTAACTACCCACCTGGGTATTTGGTCCGCACTTAGGCAAGGCATCGAGTTACTGTGAAAACTTGCGAGGACTTGCGAATAATAGGGAGTAGTCACCCCAACTTTGGACTAAAAAAAAGTTCGTACTCACCTGGTATTTGGTCCGCACTAGGCAAGTGCTATCGAGTGTACCTAGTGTGACAAAGCTTGCCGTAGGGACTTTGCTGTGAATTAAATAGGGGGATGGTAGGGTCACCCGACCCCAACTTTGGACCTCAAAAAAAAAAGTTCCGTAACTTTACCCACCTGGGATTTGGGTCCAGGCAACCTTAGGCAAGTGCCTATCGAGTGTACCTAGTGTGGAAAAAGCTTTGCCGTAGGACTTTGCTGTGAATTAAATAAGGGGGATGGTAGGGTCACCCGACCCCAACTTTGGACCTCAAAAAAAAAGTTCCGTAACTTTACCCACCTGGGTATTTGGGTCCAGGCAACCTTAGGCAAGTGCCTATCGAGTGTACCTAGTGTGGACAAAAGCTTTGCCGTAGGGACTTTCTGTGAATTAATAAGGGGGAGGTAGGTCACCGACCCCAACTTTGGAACCTCAAAAAAAAAAGTTCCGTAACTTTACCCACCTGGGTATTTGGGTCCAGGCAAACCTTAGGCAAGTGCCTATCGAGTGTACCTAGTGTGGACAAAAGCTTTGCCGAGGGACTTTGCTGAATTAAATAAGGGGGATGGTAGGGTCACCCGACCCCAACTTTGGACCTCAAAAAAAAAAAGTTCCGTAACTTTACCCACCTGGGTATTTGGGTCCAGGCAACCTTAGGCAAGTGCCTACGAGTGTACCTATGTGGACAAAAGCTTTGCCTAGGGACTTTGCTGTGAATTAAAAAGGGGGATGGTAGGGTCACCCACCCCAACTTTGGACCTCAAAAAAAAAAGTTCCGTAACTTTACCCACCTGGGTATGGGTCCAGGAACCTTAGGCAAGTGCTATCAGTGACCTAGTGTGGCAAAAGTTTGCCGTAGGGACTTTGCTTGAATAATAAGGGGGATGTAGGGTCACCCGACCCCAACTTTGGACCTCAAAAAAAAAGTTCCGTAACTTTACCCACCTGGTATTTGGGTCCAGGCAACCTTAGCAAGTGCCTATCGAGTGTACTAGTGTGGACAAAAGCTTTGCGTAGGACTTTGCTGTGAATTAAATAAGGGGATGTAGGGTCACCCACCCCAACTTTGGACCTAAAAAAAAAAAAGTTCCGTAACTTTACCCACCTGGGTATTTGGTCCAGGCAACTTAGGCAGTGCCTATCGAGTGTACTAGTGTGGACAAAAGCTTTGCGTAGGGACTTTGCTGTGAATTAAATAGGGATGGTAGGGTCACCCGACCCCAACTTTGGACCTCAAAAAAAAAAGTTCCGTAACTTTACCCACCTGGGTATTTGGGTCCAGGCAACCTTAGGCAAGTGCCTATCGAGTGTACCTAGTGTGGACAAAAGCTTGCCGTAGGGACTTTGCTATGAATTATAAGGGGATGGTAGGGTCACCCGACCCCAACTTTGGACTCAAAAAAAAAAAAGTTCCGTAACTTTACCCACCTGGGTATTTGGGTCCAGGCAACCTTAGGCAAGTCCTATCGAGTGTACCTAGTGTGGACAAAAGCTTTGCCGTAGGACTTGCTGTGAATTAAATAAGGGGGATGGTAGGGTCACCGACCCCAACTTTGACCTCAAAAAAAAAGTTCCGTAACTTTACCCACTGGTTTTGGTCCAGGCAACCTTGCAAGTGCTATCGAGTGTACCTATGTGGACAAAAGCTTTGCCGTAGGGACTTTGCTGTGAATTAATAAGGGGGATGGTAGGGTCACCGACCCAACTTTGGACCTCAAAAAAAAAAAGTTCCGTAACTTTACCCCCTGGGTATTTGGGTCCAGGCAACCTTAGGCAAGTGCCTATCGAGTGTACCTAGTGTGGACAAAAGCTTTGCCGTAGGGACTTTGCTGTGAATTAAATAAGGGGGATGGTAGGGTCACCCGACCCCAACTTTGGACCTCAAAAAAAAAAAGTTCCGTAACTTTACCCACCTGGGTATTTGGGTCCAGGCAACCTTAGGCAAGTGCCTATCGAGTGTACCTAGTGTGGACAAAAGCTTTGCCGTAGGGACTTTGCTGTGAATTAAATAAGGGGGATGGTAGGGTCACCCGACCCCAACTTTGGACCTCAAAAAAAAAAAGTTCCGTAACTTTACCCACCTGGGTATTTGGGTCCAGGCAACCTTAGGCAAGTGCCTATCGAGTGTACCTAGTGTGGACAAAAGCTTTGCCGTAGGGACTTTGCTGTGAATTAAATAAGGGGGATGGTAGGGTCACCCGACCCCAACTTTGGACCTCAAAAAAAAAAGTTCCGTAACTTTACCCACCTGGGTATTTGGGTCCAGGCAACCTTAGGCAAGTGCCTATCGAGTGTACCTAGTGTGGACAAAAGCTTTGCCGTAGGGACTTTGCTGTGAATTAAATAAGGGGGATGGTAGGGTCACCCGACCCCAACTTTGGACCTCAAAAAAAAAAAGTTCCGTAACTTTACCCACCTGGGTATTTGGGTCCAGGCAACCTTAGGCAAGTGCCTATCGAGTGTACCTAGTGTGGACAAAAGCTATGCCGTAGGGACTTTGCTGTGAATTAAATAAGGGGGATGGTAGGGTCACCCGACCCCAACTTTGGACCTCAAAAAAAAAAAGTTCCGTAACTTTGGGTCCAGGCAACCTTAGGCAAGTGCCTATCGAGTGTACCTAGTGTGGACAAAAGCTTTGCCGTAGGGACTTTGCTGTGAATTAAATAAGGGGGATGGTAGGGTCACCCGACCCCAACTTTGGACCTCAAAAAAAAAAAGTTCCGTAACTTTACCCACCTGGGTATTTGGGTCCAGGCAACCTTAGGCAAGTGCCTATCGAGTGTACCTAGTGTGGACAAAAGCTTTGCCGTAGGGACTTTGCTGTGAATTAAATAAGGGGGATGGTAGGGTCACCCGACCCCAACTTTGGACCTCAAAAAAAAAAAAGTTCCGTAACTTTACCCACCTGGGTATTTGGGTCCAGGCAACCTTAGGCAAGTGCCTATCGAGTGTACCTAGTGTGGACAAAAGCTTTGCCGTAGGGACTTTGCTGTGAATTAAATAAGGGGGATGGTAGGGTCACCCGACCCCAACTTTGGACCTCAAAAAAAAAAGTTCCGTAACTTTACCCACCTGGGTATTTGGGTCCAGGCAACCTTAGGCAAGTGCCTATCGAGTGTACCTAGTGTGGACAAAAGCTTTGCCGTAGGGACTTTGCTGTGAATTAAATAAGGGGGATGGTAGGGTCACCCGACCCCAACTTTGGACCTAAAAAAAAAAAAGTTCCGTAACTTTACCCACCTGGGTATTTGGGTCCAGGCAACCTTAGGCAAGTGCCTATCGAGTGTACCTAGTGTGGACAAAAGCTTTGCCGTAGGGACTTTGCTGTGAATTAAATAAGGGGGATGGTAGGGTCACCCGACCCCATCCGGGTCTTTGCCGTACGGAAATGTTTACGGATTAAAGTTATTTTACATAGGTTTGATTCTAAATAAATTATTGTTTAGATTAACCAAAATATTTATGTCAAATCGTTTTTATTCTATTTGACGTAATTAGTGTATTCGTGTGTAACTCTTACACGTATCGCTCTTCTTATCGAAATGTAATAAATAAATTACAAGAGTGACTATTTACTTTTGAATAATTACGTGAGCTAGCTATTTCTTTGGCGAAAAGTGAATATAATGGTTATCAATTTTTCTTTTTAATCGTATAACTATATAAGCTTGAAGATCTTCTTGTTTCGCTACAGTAGTATAGTGTAACCAGTTGTTATCAATTGTTATTATTATTATACAGACAATAACCAATCCCTCATGAAAGAGAAAGGAGAAAGTTTTTTTTTTTAATTCCCGGCCTTAAAAAAAAGTTATTAAATACACAAATAAATTATTAAACTTTTCTGTGTTTAAATGGAATTTATTGGAAATTATTTTCATCAATTTTATTTATTTGTTATCATATATATAAGTACGTGTCGTGTTATTGCAAATCTTCGGTTTTTAGGCATGATCATGTTGGTGCGTTTTCGTATTGTTCGCTGGCTTATTGTTCGCTAGCTTGATTCATCTTATTGTTCGCTGGCTTATTGTTCGCTAGCTTGAGATTGAGATGGTGGGTAATGTATGCTTAGCAGGAGATGATACCCATATCGACGCACCTGATTATTCTCCTTTTGGAGATCATGCGATGCCATTATTTTAGTATGTTGATTCGTCTCTTTTTAATCAATTTACGAGGTTTAAACATCAGTAAACTGCAATCGTCATAACTTAATAGAAACAAATACATATGCATATACCATGTTACTGCAGTTCACAATAATTAAATGAATAAAGCTACAGGAAAAAGTGGTAAGAGCCCGATTATGTTTTCTCCCAATGCCATATTTTTAAGTCATTTAGTACCTCCGATTATGGACTTTCCATTTTGAATTTTTCTTGGAGTTCGGTATTTTTGTGATTTTACTTTTTATGATTCTTCCAATTCAATTTCTAAAAAGATGAAAATGTTTCATACACTTGAGTGGCTATGTTTTACTATGGAACAAACTTTGTGCATATACTTTCCGTACTCATATTCGCCGATAGCTTTTCCATATACAGTAACCTTAACCATGACACCATAACTTCTTTCGCTAGAATTTCGACAATCGAACAGCATCAGTGCGAGACGGAAATCGTGACTAAAGATGAGATAAACAAATGCGGAAAGAAATAAAGACAATAGTAGTATACCGCTGTCCAAAAGTCAAAAATCGATTGAGAAAAAACAAATCCGAGCTACAAACTAAAACTGAGGGAAGCACATCAAATATAAGAGGAAATCAACGAAACAACAGAAACACTAAAGTTTAAGTGCAACAAAAAAACCCAAACGAATAGTGATTAATTAACTGATGCTGAAATAAACTATATAAAAATATATAATACAAGAAATCATTAAACAATTGGTATGACAGTTAACATAACAATGATAGCTTCACAAATGTTTGGTTGGGGGGGGGGGGGGGGGGGGGGGACAAACACAAAATATGGAATTTATGATAATTATACATACATGTAGTACGTGTCATTGTAACAGTCCTTCATAAACCACATTTTTATGAACTAATTTCACTGTTACTATTGGACAAGGCAAAAAAAAAAAAAAAAAAAAAAAAAAAAATGATACCATGAAATAAACTTTAATTTTTTCTTTAATAAACATTCATATGCCATATTTTAAGAACGCAGTTTGTGGAAGGCTATTGAAAGAAGTATCCACACACTAATAATCGTTATACTAAATTGAATACAACTCTGAATATTGCCATTGAATTATAAAATTCTTCTAATACAGCAGCATGTGTATAACAATAACACGTTCAAATAAAGTATGTTGAAATTCATTTGGGACCAGAATTGTTTAAGGCGTCAAAACTTCTGATTTATGATTGTCTTACAATTAAAAAAAAGTATTGACATTTAAAAATTTATAATAAACTGATTAGTTGATTCAAATATATATTTGTCAGCGTCCTCCTTCTTCACCCATAATTACTTGTTTTTATTAAAATAGGTTACTCTGTGTGTTTACTTTAAATGAAATATGCACTGTTCAAGGTCTACGTATTTCTAACTTGGTGCCGATTTCAACAGTACTTCTCGCCTCACTGCTTTCAATACTTACATATGGCGACATTAATCAATTCGTTGTTAGTGAACAAAGAAAATCGGTAAACATAAAATTAGAAAAATTAAAATATGGTCTATTTTGTCAGTTTGTTTTCGATCAAACGAGTTTTAATGTCCCTCTGGTATCTTTCGCCCCTCCCTTGAGAAACAAGTTTGTTAATGGGTACACGAAGAAGAGGTTGGAGAAGAATGAACGAAATATTAAAATGAAATGTTAATAGGAACTTCACTTTTCATAATAAGTATAACAATTTATAAACCTAGTACCTTTGATTTTTTTAAAGATACATCATATTTGTATGGCTGAAAATAATTCAAAAATATATTAGGTAAATCGACCCCCTTCTCACCCCTTACGACTTGCTCATATGTACGATAATACGTTGTGTGTGTGTTTTTTTTTTTTTAAAGAATCATATTTTCAATTGAAACCATAGAAGTAAATGAATTGTAAGAATTTGATATATTATTGTCGATTAGATTATATTTAGAATATGTTATTACTATACTATATATAAAAATATTAATTTTCGCGAACCATTTAGGTCACGGAAATTCCAAAATATGGCATCAGTAAGGAGAGTTGTACAAACAATGTAAATACACAGAACCCCATCCAAACTTGCTTTAGCTAATAGTATTCATCTTTTTCTATTTTATATGTACTAACAACATTCCATTTTTCTATAATTTCAATTAAAAAATTCCAAAATCTGAGTCCAATGCCCCAAATAAGCGTTGTCTGATTGGTTGAAGTACTGTGGCGTCGATGATAAGCATAGAAAGCCTCGATGTAAAGCACACGCTTCACAGGAATAAGGAGAGTTTTACAAATAATGTGAATACACAGATCCTCCATCCTATTTATGTTTTGCTGAAAATGTTGCAGTGTTCATCATTTCTGTTTTGATTCTGCTAACAACATTCCATTTTTTCTATAATTCCGATTTAAAGATGTGGAAACCCGTAATAAAAATAGATGGCCTCAATGATTTAAAAGCAACGCAAAAAATTCCGTTAATACGACCCTGAGTTCAACCGGGGTTATATAAACCGATTCACAAATAAAGATCTTGCGCTCAAATGTAATTCTTAGTGAAGTAAACTGGTAAATTCGTTTACGGAAATTTATACACACTTTATCATTAATATATTACCAGGCTTTTGCATATTCACGTTTTTTTATGCTCAACTTTATTCAAATTCAATTCTATACATTTTTTTTTACGTAAACCAATAGGAGTAAGAATATTATTTCGCGCCAATGTAACCAGCATCATCAAAATTATTTACCGTTATCTTTGTGAAATTTCAGTTATATAGTTTATTAATTAGAGAAATTTTGGTAAGTATTACTTATTAATGTTAAGTTCTACTGATGTGCTTCTCTAGACCTTTTTGACGGTCAGTTTTATTCCATTTATCTCAATATTATCCCCGATGACAGAAATGTCAACCCGACCTATTTCAGTATTTGTGTCAAAAGTGAAAATCGCATCTATTTGATGAAATAATTTCTTCATAAACTTTACATGCATTACTTCTGTATAACTATTATTTGATAACCAATCACATTCACGTTGCATGCTTGCATGATAATGGGTTATGTATTGGTACATGCACAGGAGTTTCGACTTTGGTATATTTTTACCCCCTTATTGATAGGATTTCAAACTCCTGTGGTACATGTGAGGTGCAGGTGGCAGTTAGGTCCGCTGCTGTATGCCCTGAGGTAATCGGTGCCCTGAGGTAATCGTGGTAATGCGTCATTGATTAAATACGCACGAAAATATAGTTCTTATTTAGATAGATCTTAATACCAAATTTTAATGTGACCAAATACCAAAGATGTCAACAAACTTCCCAAATGATTTTATTATTTGTATTCACCGATCATTCATTTTGTATGTACGTGTACAGTAGGGTGGGGATGGCTGGTAAAATTATAAACTTTTTTTTTTATAAAAGTTCAATTAATGATCTGAAGTATTCATTCGTGACAGGGTTACCTGAGGTAACCCCAATTATAACAACAAATACAACAATTAAACTCAAGTCAACTGAGGTAACTTTATATATACATCACATAAACAATACAAATCTATGAAGTCCTAGATTCTAAATTAAGAAATTGTGTAATTAAAATATAAATGTATACACTAGCAAAGTATGTACTTAAAATTCTTTCAAAACAGGGTAACCTGTGGTAACCCAAACAATAACAGCAAATACAACCTATTTAAATCAAGTTAATTCAGATCACCTTTACATATACATCACATAAACAATATAATTTCAATGAATTCCTACATGACAAAAGAAGAAAGTGGTTATTACAGCATAAATGCATATACTAGCAAAGTATCTACTAAGTATTTTGTTATGACAGGGTAACCTCAGGTAACCCATAAAATAGCAACAAGTATTATCCATTGATATCAAGTTAACTTAAGTCGCCTTTCCAATATATCACATAAACAATACCCATCTATGAAGTCCTATATCTAAAATAAAGAAATTGTTTGATTGCAACATAAATGTTTACACTAGCAAACTATCTAAAAAGCATTCTTCATAACATGAGTACCTGAGGTAACCCAAGAAATAATTACAAATATAACCCACATAACTGAAGTTAACTGAGGTCACCTTTACATGTGCATCACATAAACAATACAACTTTCATGAAGTCCTACATTTAAAATAAAGAAGTTTTTATATTACAATTAATGTAAACACTAGCAAAGTGTCTACGAAGGATTCATTCATTACAGGGTTACCTAAGTTAACCATAACAATAACAACAGAGATAACCTATCTAACTCAAGTTAACTGAGGTCACCTTTAAATATATATGCATCACATAAACAATACAAATCTATGAAGTCCTACATTTCAAAAATGTGGAGTTACAATACAAATGTATACACTAGCAAAGTATCTACGAAGAATTCTTTCATAGCAGGGTTACCTGAGGTAACCAATACAAAAACAACAAAAACATCCTATTTAACTCAAGTTAATTCAGATCACCTTTACATATACATCACATAAATAATATAACTTTAATGAATTCCTACATTAAAAATGAAGAAGTTGATTTATTACACCATAAATGGATATACTAGCAAAGTATCTACTAAATATTCTGTCATGACAGGTTACCTCAGGTAACCCATGAAATAGAAACAAGTATTATCCATTCATATCAAGTTAACTTAAGTCGCCTTTCAGAAATATCACAGAAACAATACACATCTATGAAGTCCTACATTAAAATAAAAAAAATTGGCGGATTACAACATAAATGTGTACACTAACAAACTATCTCAAAAGCATTCTTCATAACATGGGTACCTGAGGTAACCCCAGACATAATTACAAATATAACCCACTTAACTGAAGTAAACTGAGGTCACCTTTACATGTGCATCACATAAATAATACAACTTTCATGAAGTCCTACATTTAAAATAAAGAAGTTTGTTTATTACAATTAATGTAAATACTAGCAAAGTTTCTACGAAGGATTCATTCATTACAGGGTTACCTCAGGTAAACATAACAATAACAACAAAGATAACCCATCTAACTCAAGTTCACTGAGGTCACCTTTTAATATATATACATCACATAAACAATACAAATCTATGAAGTCCTACATTTCAAATTAAAAAATTGTGGAGTTACAATACAAAGGTATACACTAGCAAAGTATCTACTAAGAATTATTTCATAGCAGGGTTACCTGAGGTAACCAATACAATAACAACAATACAACCTATTTAACTCAAGTTAATTCAAATCACCTTTGCATATGCATCACATAAACAATATAACTTTAATGAATTCCTACATTTAAAAAGAAGAAGTTGGTTTATTACACCATAAATGGATATACTAGCAAAGTATCTACTAAATATTCTGTCATGACAGGGTTACCTCAGGTAACCCATGAAATAGAAACAAGTGTTATTCATTCATATCAAGTTAACTTAAGTCGCCTTTCAGAAATATCACATAAACAATACACATCTATGAAGTCCTACATTTAAAATAAAGGAATTGTCCGATTACAACACAAATGTTTACACTAGCAAACTATCTCAAAAGCATTCTTCATAACATGGGTACCTGAGGTAACCCCAGACATAATTACAAATATAATCCACTTAACTGAAGTTTTCTGAGGTCACCTTAACATGTGCATCACATAACAATACAAGTTTCATGAAGTCCTGCATTTGAAATAAAGAAGTTTGTTTATTACAATTAATGTAAACAATAGCAAAGTATCTACAAAGAATTCATTCATTACAGGGTTACCTCAGGTAACCCAATAATAACAACAAATACAACCCATATAACTCAAGTTAACTCAGGTATCACCTTTAAATATATATGCATCACATAAACAATACAAATCTATGAAGTCTACATTTTAAAATTAAGAAATTATGTAATTAGAAAATAAATGTTTACACTTACAAAGTTATATACTAAGAATTCTTTCATAGCAGGGTTACCTGAGGTAACCAATACAATAACAACAATACAACTTATTTAACTCAAGTTAATCCAAATCACCTTTACATATACATCACATAAACAATATAACTTTAATGAATTCCTAAATTAAAAAGAAGAAGTTGGTTTATTACACCATAAATGGATATACTAGCAAAGTATCTACTAAATATTCTGTCATGACAGGGTTACCTCAGGTAACCCATGAAATAGAAACAAGTGTTATTCATTCATATCAAGTTAACTTAAGTCGCCTTTCAGAAATATCACATAAACAATACACATCTATGAAGTCCTACATTTAAAATAAAGGAATTGTCCGATTACAACACAAATGTTAAAACTAGCAAACTATCTCAAAAGCATTCTTCATAACATGGGTACCTGAGGTAACCCCAGACATAATTACAAATATAATCCACTTAACTGAAGTTTTCTGAGGTCACCTTAACATGTGCATCACATAACAATACAAGTTTCATGAAGTCCTGCATTTGAAATAAAGAAGTTTGTTTATTACAATTAATGTAAACAATAGCAAAGTATCTACAAAGAATTCATTCATTACAGGGTTACCTCAGGTAACCCAATAATAACAACAAATACAACCCATATAACTCAAGTTAACTCAGGTATCACCTTTAAATATATATGCATCACATAAACAATACAAATCTATGAAGTCTACATTTTAAAATTAAGAAATTATGTAATTAGAAAATAAATGTTTACACTTACAAAGTATATACTAAGAATTCTTTTATAGCAGGGTTACCTGAGGTAACCAATACAATAACAACAATACAACTTATTTAACTCAAGTTAATCCAAATCACCTTTACATATCCATCACATAAACAATATAACTTTAATGAATTCCTAAATTAAAAATAAAGAAGATGATTTATTACACCATAAATGGATATACTAGCAAAGTATCTACTAAATATTCTGTCATGACAGGGTTACCTGAGGGTAACCCATGAAATAGAAACAAGTATTATCCATTCACATCAAGTTAACTTAAGTCGCCTTTCAAAATATCACATAAACAATACACATCTATGAAGTCCTACATTTAAAATAAAGAAATTGTCAGATTACAACATAAATGTTTACACTAGCTAACTATCTCAAAAGCATTCTTTATAACATGGGTACCTGAGGTAACCCCAGACATAATTACAAATATTACCCACTTAACTGAAGTTAACTGAGGTCACCTTTACATGTGCATCACATAAACAATACAACTTTCATGAAGTCCTACATTTAAAATAAAGAAGTTTTTATATTACAATTAATGTAAACACTAGCAAAGTGTCTACGAAGGATTCATTCATTACAGGGTTACCTAAGTTAACCATAACAATAACAACAGAGATAACCTATCTAACTCAAGTTAACTGAGGTCACCTTTAAATATATATGCATCATATAAACAATACAAATCTATGAAGTCCTACATTTCAAAAATGTGGAGTTACAATACAAATGTATACACTAGCAAAGTATCTACGAAGAATTCTTTCATAGCAGGGTTACCTGAGGTAACCAATACAATTACAACAAATACAACCTATTTAACTCAAGTAAAATCATACCACCTTTACATATACATCACATAAACAATATAATTTTAATGAATTCCTACATTTAAAATGAAGAAGTTGGTTTATTACACCATAAATGCATATCCTAGCAAAGTATCTACTAAATATTCTGTCATGACAGGGTTACCTCAGGTAACCCATGAAATAGCAACAGTATTATCCATTCATATCAAGTTAACTTAAGTCGCCTTTCCGATATATCACATAAACAATACACATCTAGGAAGTCCTACATTTAACATAAAGAAATTGTCTGATTACAACATGTTTACACTAGCAAACTATCTAAAAAGCATGCTTCATAACATAAGGTACCTGAGGTAACCCCAGATATAATCACAAATATAACCCACTTAACTAAAGTTAACTGATGTCACCTTTACATGTGCATCACATAAACAAAACAACTTTCATGAAGTCCTACATTTGAAATAAAGAAGTTTGTTTATTACAATTAATGTAAACAAGAGCAAAGTATCTACGAAGAATTCATTCATTACAGGGTTACCATAGGTAACCCAATAATAACAACAAATACAACCCATTTAACTTAAGTTAACTCAGGTATACACCTCTAAATATATATGCATCACATAAACAATACAAATCTATGAAGTCCTACATTTTCAAATTAAGAATTGTGTAATTAAAAAAAACAAATGTATACACTTACAAAGTATATATTAAGAATTCTTTCATAGCAGGGTTACCTGAGGTAACCAATACAATAACAACAAATAAAACTTATTTAACTCAATTTAATTCAGATCACCTTTACATATACATCACATAAAAAATATACCTTCAATGAATTTCTACATTTAAAACGAAGAAGTTGGTTTATTACACCATAAATGCATAAACTAGCAAAGTATCTACTAAGTATTCTGTCATGACACGGTTACCTCAGGTAACCCATAAAATAACAACAAGTATTTTCCATTCATATCAAGTTAACTTAAGTCGCCTGTACGGTATATCACATAAACAATACACATCCATGAAGTCCTACATTTAAAACAAAGAAATATAAATGTTTACAATAGCAAACTTTCTAAAAAGCATTCTTTATGTCATGGGTACCTGAGGTAACCCCAGACATAATTACAAATATAACCCACTTAACTGAAGTTAACTGAGTTCACCTTTACATGTACATCACATAAGCAATACAACTTTCATGAAGTCCTACATTTGAAATAAAGAAGTTTGTTTATTACAATTAATGTAAACACTAGCAAAGTATCTACGAAGAATTCATTCATTACAGGGTTACCTGAGAGACAGGGTTACCTCAGGTAACCTAATAATAACAACAAATACAACCCTTTTAACTCAAGTTTACTCAGGTAACATATATCTATACATCGCATAAACAATACAAATCTATGAAGTCCTACATTTTAATTTAAGAAATTGTGTAATTACAACATCAATGCATATACCAGCAAAGTATCTACGAAGAATTCTTTCATAACAGGGTTACCTCAGGTAACCCCAAAAATAACATTAGATATAATCAATTCAAATAAAGTTAACTTAAGTTGCCTTTCCTAAATATCATATAAACAATACACATCTATGAAGTTCAAATTTATAAAAAAATAAATCGTTTATTACAACTTAAATGTATATTCTGGAAAACTATCTACAAAGTATTCTTACATGACAGGATAACCTCGGGAAACCATAACAATAACATCAGATAAAAATACAAATCTATGAAGTCCTACATTTTTAAATTAAGAAATTGTGTGATTAAAATACAAATGTATACACTAGCATAGTATCTTCTAATATTTTTTTAATAACAGGGTTACCTGAGGTAACCCAAGCAATAACAGCAATTACAACCAATTTAACTCAAGTTAATTCAGATGACCTTTACATTAACATCACATAAACAATATAACTTCAATGAATTCCTACATTGAAAATGAAAAAGTTGGTTTATTACACCATAAATACATATACTAACAAAGTATCTACTAAGTATTCTGTCATGACAGGGTTACCTCAGGTAACCAATAAAATAGCTACAAGTATAATCCATTTAAATCGAGTTAAGACAGATCGCATTTTCTAAATATCGCGTAGGCAATTTACATCTGAGAAGTCCTACATGTAAAATAAAGAAATTGTTTGATTACAACATAAATGTTTACACTAGCAAACTATCTAATAAGCATTTTTTTCATAACAGGGGTACCTGAGGTAACCCCAATTATAATTGCAAATATAACCCACTTAATTGAAGTTATTTGAGATCACCTTTACATATATATCCCATAAACAATATAACTTCAATGAAGTCCTACATTCAAAATGAATAAGTTGGTTTATTACAATTATTGTAAAGACTAGCAAAGTATCTACGAAGTATTCATTCATGACAGGGTTACCTCAGGTAACCCCAATTATAACACCAAATACAACCCATTTAACCCAAGTAAACTCGTGTAACATTTACATATAATCGCATAAACATACAAATCTATGAAGTCCTACATTTTGAATTAAGAAATTGTGTAATTACAGCATAAACGCATATATACCAGCAAAGTATCTACGAAGTATTCTTTCATAACAGGATTACCTCAGGTAACCCAAAAAATAACAACAAATATAATCGATTCAAATCAAATTAACATAAGGTTGCAGTTTTGTTATTGACTGCTCCATAGGCTTACATGCAAAACAGCTGGTCTTAGAAAAAAAATCGTGTTCATATCATGGATGTACCAAAGTGAAATTGTGATTTAATTGAAAAAAGGGGGTCTTGCCACGAAGAATAAAACGTTACGCAATCCTGAAGTCAATTCATTTTTTTTCTACTTTCTGTTTGCTATTTTTACTAGACCTCACCACTTCAAGTACTCATGATATCCTTCCACTTTCCTGGAATGATATCCCCAAAAGATGCAAGATTTTTAAAAAAATCTATATTTATGTTTCCATTCACCATAAACCTATAAACAAACAGAAAAAAATGAGTTCAGAAAAAAATTCAGTCTACTAAATTATCTGTAAATCTCTTTCTTGTCTATCTTTATGAATAACTTGACCATGCACAGTTGTACAGTGGTTCACTGAGGTAACCTGACCATGCACAAGAGTACAATGGTTCCCTGAGGTAACCTGACCATGCACAGTTGTACAGTGGTTACCTGAGGTAACCTGACCATGCACATTAGTACAATGGTTCCCTGAGGAAACCTACAAGGCACAGTAGTGCAATTGTTCCCTGAGGTAACCTGACCATGCACAGAAGTGCAATGGTTCCCTGAGGAAACTTGACCATGCACAGAAGTACAATGATTCCCTGAAGTAATCTGACCATGTACAGTAGTACAATGGTTCCCTGGGGAAACCTGAACATGTACAGTAGTACAATGGTTCCCTGAGGTAACATGACAATGCACAGTATTACAATGGTTCCCTGAGGTAACCTGGCCATACACAGTTATACAGTGGTTACCTGAGGTAACCTGACCATGCACATTAGTACAATGGTTCCCTGAGGAAACCTACCAGGCACAGTAGTGCAATTGTTCCCTGAGGTAACCTGACCATGCACAGAAGTACAATGGTTCCCTGAGGAAACTTGACCATGCACAGAAGTACAATGGTTCCCTGAGGTAACCTGACCATGCACAGTTGTACAGTGGTTACCTGAGGTAACCTGACCATGCACATTAGTTCAATGGTTCCCTGAGGAAACCTACAAGGCACAGTAGTGCAATTGTTCCCTGAGGTAACCTGACCATGCACAGAAGTGCAATGGTTCCCTGAGGAAACTTGACCATGCACAGAAGTACAATGGTTCCCTGAAGTAATCTGACCATGTACAGTAGTACAATGGTTCCCTGGGGAAACCTGACCATGTACAGTAGTACAATGGTTCCCTGAGGTAACATGACAATGCACAGTATTACAATGGTTCCCTGAGGTAACCTGGCCATACACAGTTATACAGTGGTTACCTGAGGTAACCTGACCATGCACATTAGTACAATGGTTCCCTGAGGAAACCTACCAGGCACAGTAGTGCAATTGTTCCCTGAGGTAACCTGACCATGCACAGAAGTACAATGGTTCCCTGAGGAAACTTGACCATGCACAGAAGTACAATGGTTCCCTGAAGTAATCTGACCATGTACAGTAGTACAATGGTTCCCTGGGGAAACCTGACCATGTACAGTAGTACAATGGTCACCTGAGGTAACATGACAATGCACAGTAGTACAATGGTTCCCTGAGGTAACATGACCATGCACAGTAGTACTGTGGTTCCCTGAGGTAACATGACCATGTACAGTAGTACAATGGTTCCCTGAGAAAACCTGACAATGCACAGAAGCACAATGGTTCACTGAGGTAACCTGGCCATGCCCAGAAGCACAATGGTTCCATCGGTAACCTGACCATGCACAGTAGTACAATGGTTCCCTGAGATAAACTGACCATGCACAGTAGTACAATGGTTCCCTGAGGTAACATGACCATGTACAGTAGTTCAATGGTTCCCTGAAGTAACCTGATCATGCACAGTAGTGCAATGGTTCTCTGAAGTAACCTGACCATGCACGGTAGTGTAATGATTCCTTTAATACTTACCATGCACACGTAGTACAATTGTTCCCTGAAGTAACCTGACCATGCAGAGTAGTACAATGATTCCCTGAGGTTACCTACCTACCATGCACTGAAGTACAATGGTTCTCTGAAGAAACCTGACCATGCACAGTAGTGCAATGGTTCCCTGAGGTAACCTGACCATGCACAGTAGTACAATGATTCCTTGAGGTAAACTCACAATACACAACGTTACAGTACAATGGTTCCCTGAGGTACCATGACCATGCACAGTAGAACAACGTTTCCCTAAGGAGATTTGAAAATGCACAATAGTACAATGGTTCCCTGAGGTTACCTGACAATGCCCAGTTGTAAAGTGGTTACCTGGTGTAACATGACCATGAACAGTAGTACAATGATTCCCTGAGGTTACCTACAATGCACAGTAGTACAATGGTTCCCTGAGGTAACATGACCATGTACAGTAGTTCAATGGTTCCCTGAAGTAACCTGATCATGCACAGTAGTGCAATGGTTCTCTGAAGTAACCTGACCATGCACGGTAGTGTAATGATTCCTTTAATACTTACCATGCACAGTAGTACAATTGTTCCCTGAAGTAACCTGACCATGCAGAGTAGTACAATGATTCCCTGAGGTTACCTACCTACCATGCACTGTAGTACAATGGTTCTCTGAAGAAACCTGACCATGCACAGTAGTGCAATGGTTCCCTGAGGTAACCTGACCATGCACAGTAGTACAATGATTCCTTGAGGTAAACTCACAATACACAACGTTACAGTACAATGGTTCCCTGAGGTACCATGACCATGCACAGTAGAACAACGTTTCCCTAAGGAGATTTGAAAATGCACAATAGTACAATGGTTCCCTGAGGTTACCTGACAATGCCCAGTTGTAAAGTGGTTACCTGGTGTAACATGACCATGAACAGTAGTACAATGATTCCCTGAGGTTACCTACAATGCACAGTAGTACAATGGTTCACTTAAGTAACCTGACCATACACAGTACAATGGTTCCCTGCAGATTAGTATAATGGTTCCCTGGGGTTACCTGACCATGCCCAGTTGTACAGTGGTTCCCTGAGGTAACCTGACCATGCACAGTAGTGCAATGGTTCCCTCGGTAACATGACCATGCACAGTAGTACAATGGATCCCTGAGGTAACCAGACCATGCACAGTAGAACAATAGTTCCTTGAAGTAACCCGATCATGCACAGTAGTACCATGGTTCCCTGAGGTAACCTTACCATGTTCAGTAGTACAGTGGTTCCCTGAGGTAACCTGGTCATGCATAGTAATTTACATATGACCTGAGGTAACCTTGTCATGTACAGTAATTTACAGATGACCTGAGGTAACCTTGTCATGTACAGTAATTTACAGATGACCTGAGGTAGCCTGTCCGTGAAAAAAAAAGAACATAGATGTAATATTGACTGACTAAGCTGACGAAGGGAGTTATGAACATTCAATTGTGGTAACCTGAGGTTTGTAGAAAATTAGCGTTTTGCAAAGTTTATTTGTGGTAACATGCAGCTGGTACAATGACCATGAAGTTGTGACCTTAGCTAATCTCACCATATTCTAACATACAGAGGTATTCTGAGTTACATATTATATACAGTAGTTAAGAAATGACATTAGTTAACATGTGCATGGCCATGTATAGAAATTCAGAAGTGCCTGGGGAAAACTAAAAAATATTGTTTTGTAAAGTTTATACAAGTGTGGTAATACGAGTATGTGCAGTAATACATGAGTAAACCTCACCATGTACAGCAATACAGAGGTAATATTAGGTAACCTCACAATGTTCAATCATACAGAGGTGACCTGAGGTAACCTCACCATGTGAGCAATCATAAATATGATCTGAGATACAGGAAATACACAGTAATTTAGAGATGACCTAAGGTTATCTGACCATGTACAAAAGTCCACTGGAGATGTGAGGTTTTTCCTTGAAAATATCCAACATCTCTCAAATAAGATTGATAAGGACAATTAACATTTTAAAAAAGCAGTTATATACTATATAACCTGTGCTTGTAACTACGTTACTATCAAAGTAAAGTCAAATGAAAAAAAAATAGATTACTGTTCGTACTGCAATGTTTCTCTTTTTTAATACTGGTGAATAAAATCCTTACAGTGTGTACTGGCTGGTCATCATCGCGTATGATACGATTTTGATACTCATACACAGCTAATGAATATTAGGCATGAATATAGATCAGATCAGCACGTGTAGCCATAGACTGAGAGTTGTAGATTTGTAGTGTAAATATATAAATGACGTTTATAGAATACAAAATTAGATCAGAAACATAGTTATTAAAATTGAGAAAGGAAATGGTGAATATGTCAAAGCGACAACCACCCGACCATATAGCAGACAACAGCCGAAGGCAACGGTACCAATGGGTCTCTAATGTAGCGAGAATTCCCACAGCTGTAGGTGTCCTTCAGCTGGCCCCTAAAAATATGCATAATAGTTCAGTGATAATGGACGTCATACTAAACTCCGAATTATACACAAGAAACTAAAATTTAAAATCATACAAGCCTAACAAAGGCCAGAGGCTCCTGACTTGGGACATGCGCAAAATCGCGGCGGGGTTAAACATGTTTATGAGATCTCAACCCTTCCCCTATACATCTAGCCAGTGTAGAAAAGTAAAAGCATAACAATACGCACATTATAATTCAGTTCAAGAGAAGTCCGAGTCCGATGTCAAAAGATGTAACAAAAGAAAATAAATAAAATGACAATAGTACATAAATAACAACAGACTACTAGCAGTTAACTTACATGCCAGCTTCAGACCTCAATTAAACTGATTGAAAGATTATGTGTTAATCATATGAATATCAGGCACAATCCTTCCCGTTAGGGGTTTAGTATCATACTATCATAAAATATATGAGAAGAACATAACCCGTGTCATGCCAACAACTGTTTTTTAGAAATAGATGTGTTTAGTTCCGATTCAAAGACTCTATCAGTGAATCAATATTAAAGCCAAAATATGCAATCTTTAATAACCTGATAACAGTATCGTAACTATATCCTTTTTTAATAAGTCTATTTAAAGGTTTTGTTAGTTTCTGAGGAGAATACTGACATTTTTGTTCATTATATAGAATACTTCCATAAAAAATTGGATGTGAAATACCTGAACGTATAAGATGTCTGCATGTTGAGCTATATTTACGAATGATGTCCTTATACCGATGATAAAATTTAGTAAATGTTTTGACTAGTTTTTGATATCGAAAACCCTGGTGTAATAATTTTTTAGTAATACATAAATTTCTCTCGCTAAAATCTAATACGTTGTTACATACACGAGAGAATCGTAATGTTGAGATATATAAACACCATAAGATTATGACAAGGGAACGTCACCATCTACAAATGGATAATTAACAATAGGAAATGAAAAAAACATCTCTCTTATCAACAATGTTTGTATTAATCTTCCCGTTTATGATATAGATATCAAGATCGAGGAAAGGGCAGTGGTCATTGTTATCATTAGCTTTAATTAAAGTAAGTTCTACAGGATGAATTTCTTTAGTATACATACGGAAGTCATTATTATTGAGAGCCAATATATCATCCAAATATCTAAAAGTATTGTTAAATTTTTGTATCAAATATTGTTTTGATGGGTCTTTGCTAATTTAAGTCATAAATTGTAACTCATAACAATACAAAAACAGGTCCGCAATAATTGGTTCACAGTTAGTCCCCATTGGAATTCCAATAACTTGACGATATACGGAATCTCTAAAGCGAACAAAAATGTTATCAAATAAAATTTCAAGCGCATAAATAAAATCAAAGCATGTCCAATTGACATAGTTCTTTTGTTTATTGCTACTAAAAAATGATCGCAAAGAGTTTGAACATATGTACTCGCAATCCGACTTTTTTAATGCCCAGTTAATTAGGGATGTGAATTTTTTCTTAATAAGAATATGAGGCAAAGTGGTATATAGGGTAGAAAAATAAAAACTTTAAACAGATTTAAAATCACCAATATATGCATGCAATTTATCAAGTACTTCCAACGAGTTTTTGACACTCCAAAAGTAATTAATTCCACTATTTTCAAAGGCCTTATTTGAACAATTTATTATCAGGTTTTTTATTGTACCAAGTGTACTAGTAAGTAAAACAGACAATTTAGTAGTTGAACAATGGACAGTGGCGGGTCCAGGGGTGTTCTGGGTATAGGAACCCTTTTTTTTGGAGATCAATGCATTTGAATGGAAACATATAGTTGAAACCCCCTCCTTGTATCCTGGATTGGGAACCCCCCTTTTTTAAATGGATGGATCCGCCACTGCCCCTCATGCAGTCGAACAAGATGGACTGATTCTAATAACCTATCTATTAAATGTTATCATTTTCTACTTATGTTACTTTAAAAGAAGTCACCAGAATCAATATATGCGTAATCTGTCCATATGTAAGTGTCATATATTACCAAACACAATGATAGTCAAAGTTTAAACAGGACATTCACGAAACTTTGGCAGCAATCATTTCATTTTCAGGGGGGGGGGGGGGCTATGTTTTTTTTTAAAGTTTGTTTCTAATTGTTCTGCCACTATATGTAATGCCCCCCCCCCCCCCCCCGAAAATCAAATGTTTGCTGCCTTAGGCATGTGTGGATAACTTTTATTCTTTAATAGTTAGTTTAAATAATTGTATATACATTTATTTACATAAATCTCTTTTTAATTATTTTAAGTCATTTACGTTTCACTAAATAAATATCTGTTCACGTTGCAATGATCACAAATAAACCAAATATTTGGTTTTTTTCGTGAATTATTTGTCGTAACTTATTGTAAAAAAATGTATGTGTTCCTATTTTCTCCTATTTTTCGAACATATACTGTCAGTCGAAATAGAAAGTACAATGATGTATTTTTAGTTTATTCTATTTTTAGATCATGTTATTACTACGCATATGGGCACTATTGCCACGATTACCTGAGGGCACCGATTACCTCAGGGCATACAGCAGCGGACCTAACTGCCATCTGCATGTGAGGTCTGCACGATCACGTGACATTATTATTTGTAAACAAACATGCTCCCCGTGTAACACGTGTGAATTATCCTTTCAAAGTGTTATGAATCTTTCAATCACTATTTTATGATATATTTTTTTCTGTTTGTTTTTAGGTTTGCATATCAGTAGTCAAAGTGAATTAGACATAGTTCTGAGTAGTGTGTGTGGGTTTTTTTTAGAATTAGAAGGTAAGTCTACATAACTTCATAAGTCATTAATTAACTGAAGTCTGAAAAATGACTCAACTTTCCCTCTAATTCTCCCTCTATTTTTGAAACCTGCATACCAAATTAAAGGGCATTTGCTCCCCTTAAACACTATTTGGCCCCTTCCCTGTCATTTAATTCCCTTTAATTAAATTTGCTCAAAAGTCATACTTTCAGTCCATTTACAGTAACGGCTGATTTGTGATTTTACCATCTTAACTGCAATTTTCATATTGTACTAATATAAAAATATTGATTTTCGCAAACCATTTAGGTCACGGAAATTCCAAAATATGGCATCAGTAAGGAGAGTTGTACAAATAATGTGAATACACAGAACCGGGTCAACCCCCATCCAAAGCATCTTTAGCTAAAAGTATTCATCTTTTTCTATTTCATATGTACTAACAATATTCCATTTTCTATAATTTCGATTAAAATGTGCCAAATTCTGAGTAAAAATAGGTCGAATGCCCGAAAATAAACATTCCCTGATTGGTTGAAGTACTGTGGCGTCGATGTAAAGCATAGCAACCCTCGATGTAAAGCACACGCTTCACAGGTATAAGGAGAATTTTACAAATAATGTGTATACATAGACCCTCTATCCAATGTATCATCATCAGTATGTATTGCTGAAATTAATCAATTGTTCATTTATTTTCTGTTTTGATTCTGCTAACATTCCAATTTTTTCTATAATTTGATTTAAATATGTGAAACCCTGCAATAAGAATAGATGGCCTCAATCATGTCAATGGTAAAGGCAACCGCTAAAATTTTTCGTTAATATGTTAACATCTTAAACTTTGACCCTGGGTTCAAAGGTATTAATTAATAAACCGATCCACAAATAGAGGTCTCCTTGCGCTCAAATGTAATCCTTAGTGAAGTATACAGGCAACTTCGTTTACAGAAATATATACACACTTTATCACTCATATATTGTCATGCTTCTGCATATTCACTTTTTTTTTTACTGCTGAACTTTAGTCAAATTTTATTCTATACAAATTTTATTACGTAAAGCAGTAGGAGTAAGAATATTTTGAGCGCCAATTTAACCAGCTTCATCGCCATCATCAAAATTACTTATCGTTATCATTGTGAAATTTTACTTACGTAAGGTTTATTAATAGAGAGTAATTTTGGTAAGTATGGCTTATTAATTATAAGGTTCTTGAGATGTGCATCTCTAGACATTTTTGACGGTCAGTTTAACCCCATTTATCTCAATATTATCCCCGATGAAAGAAATGTCAACCCGACCTATTCGTGTCAAAATCTATTTGATGAACTAATTTCTTCTAAAACTGTACATGTGTACATGCATTAATTCTGTGTTATTTGATAACCAATCACATTCATTTTACATGTTTGCATGATAATGGGTTCTGTATGAGTGAACTGTAGTGTATTGCAAGATCAATGCAAATTGTGACGTATGTTATTTATGTGTCTGTTTTAGCTTTGCATATTAGCTGATCAGTAGTCGAAGTAAATCAGGCTTCGTGTCATTTTTCCGGTTCTGAGTTGCATTTTTTGTATAGAATTAGAAGGTAAGTCTAAATAAGTCATTATTCAAGAGTGGGATTGGAGTTGTCCTGATCACAAAATCCTGACATAAAAAATATGAAATCCTGAAGTCCTAAATTAAAAAGATATCAAATCCCTACATCAAGATTGAGAAATTTAAAAAAAAAAGACACACACCGAAAGGGTCAATAGAACATGGGTTTGAACGCATGAAATCTCTACTCTAAAAATGCCAGTGATAGAAAGATAAACAGATAAGCAACTGTCTAGGACCAAATAAGGGAGGGGAAAAAAAACAGTATTAGTACCATTTCGCAGGACTATAGACAGATGCATAGACAGACCAAGGGGGTGGGGGAAATTAAGTTGATTATATACACGTAGGAAATCATTGAACCATGACGGGAGAGGGCAACCCTCTGGTCAGTCAGAACCCCCCACCCCTTTATGAGAAGTTCTTGATCCGCCACTGAGATTTGCAGGTTTTCTAGGTAATGATACCTTAAAATATCACCAACTCTGATTGCATGAGCACACAGTTTGATTAATTTTAGCTCATTAGCTGGGCTCACTTGCTAAAAATGTTCATTGCGGGTCACTGGCAAATATTTTTTGATAATCATGTGCAGGTAAGCTGATAATTTAAACATGTGTGCGAGATAGAATGATAAACACTTAACAGATAATCAGGTTTTCTTCATATAGATCCCTTATATATCCCCCACTGAGGACACAATTTGATTCACATTAGCTCATTAGCTACACTCGCTCGCCAATAAGTTCATTGCGGCTCACTGGCTTATATAAAGAAGAAAAGCTGATAACATGTACATACATGAGGGTGGTAATGCCCTTAAATTTACTGTCCGGTGTCAAACAGTCATTCTCCGCTACCCTTAGCTTCAAATTAGTTTAAATTTAACTCGCTGTGATTAGTGAAAATATTCTGAAGGTGATTCTCAAATAATTATCATTACTGTTATTTTTGCAAAACATATAGCGTGATTTGTCAAAATTCAGCTGATTTTTTTATCTTCTGAAAAAAAGTGTACATTTTATCCTCATGTCTAAAAATTACCGTTGTTTTCATTTGGCAAGAATACTTCAATAAAGTACCCCATTACTACCCTCATACATGTACATTTGTATATGGTCAGATCATATGTTTTCGTATGTCATTTGAATTTGTACTTCGCTTTTTCAAATGAAATTGTGACGCCAGAATGCATTCTTAATAGCACAATAACTGATGAGAAGAGAACACATATGTCAACCAAAATTTTTGCAGCCACGTCAAAATGTGTGAGGACACCCTTTCAAGCTTGCGTTCATGTTGTGTGAAAATTGTTTTAGGAAGCTGAAAAATACCAACAATAGAACAATAAATAGATAATCGGTATTGAAAAATATCAATGCATTGAAAAGCCAATGATCTACATACATGTACATGTACAAATATATATAAATAAATATGTCAGCCATAAAATACAACTGATTTAATTTACACCACACCTGTTGGAAAAAACCTTTATGTTTTTTACTCTCTATAACTTATCTCATTCTACAATGTAGTCCATTCAACTGACAGAATAGGTGTAAATTTCATGAATTCTTTAATATCATGTACATGTATAATCATGGACTATTCTCTATATGTTGTTTTTTTCTATGGTCAGGTTGATCTTTGAAACATTCCCCATTTCGATTCTCAATTTTATCGATAGCAATTGTATCTGTTAGCCATTTAGGGGTCTTTTGCATTTAAAGTTAAGTTTTAGTGGGTTTATTTTGCAAAAAAGAACTCAATTTCCAGATCACAGTTAACATCTTTTTTTTATTTTGCTGTGTTAAAATGACCTAAATATAAACATGATAAAGGACAGTATATAGACCCAAAAATGGTATATCACATTCTACACGCAAGATTTTAGCTGAAAAGACTGCCATTGGAGTATTTAACCATTGCAACTTTTTAATTTGATCTCCTCCACTAATTAAAGTCATTGAAGTAAAATATTTAATGCAAGTTTGTCCACATTTTTGGAATATATTAATACATGTATAGAAATAATGTTGAGCCTGTTCCTAGATGCCTGAGATAGACTTCAATATTTATTATTTATTGAAAATAAATGGAATCAATTCTTTCAGAAAAGTCTTATTCTATGGAAATGTATCCCCCCTTTTATAAGTTGGAAAGGCTCCATAGAGGTCATATACGGTCTCGAACAGAAAACAAAAAAAGGAAAAATATTGTGAATTTTGGAGAATTAATATTATTAAATAAACATGCATTTGAAATATTTAAGATCTATTGTTTCAATTTTTTTAGTTCCACCTAGCTACCATTTTAGAAAACTGGGATTTCAATGCTGGTCTATTAGAGGGGTATTGATTTTCATTGGTTGTAGATATTGAATATTATTCAGTGGCAATTGGTAAATAGACACTGACAAGTCTTAGATAACATTTTATAGTTTTGTCAGTTGACTAAAATTAGGCGGAGGTGTGTTCTTATTTCTGACAGAGGGGCACTCAACCTATATCAATATGGGCATGAATCAAATTGATAGTTGCTAGATACTGAATGATTATACCACAAGAAAGTTTTAACCTGTGCATATATACTTAAAATACGATAAAAAAAATCATGTCTTTTTCAGGACTTCTGAATCCAACCATGTAGTATGGAATGTTATTGAGATATGGTTTTGGTGGATGGATGTTCATGAAGGACCTGTAGTACAAAGTATATCACTGGATTTAGCTCTTTGTCTAAGTGTATTATTAAAGTACTTTGCTTTGAGCTCAGTTCACTGTTATGCAATTCATTCTTTGTGAAATAAAGATTTGACAGACAACTCTCATGGACAAGGATTTGTCAAAGTAGTATCACCTCTATGTACAATGTAAGTATTGGGGAGATAAAAGCATTCTATTTTGATTTGAACCAAACATTTTATGAAAAAAAAGAACAAATTTACCCGACAATGCTACTCCTGCTACTTGCAATATGATGCTAGGTTGTTTTAATACATCTGTACTGCCTGCTGATGACTCGGTCCTGAGTATAAATGGTCCTTCAATTATTTTAAAAAAAATTATAAGGCCTATCTAGTCTAATTTATTTCTAAAACTATATTTCATTGTACATATTCAACATTTTTATACAACCACAAAATGCGGTCGTAAATTGGTATCCTGTGCGAAGACGGATGGTTTCCGGATAATAACTTTAGTATAAGTAAATAGAAATCAATAAAATTATAACACAATGTTTATAACCACAAAAGGAAGCTTGGGATTGATTTTGGGGGTTATGGTCCCTAAGGTTTAGGAATAAGGGGTACAAAGGTGCCCAAAACAAGCCTTAATCTAGAGTGTCAGTACAAAAAGTTGTGTACAAGTATTTCAATTGTTCTGAAATTGTACCACAATGTTTCATACCATAAGTAGAAGGTTGGGATATATTTTGTAGATTATGGGGCAAACATTCTAGGAATTAAGGGCCAAAACATCCAGAATGGTTATTGAATAACCTAAAACCAATGCTTTATGATATTTTCTTTGAAAATTAGAGTTATCTTTCTATGTTCAGAATAGTAGTTTAATCAACTTAAATCAATGCTATTTATACAATATACAATGCAATATTCACTTTACTACCAACTGATAAATTAAAGCAGTCATTAATTACCATTCAGTGATTACAAGCACTTTGATTATCATTCTAGGGTTATGCCCTTTTACAAATGGAAAGATTGAAGAATTTTTTATTTTCTGATCTCTTAACTTAAGTTTGTCTCCACTAAATTAAATGAAATGTGTATATAAGGCTTATTACCTTTAAACTTAGTTTAAGTTTAATATTTGGCAGCTTCACTTTTACAGTTCTTGATTTATGTCCCTTTATAACGTTGTATGCTAGCGGGGACATCATCTTTGTCCCTTCGGACACATTCCCCATTTATTTTTAGCTCACCTGGCCCGAAGGGCCAAGTGAGCTTTTCTCATCACTTTGCGTCCGGCGTCTGTCGTCGTCCGTCGTCGTCGTCGTCCGTCGTCGTCCTGCGTTAACTTTTACAAAAATCTTCTCCTCTGAAACTACCAGGCCAAATTAAACCAAACTTGGCCACAATCATCATTGGGGTATCTAGTTTAAAAATTGTGTCCGGTGACCCGGTCAACCAACCAAGATGGCCGCCATGGCTAAAAATAGAACATAGGGGTAAAATGCAGTTTTTGGCTTATAACTCAAAAACCAAAGCATTTAGAGCAATTCTGACATGGGGTAAAATTGTTTATCAGGTCAAGATCTATCTGCCCTGAAAATTTCAGATGAATCGAACAACCTGTTGTTGGGTTGCTACCCCTAAATTGGTAATTTTAAGGAAATTTTGCTGTTTTTGGTTATTATCTTGAAAAATATTATAGATAGAGATAAACTGTAAACAGCAATAATGTTCAGCAAAATAAGATTTACAAATAAGTCAACATTACCGAAATGGTCAAATGACCCCTTTAGGAGTTATTGCCCTTTATAGTCAATTTTTAACCATTTTTTGTTAATCTTAATTATCTTTTACAAAAATCTTCTCCTCTGAAACTACTGCGCCATATTAAACCAAACTTGGCCACAATCATCATTGGGGTATCTAGTTTAAAAATTGTGTCCGGTGACCCGGTCAACCTACCAAGATGGCCGCCATGGCTAAAAATAGAACATAGGGGTAAAATGCATTTTTTGGCTTATTACTCAAAAACCAAAGCATTTAGAGCAATTCTGACATGGGGTAAAATTGTTTATCAGGTCAAGATCTATCTGCCCTGAAAATTTCAGATGAATCGAACAACCTGTTGTTGGGTTGCTACCCCTAAATTGGTAATTTTAAGGAAATTTTGCTGTTTTTGGTTATTATCTTGAAAAATATTATAGATAGAGATAAACTGTAAACAGCAATAATGTTCAGCAAAATAAGATTTACAAATAAGTCAACATTACCGAAATGGTCAAATGACCCCTTTAGGAGTTATTGTCCTTTATAGTCAATTTTTAACCATTTTTCGTAAATCTTAGTTATCTTTTACAAAAATCTTCTCCTCTGAAACTACTGCGCCATATTAAACCAAACTTGGCCACAATCATCATTGGGGTATCTAGTTTAAAAATTGTGTCTGTTGACCTGGTCAACCTACCAAGATGGCTGCCATGGCTAAAAATAGAACATGGGATAAAATGCAGTTTTTGGCTTATAACTCAAAAACAAAAGCATTAAGAGGAAAACTGGCATGGGTTAAATTGTTTATCAGGTCAAGATCTATCTGCCCTGAAAATTTCAGACGAATCGATAGTCAATTTTTAACAATTTTCATAAAATTTGTAAATTTTTACTAACACTTTTAACTGAAACTACTGGGCCAATCATTATAGATGGGGATATATGTACGCAGCAAGAATGTTCAGTAAAGTTAGATCTACAAACATATCACCATCACCAAAACACAACTTTGTCACGAATCCATCTGTGTCCTTTGTTGAATATTCACATATACAAATGTACCAAGGTGAGCGACACAGGCTCTTTAGAGCCTCTAGTTTTAGCAGTTACTATTAATTATTATTAATTTTAACCAAGACTGTATGACATTTTATATTTTAATATTTTATGATGTATTTAAATGAGTAGCTATTGTTGCAAACTCCATTAGAAATTTGAATTGAGATCATTTTTGAATAATGAAAAGGGGGAGGTGAAAAAAAATTTGTGGAGGGGGGGGTCAATTTGTCTCATTTTTGAAATTAAAAAGAAAATTTCTTCAAATATTTTTTTTTGAAAGGATTTTAAATATTCAGCAGCATAGTGAATTGCTCCAAAGCAAAACAAAATATTTTAAGTTCATTAGACCACATTCATTTTGTGTCAGAAACCTAAGCTTAGTCAACTATTTAATCACAATCCAAATTCAGAGCTGTTTCCAGCTTGAATGTTGTGTCCATACTAGCCCCAAGAGTTCAGGGTTTGACCTCTGCAGTTGTATAAAACTGCACCCTGTGGAGCATCTGGTCCATTCTTTTGTTTATTTCTTAATTTGTGTGAATTAACATTGTTACAGTAAATGATAATTACTACACTTTCATACCACAACAAATATTGTATTGGTAAAATGTACATGTATCACTTATATTTGTATCCATATAACAAACAAAAAATGAAAAGGAATAACTTTGCATTACCTTTTGAATACTATGAATTTTTAGATATTTAGACATATTAAGACTAATTAAGTAGATATTGATAATATTGGCTTGACATGCGTGAAATTCTATCAGATTACTTTTGGAGCAGTTATGAGTCTTTGAAGCATGCTCACAAAAGTTCTTTTGATGAAATCATTTTCATATTAGTCAAAATTTTCTTTACTTCGACCAGCTTTGGAGGAAATATAATCAAAGAATTGATATAAATCAGCACAGAAGTTTACTTCCTAGCTCATCTATCCCCAAGCATCATGTCAGGCATTGTCATTACTAAAAACCAATAAATGTATTCTAATCTGAGGAACATATGAACATTTTAACAAAACTTTAACTAATGATACCGACAATCCACCACAAAGTAATATAAATAGAACCATACCAATAGTAAGCAAATACATATAAAAAAGAGGTGGTATGATTGCCAATGAGACAATTCTCCACAAGAGACCAAATCGACACAGAAATTAACAACTACATGTCACTGTATGGGGATAAACCAGCAAAGTCAATACCTCATAATCAACTATAAAAGGCCCCGAAATTACAATGTAAAATAATTCAAGCGAGAAAACTAATGGCTTTATTTTTTGTCAAAAAAATAAACAAAAAACTAATATGTAACACATAAACAAACGACAACCACTGAATTACAGGCTCCTTTAATATAGCATGTTCTCAAAACTAGATATCATGTCCCATTTAGAAAAAAACACGTGAAAAAAGAACCTAGCTATTATGTGTTGCTCTCCTAGCTACAAAATGTATCCAAAATCAAAGATGTAGAACATATTATATCATAATAATTTGGTAACTAATGTAATTACTGTCTCCTACATGACTTGAACATAATTTTTTTTTTAATAAATAACACTCCTAATGCTCAGATTGGTTTTCATCGTGCAACACAGTTAATAACACCATATAGGAAAAACATAGAACTCCTTTTGTCATAAGACACTGTCAAACATCCAAACATACTATCAGGGGCGGATCCAGCCATTTTAAAAAGGGGGGGGGGGTTCCTAACCCAGGACAAAAAGGGGGGAGGGGGTTCCAATTACATGTCCCCATTCAAATGCATTGATCGTCCATAAAAAAGGGGGGGTTGCAACCCCCGGAACCCCCCCTCTGGATCTGCGCCTGTACTATCCACACTCATCTGTGTCCACACTTGTTGAATATTAAAAAAAACATTGATAGAACATATGACATGAGTTGAATCATTCAAGTGAATATCATGTGAATAAAACAAAGTCCCCTCTCCTTACCTCTCATTACTTGCTTTCGTGAGTATGACAATATGGGGTTTTCCCATAAGAAAACGATTTAAAGTTTAAATGAACCCGAGAAGTAAATGAATAATTATAATAATATTTATCATTGTCTTTGTAATTTATTTTTTATTAAATCTTACAATATGAAAATAAATCAAAAGGCAAGAATTGAATAATTTAATTAAATTTTAAGCCAATAGAACAGAGTCCCATTTCCTCACCCCTAATTACTTCCTGTTTGTAGTTTACTCAAAACGGTTTTTATACTGTGCTGTAAAAGTTCTTCTTTTAAGCTATAGAACGAGTGATCCAACAATGATACAGTCTTGGGATACGATTATCTTTAACCAATAAAGGAAAACAAATAATATCACGGCATGACACTTTGTTTACGAAATAGGCATTCCTTGGATTTATTTTAAGATCGATCGTCAGAAAAGGTCAGAGAATAAAGAACTCTTTCTTTCTTTTCTATAATCCAGTGTCGTATGAAGTACTACAGCCAATAATAGAGAACACGACGGTAAGATTTTCGAAAAGTCAGTACGTTATTATAATATGTGCTTGCTTTCAGTTACTGCTATTGGTCTGTTATATAGTAAAAACTTATTTATGTTTAATTTTAACTTTTGTGTGTTTGTGTTGACTTTTATACCCACATTATACAGTTTATGTCATTTTCTTTTCTGACTTTTTTTTAATTTTTTTTTTTTTTTTTTTATCTTTTATGAAACTTCACCAAACAGTTTTTAAAACGAGGTAGCTCTGAGACTCAAAACTCATGTATGCCTCCATATTTACAAAAAATGATTTATTTATCTTAAAATGATCATCAAAGTTATCAAACCAATAAACTAGCATGCCAGAAGTGCGTTTTTTTCTATAAAACTTTCTAAAGAAAAAAGATGGAAACAAGACAGTCCTGCCAAAATTTAAACTAAACACTTGTTATCGTTCTGCCAAATCTCCCTAAGGTCATTAATGTCTTTGTTCAGACATCACAAAAAATTGCTATTCCTTTATGAATTTGTTCTCGTTTCTTTTCTGTTAAGTTAAATTTATCTGCTGACATGTTATGGCTCAACATTCTGTATGAAAATATGTGTTTTTGAAAACTGTATGTTGATTTCTTCTGGAACGTAAAAAGTAAAATCACAAAAATACTAAACTCCGAGGAAAATTAAAAACGGAAAGTCCCTTTTCAAATGGCAAAATCAAAAGCTCAGACACATCAAACGAATGTACAACAACTGTCATATTCCTGACTTGATACAGACATTTTCTGATGTAAAAGGCACCTTTATCTTAAAATTTTATTCCTATTTGATGGTTTGGATCCTTCATTTATTTTTTTTTCTTGAATTTTTCCGCTCATTATTCTTTCTTTATCTGAAAGAAAATAATAATGGCTATTCTGCAATTACTAATAGCTGTATCGAGTATATTTTTTGACTCTGAAATCAGTATATTTTTACCTTATTCTTTAATTTTTGTAGTTGTTCGTTATATTTCAGCATGCCATTATTCTCTATTTCGCAAACCGCTAACTTCAATTCGCTATCATACTGCCATAAATGTTTTTGATATTTCAATGGGTTTTCCTTTAAGTTCCATAATTTTGACAACATATTGCTGAATGTATGTTTATCAATTATTTTTTTTGCTGACTTGTATTCTAAAAATTAATGCTATCACTATATTGAAAAAAGATAAACGCAAGTTCCTGGTTATAAAAGTAGCCAAATTATCTAGTTTGAAAGTCTGAGTTTTGTTTGAAAAAAAGATTTCTCTTTTACCCCCCCCCCCCCCCCCCCCCCCCCCCCAATGGTTGAACTTTAAAGTTATATACCGGTCACTATGTAAATACCCTTAAATGAACCACTTCTGTTTTCACTTTAAAAAGAATGCACTAAGTCTATTACTTTTTAAAGAATACAATACAATATTATTGCTCTTGTAGATAACGTACATAAAACTGTTTTTTTTTTCAAGATAACGTTGCTTGTACCATCCTAATCTGAAACCAAATTTTGTTAATGCATAATAAAAGTACACTTGCAGTTACGAAACTCCAATTCAAAGCCAGTAACAACTTCTAAAATAAAAAGTGTTTCTAAAACTAAAATATCAATCCGTACACATACTATGAATTTATTGTTAGGATACCATAAACAGTTTGAGTAAAAACGTGATCTTTAGCAATGCCAACCTATTAGTATCGACAGGATATAGGACCGCGAGTTTTCATAACTGTATTGCAAGACATATTCTGTTCTGTTATAATTTAAATAATAAAATCAATAAATAAAATCAAAGATGTATTACACTTAATATAAAAAACTTTAAACAAAAGGTGTTTAAGTACAGTAATAAATGACAAAAAGGGACATACAAATAATAGCCATATTCATTCATGTTAATATTGAAAATGAAGTTTAATCATATATGAGGAAATTTAAACTTAACATGCATAACTGTTATTAAAGATAAAAAACATTGGTTTTTTTTACATTTATAACTCTAATTTAGTTTGTAACTTTGGAAGTATATTCTGGCTTTACTGTTTGAATTCTATTTTTTTTTGTTATTTGAAAATATAATATGGATATCATTTATCAGAACCGGTAGGTAAGCAACAAAATTCCAACGACGATTTAGTGTATCTAATTTGATAGAGGCGTAACTTTTGAATTGCATATATATATATATATATAAAGGCTTAAACAGTTTCAAAAATAAACACTCGTTTCCTAAATGTATGATAAGTCATGAGATTTCCAGTGTTATTTATTAACTACATACTGAACCTTAAAACTGTAGCAGACTATATTGACATATTTGTTGAAAGAGAGAAGAAAACTCCGTATTCGTTGGGAATTTTTATCAAACGCACTGATTATAAGATATAAATTAATCTTAGTGATCTCAAACAGTCTTATCCAATACAAAAATAAAACGAATCAAATATTCTTTTTCAGCAATCGTAATTTTAACTTGTTGTAGTAAGATTTGTTTTAAGTCTGTCTCAATGAACGATTAAAGTATTTTTGTAATTTTCTTTTAACATAGCATACCATGCATACGAAGAGTAACAGTTTATAAGTAATTTAAACAAAATACATCTGATGTATGAATATGCCAGGGTATTCATTCTTTTGTTGCGACTTTTAACATTTTATTTTTGAACATTTGTAAAACAGATAGTTAAAAGATACCAGAGGGACATTCAAACTAAAAAAAGAAAAAGACAAACTGACAAACAAAAATACACAAAACACAACATAGAATATTAAAGACTTAGCAACACGAACCCCACCAAAAACTGGGGATGGTCTCAGATGCTCCAAAGGATAAGCAGATCCTGCTCCACATGTGACACCCGTCGTGTTGCCCATGTATGTACAAACCCGGTAATAAGTATAATTCGGTAGGTCACATTCGTGAAAAGGGAACGGGATTGTAGTTACGAGATAAGAAACATATCCGCTATCATCCGTTAAACAATTATTTCATAACGGTCAACCATATCGTTATGGCGTCCGTAAAATTTACGAGCGTCCGTAAAATTTACGAAGGGATGATTTCAACTTCACCAGTTGATACGATATTCCAGGGCTTGTGTTTCCTATCATGATTTCCTTGATAGAAAGTTGCTGCCCACACGAAAGCTTTTTAACCAAGAGATCCAAGTGGGGTATCCATCCCTTTATGAACTTTACGGACGCCATCACGAGTTGGTAGACCGTTAACGATATATCTGTTTTACAGAGAACAACGGATATGTTCAAATTGTCATAACTACAATTGCGATACCTGTTCCCTCGAATGGGACCTACTGAATTAGACATATCTCTGGTTTTGTACCAATATGAGAAACACGATGGGTACGAAATGTGGAACAGAATCTGCTCACCCTTCCAGAGCACATGCGATCACCTCAGTTTGTTGTGGGGTTCGTGTTTAGTTTTCTATGAAATTGTGTGTTATGTTGTTTGTCTTTTTTTTTTCTAGCCATGGCGTTGTCAGTTGTTTTTACCGATTTATGAGTTTGAATGTTTGTTTGGTATCCTACTCGACTCCCCTTTATACCGAGCAAAACAAGGAGCCAAATTAATGTGTTATACCTTCTCAAAATTAGTTCGAAATAATAATTGCACATCATTCAATTGATTCTAGAATATTCATTGTTCGGGATGACACAGTTATGTAGTCAAAAGCGTTGACAATCATACAAGCAACACACAATATTCATACTAAACAATATAAATGATCACAAACGCGTTGTCAGTTTATTTTTGATCTATGAGTTTGACAGTCCCTTTGGTATCTTTCGCCCCTCTCTTATATCGATCAACAAAAGCTCACTACAAAGAACACTGAGTTATAATACATAGAATTGAATGGCAACTCTAATATCAATAGGTTGTGTACAAAAAAGTAAAATAAAAAAATTACGAAGTCCAAGGAAAATTCAAATCGGAAAGTCACTTATCAAATGACAATATCAAAAGCTCAAACACATCAAACGAATGGAAATTACAAATTTATTGCGTGTTATGTAATGATTTTATAGGGTTATGTGTATGTGTTATATTACCTAAGTATAACAATCCTAGGCTTGAGTCAATTGCTGTCTTTTAGGCCGCTCGTCAACTGGGGACGTCCGATCAGGATAACAACTATTATATGACTGCCCAATAATCCATGGGGAATCCCGGAATTCCTTTGTATGACGTCGTAGTGTAAATGGATAACGATAAAGCCAAGTGTTCCGAATAAACTGCTGGTATACTGAATACCATATTCTTAACATTCCTCCCTCTTTCCTAGAAATGAATCCTTTCGGTAGAATAAAGTTATAGGTATTCCTTTTACTTGACACTAAATGGTACAAACGGTTTGAAGTTTGATGCAGGAAAATAAATCCTTAATTTGGAATACAGTTAATTGTCTGTAAATCGAATACATGTAGCCATAACGTTGGAATGTCACAAAATGATCACAATAAACTATGTACAATAACTATGTACAAAATGAGTACTATATACAAAATATCCACCATGACTTAAATGATGCTGTAGACATCTGTAGCGTTCTTGGTCGTAATATTGGCTATTTCTTCTACGCTACACAAAAAAATGTTTGCCAATTTTTCACAGATATCCTTTATCATCAACGGTGAGCCAAAATCCTCAAACTCAGAATGTAAATACGGGGCATCTGTCTCCAATACAATATCCTTCAATTTCATGTTACATACTAGAGACCTATATTTTGGATATTTTTGGTCATTTAGGATGAAAGGTGAAATGCCAAATTTGCAGTTTGGAAATGACGTTTTCCATTTCCGATACATCATTTCATCTCCGTTAAAACAGTGCCTGTGTAATTTAAAGTGTTTCGGCAGCAACCGAACAAGTGTATTCAAACATATCTCATCAGTACGTTCATCCCCTCTGCAATGAATAACCAATGGTAAATCTCTTTTAACTGCAATTACAATTTGTTTTTCAAAAAACTTGATCTGTTTTTCTACATCCCATTTCCTCCCACTATTATCTAAACCACACTCACCGACAGCAACCACTCGATTCGCTTTTAACAGCCATTCCAAATCCGAAATCCATTCATTTAGTTTTGATGTGTTTTCCATCTCCACAATTCGTGGGTGAATGCCGAAAGTTAATTTAATCCTGTTATCCTGCCTAATTTTTTGGGATTCTTAAATTCACTAGACGGCCAGTTTCTGGAAACAGTAATTGCTAATAAGGATGGGAAATTTGATAATTCTTTTTGCTCCAAGTCCAAAAAATGACGGTAATGAAATGGTGCCTATTTTTTTTTGATAGATATTCCAAATGAAAAATGAGAGTTCGATAGTGATATTACTTCCTTTACCTCCAAAAATGGTCTAAAGATTTAATTTTTTCCACGAAAAATGGTCTCGCCATTCTGTTTGTGTATCAATGAACTGATATTCGCCAGTAACAAGAAGGTATACTGTAGGGGGTTGAACTATGATTTTTATCCCAAAATTTCAAATCCGTTCATTGTGCATTAAATATGATACCCAGTTTAAATCTTTTCCGAAAATGGGCTCTGATGTTGGGATAAACAAGATTTTGTCAGCTAAATTGCAGAGATCTTGTAGAGTATCACATTCGAGTCTTAGAAACAACATCAACAAACCATTCATTAAGTTAACCCAGCGTTCATTTTGTCTTCCGGTGAACTTTATACATTGTATCTTATGTCAGATTGATGGCATTCTGCAATATGAGCATCTAAACACTATTCTGAGCAAATTGTATTACATGCAGCAAGCGTTTGGGCGGCAACATACCACGGTAGATGCGTTCTTAGACATGTCTCTGACATTAGTGAAATTCCCGCACAGTCGGACACTTTCTTCCTTATTGTATCTCTTTGTACTCGCACGAATATACATTGCATCATTTTTTGGTAGTTCATCCTCAAAAGGTCCATAGTCCGGCTCAAATTCATCATCTTCATGCATACTGCAGGAATAAGTAAAATATTGAGATGAGATATACACAATAAATATAGAAAAGTTTCTTTATAAGCAAAAATTATAAGCAAAAATTATAAGCAAAAATTATAAGCAAAAATTGCGCACACATTAATACATGTAGTAAAGCTTAAAAATATGTTACATTTTGGCTAAAAATTTCTTTTCTAAGTAACAATAACTATATTACAATATTATACATAAATAATGATTATCTGCAACAAAATCATTAATCTTCTACATAGTCTGATAAGTAGGCAGGTTTTTTCCTGTGCCTCCGCCTACTTAACATATCAGATTCAACAGCAGATGCATCCATTTCATGGACATGAAGATCCCCATTGATATTCTTCTCACAAATGTCGGTTAGAGCTTTATTCTCTGAAGAAGTCGAATTACTGACTGTGTGAGACACCAGAGGATCTGGCGCACCCACAATAGCAGCATCACCAATAAAATGAGACATCAGAGGATCTGACGAACTCATAACATTAGTGTTTTCTTTAAAAATATCTGGCAATCCAATTGGGCATTCGTAAATCTCGTTGGTTTCTTCATCCATCGTTTGATCCATTAATTGATTCCTCATCCTTTTAATCCAGATTGGAAGTTCTCTGTCTTCGCAAAGTTTAATTCTGTCATGATGAATCCAAGATTCTGTTTTCCTATCCTTTATCTTGTATAATACAGGTGAACGCCAAGCTGTTATCAAATACGGTCCTTTCCACGGAGATTTCAATTTGGCAGACTGTCCCACCTTTGTAGCTTGATTGAGTTTGTAAACGACATCTCCGACATTATACACATTCTGGTTATATTTCAAATCGTATATGCCTTTTTGTCGTTCCTGTGAAGCCTTCAAATTATCCCTGGCAATGTCATGCACCCTGTTTAAATTCTCCACTAGATCTTTAATATATTGTGGAACTTCTTTTCTGTCAGCATTCCAGTTTGAAGTGCCTAAAATTACATCAATTGGTTGAAAAACTTCTCTTCCCAGCATCATCATGTTAGCAGAGAATCCTGTTTGTGAGTTACGTGTTGCTCGGACGGCTCCAACTAGTTGTTGTAAAAATAAATCCCAGTTGTGTTGTTTACTTTTGATGAAACATCTTATTGTCTGTAGTATTGTTCTGTTATACCGTTCCACTTGTCCATTAGATGACGGATGATATGGTGTGGTTCTAGTCTTGGCTATTTGTAGTAGTTCACAGAGCTGTCTTACTAGATTTCCATCCATGTTTTTTCCTTGGTCTGTGTGGAGCTCAATCGGACAGCCAAATCTAGAAAAGAAATGATCCACTAGGGTTCTTGCCACAACTTCAGCTGTCTGTGTTGCAATTGGGAAGCATTCTAACCACTTTGTATACTGATCAATTACCATAAGCAAATATTTACTTTCTGTTTTTGTAACAGGAAGAGGCCCTAAGATGTCCATGTGCACTCGTTCCATGGGGAAACCAGCATGGTATTGCCCTAGCTTCGATCTGGCAGTTCGTGTTGATTTTTTGTTAAGATTACATGTAGTGCATGATTTCACATACAGTTTGCAGGATTGCGTCATGTTAAACCAAACAGCTATTTGTTTCAGTTTTTCTAATGTTTTATATTGTCCCATGTGACCAGACGAAACAACATCATGACATCCATGTAGAAGTTCCTTTTGCATCTGTTTTGGTGCCATGAAAAGGAGTCTTGGCGAAATAGGATCTTCCCATTTGTAAAGTAAAATATTGTCTTTTATCTGTATTTGCTGTCGTAATGACCAAAAATGTCGGACTACTTCACTACCCAGTTTGAGTTCTGCTTTAGCTGGCTCATATTTATCCTCGATCCATCTCTTTAAAGTTTTTAAATCAGAATCTTTCATTTGTTCTTCATGCAGTTCTACTGGAGAGTATGACGGAGTCCAATTGGTATTATATGAACCGTCGTCAACAAGTCTTCTTATGGTTAAGGGGACGACAAAATCCACTTCTTCCTCAAATGTTTGCCACTGTTGCCGTGCCCTTGTGCAAAACTTACAACCTCCACAAGGTAACTCTTCTAAATTGACATCTGGTCTGTAGTTACGGCATGCTTCAATGTCATCTGGTATTCTTGACAATCCATCTGCGTTAATGTGTTTCTTTCCAGCTCTGTGTTGTATAATCATGTTATACTGAGACAATTCTTCTATCCATCTTGCCAGTTGTCCTTCAATATTTTTAAAGTTTAGTAACCAGGTTAAACTGTTGTGGTCCGTTCTTATCACAAAAGTCCGACCTAATAGATAGTGACGAAATTGTCTAGTAAAACATATAATGGCCAATAATTCCTTTCTAGTTGTACAATAATTCCGCTGAGCCGGTGTTAAAACTTTACTTGCGAAGCTTACTGTTCTTTCCATTCCATCTTGTATCTGACTTAATTCTGCCCCGATAGATTTTTGTGAAGCATCTGTATCCAGAATAAATAGGTCATCAGGTGTTGGATAACTTAATATCACTGAATTTATCAAAGCTTCTTTAAGATTTTGAAAAGACTGTGTTTGCTCTTCATTCCATGCAAATTCTGCCTTTGGACCAGTAAGTCGATGTAAAGGTTCCGCAATTTCGGCAAATTGTTCTATGTGATCACGATGATAGTTGACAAACCCTATAAAGGATTCTACTTCTTTTCTGTTCTTTGGTGTTGGCCATTTCTTTACAGATCCTATACTGTCAGGATTCACTGCAACTCCATTGGCGCTGACTATTTTCCCCAAAAACTTCACTTGTGTTTGCAGCAGCTGACATTTGCTCGGTTTTAACTTTAAGTTATACTTCTGGAACCTCGAAAACACTTCACTTAAACTACAGATGTGGTCATCAAAATCTTTGCCTAAAACAATTACATCGTCAAGGTATGCTAGACATTCTTTCCAGGTAAGGCCTTGAAGAACAAGCTGAATTACTCTGCTGAATGTTGCAGGACTATTACATAGACCAAATGGAAGTTTTGTATACTGAAATAGGCCGTATTTAGTAACAAACGCTGTCTTGTGTCTGTCTTTTTCGTCTAAGTTCACCTGATAATATCCTGAGGCCATATCAAGCGTCGACATGAAAACGGTTCCTTTCAAGGTGTCTAAACATGTGTCTATGTTCGAAATCGGGAACGCGTCTTTTATAGTGACGTCATTTAACTTCCTGAAGTCTATGCAGTACCTGAGCTTCCCGTCTTTCTTCCTTACTAAGACTGGTGGCGATGCCCATTCCGAAGTAGATGGTTCTATAATTCCTTTATCTAACAATTGCTGTAAGTGTTCTTCTTCTTCTTTCTCAAATCCCAGGGGTGTTCTTCGCATTTTCTGTTTAATAGGATGGGAATTTCCAGTATCTATCTTATGTTGGATATCTCCATTGAAAAGTCCAATATCCAGGTCATCCTTAGCGAAAATATCTTGAAACTTCAGTAATAATGTGACTAGCTGCAATGACTGTTGGGTGTTCAAATTTGCTAGTGATCGGTTGAATAGTTCTTTTAAATGTGTCGGTAGCTTCTCTCTTAGCTGGTTCAGGCCAAAGGACTGTTTTGGAGTAATATCTATTTTATTCAACTTTAAGCTATTTTCGTCTGTTTCCTCCATTACAGCATTAATCTCTAATCCTATACCCATCTGAAAATCCTTTTTCAGAGTTTTAAATTGCTCTGTTGGATTTCTTAGCATTACAGGAACTTGTTTTTTACCCATACAGAGCATATTTGGAACCAACAGGCCCTTCATGAAATTGGTTGGTTGAATTACAATATCATTCATCGGTTTCTCATCTAACTCAACAATGGCGACTTTACTGGAACCAGGTGGTATGACTGTCTTCTTTTTTATCTTTATTCTGTATATTTTCATTTGTTGGTCTTGTCTGTTTGAAGTCATAAAGGATGAAACTTTTTCACCTTTAAGTTTGATAGAATAGTCTGTTAAGTCAATAATTGCTTTTTGGCTCTCAAGAAAATCTATACCAAGAATGAGATTATCTGTTATTTCAGCTACAACCATATCCCATTTTACTGTGGAACTGCCTATGTCCAAGTTTACATTTTCTGCTATTCCTGCATTTATTTCTGAACAAGCTCCAGCACCTTTAAGTATGATGTTACCTTTGATTTTGGGTTTGTAAGTTAACTGATCAAAAAATGTTTTACTTATAACCGACACCTGCGCTGCTGTGTCTATTACTCCGAAAGTTTTCTTACTGTTCACCCCTACAGGAATATATAATGTTTTGGCGTCCGAGTCTTGGATATTTGTCTTATATAGATTGACTTCAGTTTGTTTGTCTAAAGAGAGAGTTGGTGGCCTTCCAGTATCACCTGGATGGGTTGAAGGTCGGCCTACTTCTTCAACCCGTTGGAGTTTAAAGACTCCCTGTTTACATTTGGTGATGGTGACCTTGATCTGTTTCCATATCTTTGTGGCGATCTACTCTTTGGTTTTTCACATTGTGCAATAAAATGTCCTTCCTCACCACAGTTAAAGCATTTATTATCTCTAATAGGACTTCTCCCTGGACTGGATAATCTTTGTGGTTGTCCGAATCTATTGGTTGAATTACCCCTTTTCAAAATGTCCAGTATCTGTTTGATGCTTGTCTTTGTGTCCTGAACATCTTCTTCTGTCTTTTTAAGTCTTGACTCAAATCTGCTAATTACATCAGTATCACTGGCTCCTTTTCTGTACAAAGCTCTTACACTTGTAGATTCATGATCCCCATGTGAGTCATACACGTCTGTTTCTGTTTCGTGGAATGTCACCCTTTTAACCTCAGGCTTTTTATTTCCTAAAATAACTTTCTGATTGGTAACAGCACTCTTCACATACTTAAGCGCTTTGTCCAAACTATCAGGATCCTTATCCATTGCTGTTAAAGCTGCCTTTTTGTCCATGCATCCTTTCAGAAAAGCATCAGTGGCAACTATCTGAATAAAATCATCAGGTGTTCCTGGAAACCCATCAGTTGCAAGATCCTGTGTTCTCTCTGCATACTCATCAAGAGGTTCCTCTGGCAATTGACGAAGGTCTTGTAGTTGTCTCCTTATTACATGAGGTAAGTCTTTTCTTCCAAATCTGTCTTCCATCTTTTTACAAACAGCTTGATATCCTTCCTGGACTGACTTTGGCATTGTGGTAAAAAACTTAAGTGCTCTGTCTCTCAAACATTCAATAAGCTTGTCCAGTCTGTCTTGATTCGTCCAGTTATATCTATTGGCAATATGATTGAATTGAACAAGGTACGGTCGCCAGTCACTCCTACCATCATATGTGCTCATCTTAGGTGGCAATGGACCATCTTGTCGTTTACTGCCCTGTCCTGTGTGTGTATTGGTTTTGGTTTTCCAACTAGGTTCATCTTTAGTTTCAGCTATTTTCATGCTAGGCTTCTCTTTTGGTAATGACCATTTTTCAATCATCTCCTGTAACTTCGTCTTATCATCTGTCTCCGTCTTCATAGTCATCTGTATTTTTTTTTATCTGTTCATCTCTTTCTTCTATAGATTGATTTAATTTCAGCTCTCTTTCGTTAACTTTGTCAATCAGTTCTTCCATTTCTTCCTTATGTCTCTTGGCAAGTTTATCATACTGTTGTTCGTAATCGTGCTCTCTGTTTTTCATCTTAACTGTGAAGTCCTGGTTTACAGCTGCAATCCTATGTTCATAATCTGCTTTCATTAGTGCTTTGTCTTTCTCTGCATTTGAAAAACTTGTTTTTAATTTTTCAATCATTGCTGCCATCTTCTTAATTTCTTTGGCATTTTCTTCTGCTTTCCCCGTAATATCTTCTTGGATCCCTTCTTGGATTTCTTTGGATGGTTCCAATATCATAACCCCAGTCTTCATCAGTGGATCCCACATGGTATTAGGAATATCTGTCATAAGTTTAAGGTCTTCCAAAATAAGAGGGGAGCCTTTCTCTTCTCTTTTGTTAATAATCTTTTGTGCTCTTCTGTCACTTATTCCTGATATCTGTTTAAGTTGTTCCAATGAAGCTGTGTTTATATTGATAGGTTGCGACATAATGGCCAAAATCTAATAAACTTTTTATACAAAAAAAAAATAATCTGTATATTACTACTTGTAAAGGAATTGAACAATGTCGGGATGATGAACAAAAGTAATATGTAACATAGGCTATTACAATACAGACACAAGCACTATCAGAAAACAATAAGCTTTTTTTTTTTTTAAACACAAGCACAAAAACACAACACCACAAACAATTTAAAAAAAAAAATCACAAACACTTTTACATACAGTCACAATTTCAGAAAATTTGGTATATTAATTTTATTCTGATTTGCCAATGAAAACACAAGTACAGCAAAAAACAAAAATCAATCTGAAAACACCTATGACATCAGAGGATCTGACGCGCAAAGCTGTTTCAGAAATTAACTAATTTTAATAAACCTGTTTATATTATCATCTAAGTTAAAGGACATAAAATTTTAAAACTTTATATCTATATGCATAAATGTAAATAAACATATAAGTGACACAATCAAATATGTTTATATTTGTCTTTCTTTTTAATATCAGATATACAAATTCTTAAACTCAGATTTTTTTTTTTTACTATTTAAACACAGGTATGAAATTGTAAACAATGACGTATGTATACACAATTCACAACAAAAAGTAGTACAGTACAAGTTTTATTATCAACACATTCTTTTATGAGTGAACACTTTTCAGACGGTAAAACCGACAAGACAATTAAACAAAATGAAAAAAAAATAATTTGATAACAACTATGACATTAGAAGATCTGACGCACACAGTTGTATCAATAATTTATGAAAAACAAAAGAAAAACATATAAATGATATCTGACATCAGAAGATCTGACGCTCAACGGAATATCAATGAATGAAAAAAAAAATGTGTTGATTTGTATTAATATAAATAAACAAAACCTGAAATAAACCAAATAGATAATCAAAAACTATCCACTAGTAGTTTGTTTTATAAGGTTATTTTGTCTTATTCTCTAGGTGTATGCAAATCTGTGTATTTTTTAAATGTGTTACAAAAAGGGGGAGGGGAATTTTATCACACGGAAAGTCTGATAATCACAATATAAATATGAAACGAATATATCACTCGCGCAAATGCCAATAGTACTGATAAATCAGCGCGCCATGAAATAATACAATCGCGGGAGAGAAGAAACAAAGATTTTCCTCTCGCGAAAACAAAGAAAAAAAATATGAAAATATGGCGCGAATGGATGTCACCGATTAACAGTGTAAATCAGTGGATTCGTGCCGACTTCTGACACCACTGTAATGATTTTATAGGGTTATGTGTATGTGTTATATTACCTAAGTATAACAATCCTAGGCTTGAGTCAATTGCTGTCTTTTAGGCCGCTCGTCAACTGGGGACGTCCGATCAGGATAACAACTATTATATGACTGCCCAATAATCCATGGGGAATCCCGGAATTCCTTTGTATGACGTCGAAGTGTAAATGGATAACGATAAAGCCAAGTGTTCCGAATAAACTGCTGGTATACTGAATACCATATTCTTAACAGTTATATCATTTAAATTTTTAAATACACCATTTCTATATATATATAAAGAAGTTATATATGATGGGGACAGTCCTTTGTTGCAATGTTAAAACCCCCCCAAAAAATATTCTCACTTTACAACAGAAAATTGCAGTATTTTTTATATTCTTGTATCTATACTATTAAACGAGAAGACCTCATTTTGTGTGTCGCTTCTCTTCCTTCCACAATAAATTATTCATCATGCCTCTGTGTTTTTTAGGTAAGATGCAAAGTTGCATTTGTCATCCATTCTTATGATTATTCAGATCGAGTTATTTTGGGAGAAAAACGACAAAATAGGTGTCGGGATATTGTATCCGTTATCAGACTGACTTTTAGTCATAGATAAGACTTCCGGTTTTAAACATTCACAAGTCAGAACAACCAATCGTATGATAGATTACACAAATAAAAAATAAATAAGCCAATCAGAGCGTTCTCCATATCATGGTTTTTAGATCGCAAGAACCACAACTATTATACCTCCTTAGAGACAGTAATGTTTTCGCCTTTATCCAACTGTAAACTACGATTATACCACTATAATATACACAGACTTTCTGTTTTCTGTCTACTTTTTTTCTGAAATATTTACCATCTAAGGAGTCATACCAGTTCCATGTATATATTGAAATAAGTAAAACATGTGGAAACAAGAATGTGTCCATAGTATACTGATGCCACATCGGCACTATCATTAACTATGTTTAGTGGACCGTGAAATGGGGTGAATCTCTAATTTGGCATTAAAGTTAGAAAGATCATATCATGGGGAACATATTTACTAAGTTTCGAGTTGGTGGGACTTCAACTTCATCAAAAACTACCTCGACAAAAACTTTAACCTGAAGCGGGACAGACGGACGGACGAACGAACGAACAGAAAAACATACTAGAAAACATAATTCCCATAAATGGGGCATACAAATTTATTGTTGAAAGTGAAAACTTTAACCTGAAGCCGGACAGAAGGACGGACGAATAGACTAGAAAACATAATTCCTATAAATGGGGCATACAAATGTATTGTTGAAAGTGAAAGTAGTGATTTGGCCAAAATGAAAGTAGGGTAGCGATTAGAGGGAGGCAGGACTTAATCGAAGGTAGCGGGTGTTTTAAAGCTTGGGATTTCGGGATTGATCTTAATGAGATGCGGGAATACTTTTTTTTTTATTTCGGGATGTCGGGATATGAATTTCGTTAAAATACGCACCTCGGGATTTCATGTTTTTAGGCCATGGGATTTCGGGATCAGGGCCCCTCAGACCACCACTCAAATGAGCCTTAAGTCATTTATACGAGATTCAATCCTACCATTGGCATGTTAATAAGGCTCTCAAAAGAAAAAGCACTGACGGATTGTCCCAAAAGCACATTTTATTTCAATAATAATGGTCAGTTTCATTCATTTCATGTTTAAAGCGGTGCAAATTTTTAATTTAATTTGACTTTTACCAAAAAATGCATTGTAGCAAAGGGGAAGACTAATTGTGGTATAAGGCCAGAAACACGAAAAATAATTGAATTTAACAGAAAAGAAACACATAATGGACTTTAGAAAAAGGCAGAGGGCTTTTGATACCTTATATGAAATTCTCCAGTCATTATGTCTTTTTTATACAAAAATTTATCCTACAACAGTTTACAAGCTGTATATGCCCACGATTTCGCGGGTGTGTTCTAGTAATATTTAAAGAACTCCAAAATCTCGCTTAAACTGTAAATTATCAATGATTTGTCGATTTTGTATAGTACAAAATAGATAAATAAAATAAAAGATCAAGAATAAAGATTATGAGCCATCTTTTCATACAATAGATATAAATAGATGTGGTATGAGTGCCAATTACCTCTCCATCCATGTCACAATTTTTAAAAGTAAACCATTAAGTTTGTTTACCTTAGACTGTGTTAGACAGCTATAAAACATAAACTATTTAAATGCTATACAAAGTCTTGTTTTTGACAAAGGCTACAGAAAGAAAGAATCAGACAACCATGCCCGGTTTTAAATTACTAAATTCAAAGATACCCTAGACTGCTATTGAAATTATTAAATGTCTTCTTATTATACCCCACGCAACGAAGTTGCGGAGGGTATAATGTTTTTGACCCGTCCGTCCGTCCGTCTGTCAGTCCGTCCGTCTGTCAGTCCGTCCGTCAGTCCTGTTTCTTGTCATCACAACTCCTCTCAAACCACACAACAGAATTTCACGAAACCTTTTCAGATAATAAGGACATACTATGTAGTTGTGCATATTGACGGGAACTTGCGATTCAATTTTTTTTCTAGGAGTTACGCCCCTTTGAACTTATTTACTTTAATGTACTACTGCAACAGTTTGTCATCGCAACTCCTCTCAAACCACACAACAGAATTTCACGAAACCTTTTCAGATAATAAGGACATACTATGTAGTTGTGCATATCGACCGGAAATTGCGATTCAATTTTTTTTTTCTAGGAGTTACGCCTCTTTGAACTTATTTACTTAATGTACTACTGCAACAGTTTGTCATCGCAACTCCTCTCAAACCACACAATAGAATTTCACGAAATCTTTTTATATGAAAAGGACATATTATGTAGTTGTGCATATCGACGGGAAATTACGATTCAATTTTATTTCTAGGAGTTACGCCCCTTTGAACTTATTTGCTTCAATGTACTACTGCAACAGTTTGTCATCGCAACTCCTCTGAAACTACACAACAGAATTTCATGAAACCTTTTCAGATATAGTATTATTTGTAGTACGCATCCTAAAACCCAAGCAGAATTGCTTTTGCTTCAAATGTACAATATATAATTATGTAAATTTTGCATTGTGTCATGTAAGCTGTGCATAGTCGTGATCGTCTAGTCGTTGGCACCGAATGAAAAAACTGTGATATTTACCGTGCCAAGTTCAAACCTAGTACCCGGAATGATTTTTTTTTGTAATGTTTTTCTCTACCAAAATATTGTTTTTAATCTTAGAGGTATCTATATTTCATTTTGACTCTAAAGTTGACGATTTTGTTTCTGGTTTCATCGTCAAAGAAGTAGTTTTACAGTCGTAGTTAATCACACTTTATTCACATAAGAGTCAGTTAAATGTTGATGTATATTTGGACCATTTATAATCAAACAAAGATTAACTAAGTGATCATAGTATCATTAAAATCATAAAACTAAAAGATGATGAAAAGGGAAAGGCCTTGTACCTTAAAAGTGATAAGTGTAATGTGTACATGGATGTTTATTTTATCAAGGAATTGTACTAGTAAGTAATATCTACAATTCCTTGATTTTATAGTGTTTATATATTTCATTAGATAACAAAAAGACAGAAACACAGTTTATTGACATGCATTGACAGATATACGCTGTAAGAGTGATATTTAAATAGCAATTTATATCAGCACTCGTGGTCTAGTGGTATTATGCATAGACTTAACTGTCGAAAATACGCGCAAGTCCGAACCTATATTAGTCACTTGTTATCGAGAGGATAAAATCTCGTAAGTTTAAAGTTATGATATAAGTTATCTTAAGTTAACATAGTGGTCAGTGGATTCTTGAAAAATAATCCATCGTTAGAACAATAGACTCACGTCAGAGAAATTGGTTAAGTGTAAATATAGTCATAGTATAATTTTATGTTCCTAATTTCCCGAGCTACTTGTAATGGCTTTTCATAGGCACAAAAGCCTTAACGATTTTCTAGTGAACTTTTGTTTATCCTCGTAATCAGACTCTTCGTCTGAGGGCTATCGCAATTGATGCAGAAACAAATGATGTCTGATTTGCTAGCTAATACTGGATAACCAGGGCCCGTATGCATAAAGCTACTTAAGTTCAGATTTTCCTTAGTAAACACTTAAGTTAAGGAAACTCCGCCCTTTTTATCTAAGTGGTATGCATAAAAAATCTTAAACTAAGTGTTTCCTAAGTAAAATCTTAGTTGTTTTAAGTCACGCCCACAAAACTTAAGTGGTATGCATAAAACTCCTTATACTAAGGAAACGCCTAAGATAACACTTAAGTCTAAGGTACCTCTAGAGCTTCCTTAATTTTTCAAAAATAGTTAAAAATCAATCGAAAGTATGCGGTTTTTTTGCAAAACATTAATAGGTTATCTACAATTAAATTGATTAATAACTATATCAGTAATAAAATACTAATTATTCGTTTATATTTTATATTTATATTATAAAATGATTTGCTTACAATGCTACCCTTAGTCTGCTACGCCACTGAAACCTTGATCATGTTTTGTTAGTGTTTAACACATATTGTTGTATCCAGAAAATAGTACACCCATTAAAAGATGATTGAAGATTAAGTAGAGGAAAATCTTGGATTACTGAAATATTTTTCTTCCAATCCGTCAACACATCAACCTTAAAAAGCGTTGTCTTATATGCGCCAATTGTTCATCATTGTACTACATGTTACGTTCTATTGAATTGTTTTACGTCCAAACCAATATCAATTTAACCCCAGCTCTTTAAAATAAAAGCATGCATTGATCAATAAATTTAAATAATCATATCAAACTTTTACACGGATGAGTACATGTGACGAGCTAGTATATATCATACGGTAATTAGAGAAAGGTTCCGATTTAAGTATTCCTTAGTTAAGTGACGACTTACATGTAAGTAAGTTTATGAATACCACTTAAGAATTTTACTTAACTAAGGAAGTTCTTAGTGAAATCTAAGTTTAAGGAATACGTAAGTTAAGATGTTTTATGCATACGGCCCCAGGTTTTTATCAGTCATTTCACTGGTATGGAATACATCACGTTTTCCACCGGTTCATTGCAAATGACGTCCCACTTTCTCCAAAACATGTAAACCAACAAAAAATTATAAAACATACAAGACTAACAAAGGCCAAAGCTTCTGACTTGGGACAGGCAGAACAATGCGGCGGGTTAAAAAATGTTTAGTGAGATAAGTCTTGATTAAAGAAGATAATTTTTGGCTTCTCTAATCGTCGTCCGTTTTATGGACTTGCCGCAGTGAAATCACAACTTTCTTAAGGGTGTTTTATTTTTTCTATTGTTTGAGTCTGTATACTGCCCTCTTCATGTCATTTCATTATCTTTGTTTTCGGCCTTCGGTTGTGTGTCTTCTAATCTTACAATGTACACCCACATGTCATTTATTCAAATGGAAAAAAAAACATATATCAACGTATATCGAGAATATGAACGTCTTTCACCAAAATATTAATATGCATGTACATGTAATAATAATATGATGTTGGCGATTGTCTTATTACCATTTTCTGATGGTTTTTTTTTTTAAATTTTGATACCAATATAAGAAATCAGTATAGTTTCTGTAAGCTACTTAACAAAAACGATACAGATAATTTAAACAAAGATCAATTAAAAAGTAAATGATTAAATCAATTTAGACATCGCGATGAAAGTCTCCTCATCGATCGGACGTCGTTTTTGTGATTCATTACGTAACATTCACTGTGCTTAAACGGCCGTGGGTAACTTAAGTTACCCACAGCCCAATATGGCGGACTCTTAATTTGTTGAGATGATAGTTGATACAAAATCTACTTTTGGCAGCGTTTTTCGTGATCTATTTAAATATTGATAGGATTTTTGAATAAAGAAATCACTTACCATCACTACATTTTTTATAATTTTGACTTAACTTTAGCGCAAGGCCAATATTTAAAAAGTGCATAAGATGTCCGTAACTTATAAGTCAAAAATAATCAGAGTGTCCGTAACTTTATTTTCGGATGTGGGTAACTTTTTTTTTCAAAATTGCAAGCTTAACAATATCAACACTTAAAGGACAATAAACACTATCAAACCCCTTAATTATTACATAGATTTATACAATAACGATATGCTTCAAACTAAACAAGAGAAAACAGCAAACCAGAGTGTCACGGATTTTCCGTTAAATTTTTAAAAATTGTTCCCGGGATAAAACGGGACCTGACGGTACAGCGAAATTAATCTAACATTCCTCTAGCTTAATAGATTGTTCATTGATGAGTCCTTGGCCTGTGTAACCGCGGAAATAAAATTGATATTCTTTCCTTTAAATAACGTTGTTGATTGTGAGAAAAAAAATGCCAATATCTACGGAGAAGATGGGAGGCTATATTGTTGATCAGGGGTCAGTTTATTATAGCAATAAAGGTAGATTTAAAATATTCTAAAAGTTTCATTGACCTCAGGGATTCAATAAGATCGGGTATCAAATCATACATATCTTCTTTAGAGGTTTGGGCTGATTCATCTATGTATTTCTGCTAAGGATTGACCTCAAAACTTGTTCTCTTAAGGTGATTTTCATATGTTCACTATTAATGTAATTTCTACAGATGGAAATGGTGAGATTTATAACCTGCATGTCATGATTTATCATCTAAAACTTAAGCAGTTAACAATCTATTTATAAAGCCAGTAGAATGTAAGATACATTAATTTTGCCGTACAATTTTCTACATAAGAAAATACCTGTACCATCAGGAAAATCGCAGTTGTTATCCATTTGGTTGAGCTTTGGATTTTTCCATTTGATAAGGGACTTTCCTTTTTGAATTTTCTTCAGAGTTCAGTATTTTTGTAATTTTACTTTTTACTGTACCAAGGCAGGAATATGACCGTTGTTTTCCAATCATTTGGAGTGTTAAATTGAACTTTTGACTTTGCCATTCCATAAACATGATAAAGAACTTCCAGTTTGAATATTCCTAGGAATTCGGTATTTTTGTTATTTATCATTTCTTTTTTTAAATAATTACATCCATGAATAAAGATTCTTTGAAAGTTACTGACATCATGCTGAAGTTACGGACATCCCTATTGGTATAAGGAAAAAAGTTACGGACAAGTTGTTTTGAAGTTACGGACATCATCAGTGATTTGGCAAATCGTGCTGTAATCGTTTATTTTGAAGTAACAAGCCACGTTTTACATTGCAGAGTTTCCCTAAAAGATTTATTTAACTTTTTAATTACCGAACATTTCTTTTGTATTCATGGTATTGTAATTATATGGGAGCAAACTTCCTAACCGAAGCCAGGCGGCTCCATCTTGGGCTGTGGGTAACTTAAGTTACCCACGGCCGTTTAAGCACAGTGACATTGGAGTCGATTTGAGGAACGGACGTCGATAAGAAACCGGACATCGATCTGAGTCTAACATATTTTTTTGCACCATGAAGCTATTTTAAGATACCAAGCCACTTTGAAAAATTGTTTTCTTAACAATTATTTTATCATGGCATATTTGTTACAATGCTATTATGTATTCAAAGTTGCCGTATATATTATAGTTCAAGCAAGATACGAAAAATGTTTTTAAAAATAATATTTTATTTTTCAAAGACAAAATAATCTCAAAACTAAATTATGCCTTTTTGTCCAATGACATTTTGTCTGTGACGTTATGTCCTGTTACTTTCTGTCTTACATTCGAGAATAAATATTGTTATGTTTTCATGTAAGTGAAGTTGAATAACAACTTCGATGTAGGACTTCTTTTCCCTGTAATAAAAAAAATCAAGTTAAAAAAACAGGTATTCACAATTTGTTTTAATGATGCTTAATTATAATTAAACTATTTATAAAACAACTGGTGACACTTCTGCAGTCTCTGTTGCTATTCCTTTACCTTTGTCAACCCTAAAATTCATTCTAGAATCGTACTTGTTTAAATCGCTGGGTGCTTTTCATTTGTGATGTATAACAGTGTATCAGTTTTTTTACCCGACTGTTTGATCTTTATAACCTGACAGGATAATTTTTTATAACATGGACTGTTTAAATTCACATGATCAAAAGGTAACCGAGAGGATTAACATGTTTTCTTGGAACTAATATCCCTTTTTCTACATATTTTATTTCAGTGGTTTGTGTTGTTGTTTAAAATACTTTAAGAAATTTCAAATTATTTAAAGCGTTTCAGGCTCTTATATTTCAACGATGTAGCTAGCTCTTATAGCTTAATTTCCTGTAACAAAAAAAAAAAACCAACCCAAAATATACATGATATATCCATGTATCGTGACTTACATCTAGAAATTGACCATAATGGTCGGTTGAAAACAAAACTTTACGACAAAGGGAATGATTTCAGCTTTAAATTGTGGACTTTTCATATCTATGTAGCAAATAAACTCATCATAGATACCAGAATTGAGGTTTTTTTATTTACGCCAGACGCGGGTTTCACATTCCATTAGCGCCTGTATACAGAGTACGTATCTCCAAATTAATACGATATTTCCGATCGTGATTTCCCTGGTTGAAAGTTGCTGCTCACAAGAAAGCTATTCAACAAAGAGTTTCAAATGGTGAAGTTGAAATTATCCCTTCGTGAATTTTACGGACGCCTTCACAAATTGGTTGACCGTTATGGAATATCCGTTTCACAGATGATAGCGGATATGATCCGCATATATTAACAACAATCCAATCCCCTTTTCACGAATGTGGCTTACCGAATTAGACTTATTACTTGGTGTGTACTTACATGTGCAACACGACGGGTGCCACATGTGGAGCAATTTCTGCTTATCCTTCCGGGGCACCTGAGATCACCACAGTTTAAGGTGGGGTTTGTGTTGCTCGGTCTTTAGTTTTCTACGTTTTGTATTGTGTACTATCGTTTTTTTGTTTGTCTTTTTCTTTATTTAGCCATGGCGTTGTCAGATTATTTTTGACTTATGAATTTGATTGTTCTTCTGATACCGTTATTTTGGCGGGTGTAAAATTTCGCGATTTTCATTTAATAAGGTATACGGAATATATTTGCGATTAATATTTTGGCGGATTCAAAACTTTTATCAATACCTTTGCATATGCACTTTTCAATTGGCGGAATTTATTTTAGCGATTTTGTTCTAACCGCGAAAATAAGCGAAAATTTACACCCCGCGAAAATAACCCGTTATACGGTATCTTTCCCTCTCCTATGCTAATTTTCATTGTAAATGGTTTTTTTTTTTTTATTTTTAAATTTCTGTATAGATTAGTTAGAAGTCTATCCGTTTCTTTCATATTCAAGGGTAGCTCATGATTTGTTATGGTTTATTACTGAATTTGTTGATCATCTTGATAACGTGTAACAGTAACAGTCTTCATCAATACTACTTTTACTGCTTTGTGTGTTTTTGGTGATATCCATTTGACGTTGCTATGTACTTATACATTCCGTCATTGTGTTATTGTTCTATGGAACAATTTTTGTATTTTTGTCATTCATTTTTATACGCCCGTATACTGGACGTATTATGGTATACCGTAGTCCGTCCATCTGTCCGTCGTCAACATGTCGGACAATAACTCACAAAAGCTTGAACCAATTCGCATGAGAATTTGTTGAAATGTTTTTATCTATTGAAGTGAGCTTCCTTTCGGTTTTTTTAAATTTTAGATTTCTGAGTTTTGGGATTTTTTTCATTAAAATGTTTGTTTTCCAGTTTCTGGACAATAACTCAAAAACACTTTCACCAACTTGCAAGAAACTTTGGTGAATTGTTTATATCTATAGACAAGAGCTTCCTTTCGATTTTTATAAATTTTAAATTATACGTTTCCTAGTTGTGGGGTTTTTTCATTAAAAAAGGGTGATTTTCCAGTTTTTGGACAATAACTCAAAAATGCTTTCAGAAGTTTTTATGAAACGTTGGTGAATAGTTTATATCTATTGACGTAAGCTCCCTTTCGACTTTTATCGATACTTTTTTTTTATAAACATTTAAATAAAATGAAATACGCGATTATCTAGACTCTAAATATGTATGTCAATACATGTATTTTCAATGTAGTTGCGGTTGATAATTGTTACCGATCTATCAAAACTTATTTTACTATGAAAGTTGATCGGTACTTATGATTAAATAGAGATATTTTATCAGAGTGACCCATGCAGTATACGTCATTTCCGTTAGATAGAATAAGAGTATGTTAATGGCGAGTTTTACGAAATTGTTTAGATGTGTAACTTGTAGACAGATAGTATTCTTAGGTTAGGGGATGTTTTGGCGTATTCAAGAATGTTTAAACCTGTTACCTTCTGTATGAGCCTGTCCTCAGTCAAGAGTCTGTAATTCAGTGATTGTCGTTTGTCGCTAAATGTCATATTTGTTTTCATTTATTGTCTTGTACAGAAATCGTTTGTATTGTTTTACATTTATCATTTGATGCTATTTATAGCTAGCTTTCCAGTATGAATTTTGTTCATTGTTCAAGGCTGCAAGGAAACCTATAGATGCTTATTTCTATGTCATTTGGTCATTGGTGGATAAAAATAGTTGTCTCATTGGCAACAATACCAAATCTTTTTTATGCCCCACCTACGATAGTAGGGGGGCATTATGTTTTCTGGTCTGTGCGTTTGTTCGTCCGTCCGTCCGTTCGTCCGTCCGTCTGTCTGTCTGTCTGTCCGTTCGTCCGTCTGTCCCGCTTCAGGTTAAAGTTTTTGGTCAAGGTAGTTTTTGATGAAGCTGAAGTCCAATCAACTTGAAACTTAGTACACATGTTCCTTATGATATGATCTTTCTAATTTTACAACGAAATTAAATTTTTGACCCCAATTTCACGGTCCACTGAACATAGAAAATGAAAGTGTGAGTTTCAGGTTAAAGTTTTTGGTCAAGGTAGTTTTTGATGAAGCTGAAGTCCAATCAACTTGAAACTTAGTACACATGTTCCTTATGATATCATCTTTCTAATTTTACAGCCAAGTTAAATTTTTGACCCCAATTTCACGGACCACTGAACATAGAAAATTAAAGTGTGAGTTTCAGGTTAAAGTTTTTGGTCAAGGTAGTTTTTGATGAAGTTGTAGTCCAATCAACTTGAAACTTAGTACACATGTTCCCTATGGTGTGTGTGATCTTTCTAATTTAATGCCAAATTAAATTTTTCACCCAATTTCACGGTCTATTGAACATGTAAAATAATAGTGCAAGTGGGGCATCCGTGTACTTTGGACACATTCTTGTTTCTTTCTATATAGACATACACATCCCTATAAACAACACATAGCTTGACTAATAGCTGCACAAATTAAAATGAACTCAAACCAGTGTTTACGTTCATACAACCTCTCCTAGAGGCAGTTTGGTTAGCTATAGATAATACTTTAAAAAGAAATAACATTCTTTTCAGATTCATAACCATGGCTGCTGCATTGTTGAATGGGGATATCAAAGGACATGCTTCTGCTGTAATGGTGGTGTTGGATATTTATCCACAGATTATGAGAGAAATGATAGCTAACATTTTTCCTCCAATAGGTGTTTTAAGGCAAATACAAAACGAACCAAATCAAACATTCTTGAATCAATTGAAAACTACAGAAAAAAAAATGATTTCAAAGTTGGACAGTACTGGATACAACGAACTTGATACATCGTGCCTTTATAAAGTAATAAGATATTTCAATCTGCTACCACCTCCAAAAGCAGGATGGGGACAAAAGCCAAGACCTGAAGACAAATGCGAAGGAGATGATGTGGAAAGGATGAAAAAAAATCGCAATGATATCCTTCATCGCCCTCGAGGGTTTTTATCAGAATCTGATAAACGTATTTTTTTCCAGCAAAGTAGTGAAATAGCCAAACGTATCGATATTAGAAATGGTTCACCGCAAAACAGCTTCGAAAGTAAAATACAAATAATACAGTCGAGTGTTGGCAGTATGGAAAAATATATTGCGCTCTTAGAAAAATGTGCAGAACATCGAGGTAAATAAACTCATCATAGATACCAGCATTGAAATTTTGTATTTGCGCCAGACGCGCGTTTCGTCTACAAGAGACTCACCAGTGACGCTTAAATCAAAGACAGTTAAAAAAAAGTCAATTTTTTTTTTATGTTTTAGATATTAAGCTAACATTTCTGCAGAATGAGACTTATTAAATTACAATATAATAATATACAACCTTGTGCAAATGTATCATTACTACAAGTATTTGAATTAAATTAATATAGTTGAAATCAAACAATAATAAAATGAGAATGTAAATAGGGAATGTATCAAAGAGACATATTTGTACGAGTTTTAAAATCTATTTCTTTAATGATTAACATTTCGATTGTGTTCAATTAAAAAATCTGTTAATCGTTTGAATAGTGTTTTGCTATTGCAAACCAGTAAGACGTCATATGTCCTGTTCAGGCATCAAATTTTTAATAAGATATATATAAGAAAATACGCAAAGAATGGAAGATTCAGAGAAGAAGTGTAAGTGTTTTGTACATTATTCAAATAATGACATCTTTCCGCTGTCTTAAGTTTGAAATGTACATCTTATTAACCTTTGAAAGGTACCAATGTCCTGTTGAAGAGCTATGAAAATGTATTAATAGCGCATCATGATGTTTGATAAATATAAGCCGAACAAATGTAACTGCATGCTGTGTGCTACGCGAAATTTCTAGTCGTGTGTTAAATAATTTTATTTTTTTTATTTTTTTTATTGTTACCTATGTCCTATTACCTATAGCTTTATCAAACTCTGTACCTTTTTGCTATATCGCCTTAATCATTGACAAAAATTGAAATCTTTCAGTAACAGCAAGGTTCGCGTTGACAAATAGTACAAATTGAAAGGACAAGAGTTTTCTGATGTTCAAATATTGTAAATCGTTTACAAACAAACAAACAACAACACAGCGACGTTATCACGACCTCACTACGACCATCACGTTCTCACTGCGACCAAACTACGCTTCCGCTACAACTATACCACGCTGTTCACGACCATAGTACGATTCTAGCACGCCCTTGCCGTCCTCATCATGCTCTTCTTACGACCTGACTACGTTCACACTACGACCATCATTCTCATTGTCATTTTCATAAAATATATAAAAAAACCTCCCTAGATTTTGTTTGTTTGAATGTAATTATCCATTTGCTCTAACGGCTCAACCATGCTTCTCGTTTTTATATAGATTAGACCGTTTGTTTTCTCGTTTAAATGGTTTAACCCTAGTATATTTTGGGTCCTTTATAATGTGCTGATTGATGTGAGCCAAGGCCCTGTGTTGAAGGCCGTACCTTGGCCTATAATGGTTTACTTTTGTAAATTGTTACTTGGATGGAGAGTTGTCTCATTGGCACTCATACCACATCTTCCTATAGATATTGATACATCTGTGTCATCTCTGCTATCGTTCACTAAAATATCGTCATCGAGCTTTATGGACCAGCAATAGTTTGTAATTTAGGTTGGATTGGTCGGTCCGACATCTCTGCTTGATCAGGATTCGTTACTTTGCTCGCTCTGCCTCTACATCAACTCCTACCACAATGCCCACGTGTTCTGGTAGATTTTGGTGGCATGACTGTATTGTTTCCGAAAAATCTACGATTTAATCAGAAATAGAAGGAATTGAACTGTATTGATATGGAACACGATGTTGACGTTATTGCTGAGAACGTAGTATGATCGCGCTATGAACGTAGTATAATCGTGGTAAGAACGTGTTATAATCGCAGTAAGATCGTGTTGCAATCGGATAACTCGTGGTATGGTCGTAGTGAGAACGTGAAGAGCGTAGAAAGATCTTGATAAGCGTAGTGAGGTCGCAGAATAAGCGCGGTGAGAACGTGGTATAATCGTAGCGGGATCTTTGTAGAAGCGTAGAGAGGACGTAGTAGCATCGGGAAAGCAACGAAAATTAACATTTTCATGCCGCTCATACCGCGAACTCACCACGATCTAAATTTATTTTAGATCGCGGTGAGCGTGGTGCGATCGTGGTCTAGTGGGACTGGGGCTTAAGTACTTGATCATAAAAATAGGGCAAATAATACACAAAATATTCCCCCAAATCTTCAGTGGTTAATTCAAGTAATTCCTTCTTATTATTAATGATAGTCAGTTATCTTTTGTAAAAATTCTTAGATTTAATTGGTTCATTTAAAAGGTTCCTCAATATGTGTTTTGTTTCTTGGTTACGAAAAACAAACAAGCGAAAAAATTTAGAATATCCCGAGGTTCTATTGCAGTGACAGATTCTGCTCTTTCTATTCACATAATCATCAATGATAGTATGGAAAATGACTAGATGTATCAATACATCAATGACTTGCACGCAGATTTTCATGCTTACATCTACTTTTAGTCATAAATATAATTTAGGTCTTTAAAATTACAATTATTGTATGCTCATATATTCTATGATATCTCCCAGCTGCTTGTCTTATTGAATTTAATTGTATAACGTGAATATTATACCATGGACATTACATTTAGGGATGGACCCCTTTATTAGTTTACAAATTAACGGAAGAATACACGAACATTTAAAGTTGCCAAATAAAACTCCGTGCTGTAATAAGTAATACAATTGCTTTATCATTTTATAGCAAGGCTACAGGAAACGGCGCCATGTTTCAATCTCTATTATGGACAAGACATACAGATAAAATTAGATGCTAAAATCGAGAACAGAACAAATGGTATGTAAATAAAGAATGCTTTGATGATTTGTTTCCTTTTTCTTATGCATACAAACAGAAATTGTGCTAAGTGAGTCATGTAAATTGTATTTCAATCTAAATTTGTTTGAAATCCCTCGATCTCATGCATGCATGTTTTGTATGAATATATCGCAGCGACGATTACGAAGGTAGTTCCGGCAGCATGGTTTAGCAAAATGTAAATCAAGTGGAAACATTTAATGGATCAGACCGATTTAAGTGTATGAAGATATGCAATTTATATAAGAATTATTTATTTTATTAAGAGTGTGTACGTTAACATATTTAAGTGATTCATTTTTTTATTTAAGGTGACAGTTCGAGTTCATGTACCATCTTTTTGAAAGACCCAGATTTTGATGAAACCAGTGTAATTCAAATGCTTGATGCGATAAAGGAAAAAATTCTTACAAAAGGCTATGGCATTTCATTGGAAGATGCTGCAATCGGAAGTCTGAATATTCATGTTTCAATTCTCGATAAATGTTTCTTGACAAAAGAAATTCTTCATCAATCAGTACAATCCTTCTTATATGAGTTTTTCTGCGCTGCATCAATTCCATACATACAGGGAAATATTTATACAGTAGTATTGGCAGATTCAAGTGATCTAGTTTTAGGTTTGTTACTTTTGATTACCTGTATACGCACCGTTTTGTAAACTATGTCTCATAAAATAGAAGTCAAACCTTTTTCATACTCTTGGGAATAATAATAATCCTTGACTATAAAAGTGCGAATTCTCTCTTTAATTTGATATGTAACAAAAACTTAGTTATCGTTTGTCTCTCACAAATTCAAATGAGGACTCCATGGAAAATAAATAACCATGCAGTCTCCTTCAAAATTTTATACGTATGCAAGTGAAGCTGTTATTATGTTTTTGATATTACGAATGACTAGTCGTATAATAGTCGTTCATATACAATATATACATATACTTTTTCGAGAGGTATATGTAAGCAATGATAACTAGGTGTTTAAAACGAAAAATTATAAGTGGATGAAAACCAGACAACAGCCAAAAAAAGAAAGAAATGACAGAAAAACAGTGATCTTGTGAACTCTACATAGAAAATATTGATTGCACAATACAAGGATAATTTAATACCGGAGTGATAAAAGTGGTAAAGCAGATTTGGTCTACCAATGGCATATTCATGTTGCTCGAAAATTTCCATTATCCACAAAAAGTATTTGTTCTGTAAATCTTTTTTTCCTTTTATAAAATTGGTAGTCAGGAAACAAATTAACCTGCAGTGTGTAATCTAAATTCATTTACACTACTTAAAATGTATCTAATTAACTGTAAATCTTTTTGTATCAGTTAAATGTGATAGAATCTATATTTTAGATAAATCTGCGCAAAACAATAAAACTAAACCTTTTACTGATTTTAAGGTGGCTGGGGCGTCTTAATTAAAATGCATAGAATTTTTTAATAATTTGTCAAAATGAATTTTTCATCATGCTTTTTTTCAAAAAATATAATAAAAAGTATTGGTCACCGGACTTTTTTTTCACGCTACAGGTTGTACAAAATTGTCAGATTTTGTATAGATTATGCATGAAAAATCCGATTTTGTGTGATAAAAAGAAAACTACCTGGTAGAATTTCAAGATAAAATGTGAGAAGATAGCTCTTATAACATGCTTTAAAATAAGATAAGAAAATGGGGTCTCCGAACTTGTTTCCTTGCTACATATTAAAATTGGTAAATTCACAGTACTTTCTATTAAAAAGATATTTTATCTTAGTTATCTCCCCTTATTTGGCAAAGTTAGAAAAAATGAATCAAACTGAAATACAGTGTGTTTTTTTTTTTAGATATATCAGCCGTAAATATGATAAAACACATAATTTTCTATATGTACACCAACAGTCTTTAACATGAATTACATGCTAGTCTCAAAATTTGCACATTTCATCAAAGATCTAGACCAACTGTTCTCTGCTACTTCAAAATCAAAGATGGAGGAAGACACCCGAGCCACCTTAACTACAATTCTTGTGTTTTATAGATAACCGTTTAACAAAACGGGGTGACCTTGGCTATCTCAAAGAAAAGCCGTCTACAGTTTTGAAGTTCAACGTAAAAGTTAAAGATTCTGCATTTCAAAATGAATTTGAGCTGTATAAAGAAGTAAACAGATTTATTTCTGGAATGTATAATGCAGTAGACAGACCAAATGTTCCAGATAATGGATCAGCAAGGGAAGTGCTGATGTTAACTAATGAGCGTGAGGAAAATTCCACATCTAATCTTGAAGCCATTGAGGATACTCAGCTAAGGTAACACACTAACTATTTACGGAAATCGAACTGCAAATATATATGTTTACGTGTTTGTCTTGTTTGTGTCAATAGTCCCTAGACGTTTAGAAAATACCACAAAGCAGATGCTTTGGTTTACTGTTGAACAAAAGGAGTTAGGTTCATGACCAGCACTACTGTTGGAGACTATTTTCTGTGATTTAAGTAGAGGTCTCTATGTGCTCTGGTCTTACCCAACAATAGTCATCTTTCATGGGTGGTTTTGCATGAGACATGAGAGATGCAGCATTCTGTATGTTATCTGTCTTTGTACCTGTTTTATTAAGAAAAAAACCAATGTCATATTTCTTTAGGAAAAAAGATTAACCATATATGAGGGTCAAAACCCTGATTTGATATACATTTTTTTACACAGTAAAGTTATATAAAACATTTGTATTTGAATTGCATCACATGTCACATTTTTTTTTCGTTTAGAAGTATTAAAATTTCATTTTTTTATTTTTTTTAATACAAATAATTTATTTATTTAATTTTTTTTTTATTTTTTTTAACTATTGTTTTAGTAGAGTGAAACAATTTAGTAAAATCAACAGTCTTAAATGTGAATACAAAATAATACGCGTTGGAAATAAAATTATTGTCCATAGATAAAATTGCAAGTATTGTTAGAAAAAATAATATTGTTCGTGTGTAGTTTTATAGTCTCATCTGGTATAATCCTTCGGATTGTCATACATATGTGTAAAGGAAAGTCCAAACCATATTTAAAAATTATATAGGTGTAATTCCACCATTGATTTTCTCCGATTAGTCTTTGTTAAATTTACACTTTTCAAAAAAATGTGCAGAATTTGTCATTGCTTTAAATAAAAAAATACTTTGCATGAGTAAAGTTTTATCCTGTCCAGTACTATAGAAAAAGGTTCACATAGTATTCCATTGCATATATGAAAATAGCAATCACTGGAAGTTAACCAATTAAATTTTCACACTTTTTGCATGAACCCTCATATTGGCGAGTTTTGGATGTGTGTATGGGCCACTCGATATCTCTCTGCCGGAAGTCAGAATAAAATTCTCGGAACGTCTCGAAAGTTTTCGGTCATTTATACAGGTCTTAACAGGTTGTTATCTACGTCTTGGATATAGTCCCTTGATGGCCCTTGACGACGCAATTATATTTATTTTAAAACGACCACTGTACACTGTGTGGATCTGGGTCAATTATAACGTGGTATTTTCTGTTGTTTAGATAACATGTAAACTAATCATTTTTGAAGATTTAACCACGGGATACTGTGATTTCATCATAGACTTACGGGAGAGAACATTCTGGTTAAAATATTAATAGTAGATCGGAAAACAGAAAGATAATATTATCAAAAGTATTTAATTCAATCGGAATCAAAGAAATATATATCTAAAATATATACTGTATCTATGTTTCTGAAGAAACTAACAATGATGGAAATCAGAATATTTTCAGAGTTGCAATTAAGAAATAAGTATTTTATATGACAAGATCGTCTGCTTTGGTATTTTTAAATATTCATTTGTAAAGGAAACATAAAAATTAAATCTTAATAAATTCTTGCATCCTACAAAAAAAAACGTTTATAAACAATAATCATTATATTTCTACGTTAATTATTTCATACCATTTTAGTATTTAAGTTTTATGAGTAAGTATTATTTATTTTTTGTATTGTAATATATCCATAAAACGGAAAGTAAGATAAATTTATTAAATATTTAAATTTTTAAACGGTCGTGAATAAAAAATACTTGTGTGTTTTCAATTCATAAAGCATGATTTTAAATCCTTGCAGCTCACAATAACCGTAAAAATAATTTACAATAATGACAACAAAATTTAATAACAACCATAATGTTGATTTTTTTTTAGCCTGGTTTGTACATCTTCCCTAGACTCAGAATCTGTAATGAAATGCTAGTAATACTACTTTTATAGATTTTAGTTTTGACCAATCTCGTTTCCGAATATAAATCGCATTGTTTACATGAAATCTTATCGTATATCTTAACACAGCTGGTTTCGACGTTTGACTCTAATTAAAGTTACTACGCATATATGTAAGGTAAATATTAGCAGCTTGTGATTGAGCGCAAGGAATTGAAGTATTCAAATGCTCATTAAAGTAGCTTACGTCATAATAAATTTTGCATCATATGTAAATTATCTCTATAGCAACTTTAAGATGCTAATGCTTATTCAACAGGTCAATTAATAAGCTATTGCGCATGTATATGAAAGGTTGCCATAGAAAGAACAGATGTATTCCGAATAACATCCGGTGTTCCGAAAGACTACGGACATCGTCCTTTCATATACATGCGCAATAGCTTATTAATTGACCTGTTGAATAAGCATTAGCATCTTAAAGTTGCTATAGAGATAATTTACATATGATGCAAAATTTATTAACACAAGCTGCTAATATTTACCTTACATATATGCGTAGTTACTTTAATTAGAGTCAAACGTCGAAACCAGCTGTGTTAAGATATACGATAAGATTTCATGTAAACAATGCGATTTATATTCGGAAACGAGATTAGTCAAAACTAAAATCTATAAAAGTAGTATTACTAGCATTTCATTACAGATTCTGAGTCTAGGGAAGATGTACAAACCAGGCTAAAAAAAAATCAACATTATGGTTGTTATTAAATTCTGTTGTCATTATTGTAAATTATTTTTACGGTTATTGTGAGCTGCAAGGATTTAAAATCATGCTTTATGAATTGAAAACACACAAGTATTTTTTATTCACGACCGTTTAAAAATTTAAATATTTAATAAATTTATCTTACTTTCCGTTTTATGGATATATTACAATACATAAAATAAATAATACTTACTCATAAAACTTAAATACTAAAATGGTATGAAATAATTAACGTAGAAATATAATGATTATTGTTTATAAACGTTTTTTTTGTAGGATGCAAGAATTTATTAAGATTTAATTTTTATGTTTCCTTTACAAATGAATATTTAAAAATACCAAAGCAGACGATCTTGTCATATAAAATACTTATTTCTTAATTGCAACTCTGAAAATATTCTGATTTCAATCATTGTTAGTTTCTTCAGAAACATAGATACAGTATATATTTTAGATATATATTTCTTTGATTCCGATTGAATTAAATACTTTTGATAATATTATCTTTCTGTTTTCCGATCTACTATTAATATTTTAACCAGAATGTTCTCTCCCGTAAGTCTATGATGAAATCACAGTATCCCGTGGTTAAATCTTCAAAAATGATTAGTTTAGATGTTATCTAAACAACAGAAAATACCACGTTATAATTGACCCAGATCCACACAGTGTACAGTGGTCGTTTTAAAATAAATATAATTGCGTCGTCAAGGGCCATCAAGGGACTATATCCAAGACGTAGATAACAACCTGTTAAGACCTGTATAAATGACCGAAAACTTTCGAGACGTTCCGAGAATTTTATTCTGACTTCCGGCAGAGAGATATCGAGTGGCCCATACACACATCCAAAACTCGCCAATATATAAGCATGAACCCCTGAGGGTTCATGCAAAAAGTGTGAAAATTTAATTGGTTAACTTCCAGTGATTGCTATTTTCATATATGCAATGGAATATTATGTGAACCTTTTTCTATAGTACTGGACAGGATAAAACTTTACTCATGCAAAGTATTTTTTTATTTATTAAGAATTTTATTAGTTTAAAATCCAAACAATAGGATTGTTACTAAAACAAACAAATATAAAATCAAAACAAAACAAATAGACAGACAGATAGACAGGCATGTTAATGACAAAACGATAGACATTAAACAATACAAGCATTAAAAAAAGAAAAAATTAGAAGAGGGGGGAATGCAGTGAAAAAACACGCTTTTACAACCATATGAAGTTACTAAAAGAAGCATTCAATACTTATAATTCCATTTTTAAAGGCAGTGCTTTAAGGCCTGGGCCCGTATGCATAAAGCTACTTAAGTTAAGATTTTCCTTAGTAAACACTTAAGTTAAGGAAACTCCGCCCTTTTTATCTAAGTGGTATGCATAAAAAATCTTAAACTAAGTATTTCCTAAGTAAAATCTTAGTTGTTTTAAGTCACGCCCACAAAACTTAAGTGGTATGCATAAAACTCCTTATACTAAGGAAACGCCTAAGATAACACTTAAGTCTAAGGTACCTATAGAGCTTCCTTAAATTTTCAAAAATAGTTAAAGATCAATCGAAAGTATGCGTTTTTTGCAGAACATTAATAGGTTACCTACAATTAAATTGATTAATAACTATATCAGTAATGAAATACTAATTATTCGTTCATGTATTGCTAAATATTAACGATCATCGTAATTTTCTTCAAATCACGTATAATCAACAAATCAAGAGATAACAGTGGGTAGTTATATACAATTTCCCATATCTCGTGTTATACCGCAAAGTACTCAGTTTTTATACTCATGTAATTCATGGTTCTACGTGCACGTTTTAATTTTTTTTAATGAACCGCTGGGGGATCATTTGTAACCGTAAGTTAAAACAAAATTAAGGAATGAAGAGAGGGCATGCAAAGCCACATTTTTTATATCATGTGTTTGTGGGGTTTTTTTTGGGGGGGGGATGGGGGATCATTTGAATTTTCAATTTAGTTTTATTTTAAAGATGTAGGGCATACCCTATTTTTTTCACTTTACAGGAACAAAATCAAAAAGTTTTAAGACCTACCCAGGGTAGATTTTCTTTCATAAAAAAGGGAGGGGGATGTGGACATGGACCTCCATTTTGTTTAAACAATAAGTTAATTGTTTATGGAACTACTGTTACGGCAGTCAGAAGTCCACACTCCAACACCCCTATGGAATTCGAAATTTATATAAGATCATATAAGTTATTTATGATACCCGGCTTACTCGTATCAAATTATCTTTTTATTTTCCTTATATATTCAATGAGATATATTGCGGCATCGAAAATATTGCTAAGTACGTTAATATGTTGAGAATATACTTACTGTAATAATTTGGTTTAGTAAAGATTGTAGGACTTTTGAAAAATGCCCTAGTTTGTATATGGATTCCTGGAAAAAAATTCTACCCTCCCCCTTTTTTGTTGTAAAAGGGAAGTGATAAAAATGTGAATTTCACATCAAAATAGATTTTTTCAAACCATAAGCAAATGTAAGCAAGGGGTCTGGAAAGAGAGATGTCAGCGCTTAATAAGCTGAACTATTATAGTAAACATTTTATTGAAAAAAGTGTATAATTATTTGTTTTGTAAAATGATTTGCTTACAATGATACTCTTAGTCTTGTGCTACGCCACTGAAACCTTGATCATGTATTGTTAGAGTTTAAAACATATTGTTGTATCCAGAAAATATTACACCTATTAAAAGATGATTAAAGATTAAGAGGAAAGTATTGGATTACCGAAATATTCTCCTCCAATGCTCATCCGTCAAAACATCAACCTTAAAAAGCGTTGTCTTATATGCGCCAATTGTTGATCATTATACTATGTTATGGTTCTATTGAATTGTTTTACATGTATACCAATATCAATTTAACCCCAGCTCTTTGAAATAAAAGCATGCATTGATCAACAAATTTAAATAATCATAACAAACTTTTACACGGGTGAGTACATGTGATGAGCTAGTATATATCATACGGTAATTAGAGAAAGGTTCCGATTTAAGTATTCCTTAGTTAAGTGAAGACTTAAGTAAGTTTATGCATACCACTTAAGAATTTTACTTAACTAAGGAAATTCTTAGTGAAATCTAAGTTTAAGGAATACTTAAGTTAAGATGTTTTATGCATACGGCCCCTGACTTTCAAGTCATGAGGTACATCTTTTCATACGCGACATCCAACAAAATCTGTGTAGGGGGTCTTTTGGCCAGAAATAGATCCGTAAATGTTCAGTTTTCTCCTCTCCTTTTTATGGTATGATATGGTTTTGGTTTCTTTCATTTACATTGGGAAATAAAGAAACGATCGATGTGTATTGTTCGTTTTAAAAAACTTGTTATAAATGTGTATTTTGCATTATAAGCAGTCAACCTGATTACAAACTATCATTATTTGTATTCCGTGTGGAAAGAGGTCGGATCAATTTCGAGTGTTATCTGACATCTAAAGATTTTTTAATCAGTTCAGACGTTGATATAACAATGAAAGTTCGACTGAACATGATAAATATTGCATTTTCTATAATTCAAAGCAGAATTCGGTTTATGAACGAGATACATTTTGTACCGTAAGCGTTTTCAATTTCGTTAGTTATGTATGTTGTCTACGTATTATCCTGGTTCGCGCTACTACGTTCCGGGAGTTAGCTGTTTGATATATGTGTAACATTACGATCGGGTACCAGTCGATCTACGCGTGTATGTGTATATGACACAGTACGTTCTACGTTGGTGTTCGGAGAATTTTGATTAAATTCTAAATGCTCATAGAATAAGAAATATAATCTAAACTGAATTATGTACCTCTTTCTGAATAATGTATTGCAATGTAAACATAAATCCCTTTTGACAAGCGAAATCTCACTTTTGTCAGAAATATGTTTTTCACATGTGCAAAGGTAATCACGTGTGGCGGCCATATTGGTTTGTTGACAAATTTTTGAAGAAACCTCTAGAACTATGACCTAAACATTGATAGTCTTCCTAAAACGTAAACTTTATGCAATACTATTTTATTAATCATGATTATTTTCATAAATTTAAATTTTATTATTTAAAGAAATAAAATTATAACAATTACGATTTTAGATTAGAGATTTTACACAGACATGCTTTGATCTATTTATAGCCAAATTAGTTTACCTGTGTGTAAATGTAAATAATGGATATTAATTTGTTTACTAAACAATGGATGGAAGATAATAATTCACATAAATATTTCAGGACATTTGATTTATTTTAAAGAATATAGAATTTAAAAACTGCAAGTGCAAACAAATTTAATCATTACATAATCAGCTGATAATTTTTTAAGCAAACATCGCAAACATCGTGGTGATGTAACTGATACAAATCACTCCATCAATCCTCCAGCCTTTTCACATATTAAGCAATAGATCTTCTTATTAATGTAGAATATTCAATGAATATAGATTCATCGGGTAATCAGATATTTTTAGCTGAGTATTTTGGGGTACAAGTCAAATCGACACCTGGTCAAATCGGCACCCATAGAAAAAGTCAAATCGGCACCTGGTTCTAAATCGGCACCTATTTAAAGGTAACAGGTACGTAAATGGCTTGTCCTGCGATTTTTAAAAGAAATTGTATGCACGTAGAACTTACTAAAAGATAATGAAAAATCGAAAAATTTAAGTTGGTCACCGATCTAATTTCCGAGTTCCAGGCATTTGAAAATGGTAATGAAACAACATAAAGTACATAGACATAACGTCAAATTTGAACCAAAAATAAGAAATTTCAAGCTTTATTTATTCTGCAGTTTAAACCAATCCTACGATTTTTCTATAAAAATCAAATGTTTTGAAGGTATTATTTTCCTTTCTTTTGGTATATAATTTTCATGGGTTACCGAACTCCTCTTTCATATATCAGCCGTTGAAAGGGTGTTGTTGACGGGAAAAGAGAGAAAAAATCATGACGTCGCCGAAAGGATTATGCAACGTCAAGGCTGTTTCAGCAGAATTGTAAAGACAACAACTGCCTCATTATAATTTGTTTGGTTATTCAAATGCGCTATAGAGAATATTATCCTGCCTGGAAAAAAGATTGATTACCTATTATTGGTTTTTTTTCCAGTGATTATACGAGGTCCTAAGTATTTATAACGTATTTCTGGAATGATTAAAAACACAATGTTTAAGGACATATGTTTATAAACTTATTGAACAGAAACAATAAAAGATCTATCATTAAAATAGATTCTCCGAATGACGAGATACATTCAATGTTCACATATTCGCGCTGCTTCACAATATTGTAGGCGAAATATACCGCGCAACGGGAAATAGAAACTTATAATCCTACAAAACATACTGACAATGTCATGTGAAAAAACGAAAAACGGCCAAAAGACAAACCATGGTAAATAAATGGGGAAATGTGTACATGGGACACAGATGATGCGCCCGCTTGCATATGATGTTATAAAGTGATATTACTAAAAAACTTTAAAAGATACGCCATTTAAATTTAAACTAGATCTGTGATTTGTTTTGGTAATCAGCATTGTGTATAATAGGTCTTTTAACATTTGTTTGAGGCAAACTAAAGTTAGAGAACGAAAACCAATTTTGGACGGTACGATGGACGGACATACGGACAAGTGTTAAAAGTAATGCCCCCCCCCCCCCCCCCTGCTACGGCGTGTGCATAAAAAATCACAACATTTAACTTTTAATCCTCCGATAGTTGCAGGAGGTCATGCATATAAAATATATAAAATTATGGTTCAATGACACGAGAACATAACATAAACATGAACACAAACTTCATTCCAAATAGTACTGGTCATTTGCAAACTTAAGTAGTGTGTTTAATATGACACGAAAGGAGATGTGAGATAAATGTAGATTATAGGCGAAAGACAAACAAAGTGAATATTTCAAAGTTTGTTGCATATTATCCCTACTTTTTTCTCCATCGTTGGTTTTGTTCCGTTATTATAGTACGGACAGTGCATAGATGTGAATATCTAAATACAAATGTATATAAATTCCAACTGATTTCTCTTTTTTTTTTTTTTTTTTTTTGTTATTCGGCTTCGCCGCGGTTGACAATGTTTTCTCGGGATACCAATCTGCTCTATCCCCGACTCAGCTATGTGTTGTTATAAATTGTTCAACATAGACTTTGAACACACTTTATATGATGCTACGTGTGATTTTGAAGAACTGTCTTCAAGGGATTTTAACGTATGTATTAGATGTTGCAGAGATTGGAAATCTCCAACAGCATTATGCTAACAATATTCCTCTTCGTACTTTAGAATTTTTGCAAGTTTTGCGAAAATTGAGAAGAAATACGTAAAGCAAAACTAAAAACTCTAATTCTAAATTTGTATAGCAGCATTTGCACATGTATATAAACAGTATCAACTGAAATCGAAATAACTGTAATTCCGAAATTTTGCGCAATTTAAAATGAATTTCTATATCTTCAGTGTAATATATATATACTTTGCTAATTATTTTATTGTTGAAGTGGCGGTAAAGCCGTAATTTTCAATCAGCGGATCTATATTTTTCCCTTGCCGCTTTTTCATACTGGAAGCTTGTAAAATGTTCCATTCAATTCAAATTGACTGAAAAGCAACGTGTATTCATTTCTTTTAAATTTTCGTTCATTTTGAAAGACAGTTTTACTTCGGAGTTCCCGTTTGTTCATGCAGAAGGTCCCATCACCATTAGTCATTACGATTCTCGTTCAAGTTTATTGTCACTTTCTATTGCTTACCCGTCTGACGTAATTTCCGACATTACATTTTACAAAGTTCATGTCACACAGAAAGCAGTTAAACGCTTTTGCTTTTCAATATTTATTTTTACTAAATATAAACTATTTGTCACTAGTACTTTCATTTTCAAATTCTATTTATAGACCATATCGCGGACGTGAAAGAAAGCACTGTAAAGAGAGATTTATGTTTATATTTATATGAGAAAATGGTTAATAAAAGATCTTATCACATATTTGTTACGAATACGTCTGGTTTTGCATATGCAATAACCTCAAAATTGCCCGGGGCAAAAAAAACATATTGATATTGTGCCCTGATTTTAAATGACGTGACGTCACTGTGTCCTTAACGACACGTTTGTGATAAAATGTTTAAGATTTTACCTTTTATCTTTCATTAAATTGTTATAATTGACCTTTGTTTCTCTTTTCTGCAGAAATTAAATATGTGATAAAAAGATTATAACATGTCTTTTCCATATTGGCCCTGGTATCATTCCTCGACCCATATCGGCCCTCGGCTAAAGCCTCGAGGCCGATATGGGAGTCTTGGGATGATACCAGGGCCAATATGGAAAAGGGCATGTTATAATCTATACATATGACAGTTACAACAGGAATATCAAATTAAAAAATATAAGTATTAAGTTAAACCTCTTTTTTTGTGTGTCGAGGATTGAATACATCCTAGCCGTTTTCACTCACGTTGACAGCCGTTTTGGGAAAATGTATTTCTTTGAATGCAATGACTGAATGTAAGTCCGTGACAAAGTTTGCTTTTGGAATTTCAATAAATAAAATGACAATATATAGTGTAAGCTTTAATTTGTTATTGTGGGAGTTTACGTGTGTAATGCATGCACGTGTTTATGATATTCTTATCAATATAGTACATTTCGTTTACTTTTTACGTCACATCAACATTCCCGATTTTTTACGTGAGTCTACGATTACCGGCGTAATATAACGTTAGTAAGTTCATGAATGGACAGTTATCTTAAGGTATAAACAAATAGTTCCGAGACCCATTCCTTGTACTTTAAACAGTTTTGTAGAAACATAATTTATATGCAAGCTTTAAGTTGGACAGCTATTATAAGTAAACCCAACTCAGTCGCTCTTCGGCCATCACGACATGCCAAGTTTCTTTCATTTTTATGGGCGGAAAGCACTGTTTAACTGTTACAAGATATCTATTTTACATTCTTCAATTTTAGCTATATTTTTGATGAGATGCATTCAATACTCTTCCTCCAAATTGACCATTATTCCGACGAAGCGGAATATATTCCGACATCTTGAAAATATTTTTTATGGTGTACGGGAGATAACTCCCATAGCAACAAACGCCTATTTTCCCGTTTTCCGCTAGAGGCGTTCATTTACGTACCTCTCACCTTAAATAAGGGACTGTGCCTAAAACAAGGGGTGATTTTAAAATTTACTGTTGAAAACAATAAAAAAAAAATTAAGATTTTTAACTGGAAATTGGGAAAATTCATTATATTTGGAACAACTTTTCTAAATGAGGGGTCATATATATATTAATAAAGAAGATATATATAAGTTTAGAAACATCACAAAATTCTTTTGACATGTTTAAATTTTTGAACATTTAATACTTAATAAATGCATAGTTCTTGGGCTGGGAAAAGTTTCATCAAATGATAAGAATATAAAGGTGCTCATTTTTTACAGCGGGTTGTAATGTTCTTCAAATGAGGGTTAATGGTCAGCTAGCTACATGTTCATCTTTTCTACCGATTTAATAAATAGAAACATGCAAACAGACTTAAGAAAAAGGCATGTTAGTTCATTAAACAAATATGACACTTTTTCTAGACAATCCAGATCGTGCAAAATACTTTGCTAAAAATTGTAATGTTTGAAATTGTTGTTGCGCACTAAAAAAAACATGAAAACTTTCAAAAGTTGTTGGGTATCTATGTAACAAGTCTTACTATCTTTATGTCCCATTTATGGGCATTATGTTTTCTGGTCTCTCCGTTCTTCCTGATTGAGGTTAAAGTTTATGGTCGAGGTATTTTTTTATGAAGTTGAAATCCAATCAACTCAAAACTTAGTACACATGTGTTCCTAATGATATGATCTTTATAATTTTACTGCCAAATTAGATTTTACCTAATTTTCACAGTCCACTGAACATAGAAAATGATTGTACGGATGGGAAATCCATATACTTATGACACATTCTTGTTTGAAGAAAAAAAAATACATCATAACGATAATGGAACAAAGCAGCCTGCTTTTATGGTAATTCAAGTTACCTTTTATTCACCTTCTTTAATTTGTATCTGTTAAGAGTCGTATACTAAATATTATTTTTATATAAATAAATTTATATTGTGTAATTTAAGAACTTGTATTTTGCCAAAGGATGCATAAATGAAAGTGGTGCAATTCATTTTGCTTTGATATCACAGGCACTTGTCTCAATTTTTTTCTCCTATATATACCTTAATGTTAAGGTATATAGGAATTTTATTTTTTTGAGACAAGTGCCTGTGTTTGATATATAGATTTGAATATCAATTGTAAATGATATTGTAATGCATATAAAAATAAGGAGATGTGGTATATACATTTTTTTGTACATGATATTTAGTGGTTTTATCAAACTAAAGTGCATAAAAAATGGGTATAAGCAGTTACAGGTACTACTGTACAATCTCCAACAATGAGAAAAACTCATACCGTAAAGAGAATTTCATAATTTACAAGTAAGTTTTGTTTTTGCATTGCATCATTTTCTTCTATTGTCATGTTTGTCTTAATTGCAAATATGGAAGTGGTTAAAATGCTAGTGAGACAGCTGTTATAAATGACCACCAGATGTCATTGTTTTCTAAATGAAAAACTCCTTTTTAGCTCACCTGGCCTAAAAGGCCAAGTGAGCTTTTCCCATCACTTGGCGTCCGTCGTCCGTCGTCGTTAACTTTTACAAAAATCTTCTCCTCTGAAACTACTGGGCCAAATTAAACCAAACTTGGCCACAATCATCATTGATGTATCTAGATTAAAATTTGTGTTTTTGTACCCGGTCAACCAACCAAGATGGCCGCAATGGCTATAAATAGAACATAGGGGTAACATGCAGTTTTTGGCTTATAACTCAAAAACCAAAGCATTTAGAGCAAATCTGACAGGGGGAAAATTGTTTATCAGGTCAAGATCTATCTGCCCTGAAATTTTTAGATGAATCAGACAACCCATTGTTGGGTTGCTGCCCCTAAATTGGTAATTTTAAGGAAATTTTACTGTTTTTGGTTATCTTGAATATTATTATTGATGGAGATAAACTGTAAACAGCAATAATGTTCAGCAAAGTAAGATTTACAAATAAGTCAACACGACCAAAATGGTCAGTTGACCCCTTCAGGAGTTATTGCCTTTTATAGTGAATTTTTAACCATTTTTCGTAAATCTCCATGATCTTTTACAAAAATCTTCTCCTCTGAAACTACCGGGCCAAATTAATCCAAACTTGGCCACAATCATCATTGATGTATCTAGTTTAAAAATTGTGTTTTTTGACCCGTCCAACCAACCAAGATGGCTGCCACGGCTAAAAATAGAACATGGAGGTTAAATGCAGTTTTTGGTTATTACTCAAAAACCAAAGCATTTAGAGCAAATCTGACAGAGGTAAAATTGTTTATCTGGTCAAGATCTATCTGCCCTGAAATTTTAAGATAAATGGGACAACCGGTTGTTGGGTTGCTGCCCCTAAATTGGTAATTTTAAGGAAATTTTGCTGTTTTTGGATATTATCTTGAATATTATTATGGATAGAGATAAACTGTAAACAGCAAAAATGTCCAGCAAAGTAAGATTTACAAATAAGTCAACAGGACCAAAATGGTCAGTTGACCCCTTTAGGAGTTATTGCCCTTTAATATAGTCAATTTTTAACCATTTTTCGTAAATCTTAGTTAACTTTTACAAAAATCTTCTCCTCTGAAACTACTGGGCCAAATTTTACCAAACATAGCCAGAATCATTATTAGGCTATCTAGTTTAAAAATTGTGTTTTGTGACCGGGCAAACCAACCAAGATGGCCGCTACGGCTAAAAATAGAACATAGGGGTAAAATGCAGTTTTTGGCTTATAACTCAAAAACCAAAGCATTTAGAGCAAATCTGACAGGAAGTAAAATTGTTTATCTGGTCAAGATCTATCTGCCCTGAAATATTTAGATGAATCGGACAACTTGTTGTTAGGTTGCTGGCCCTAAATTGGTAATTTTAAGAAAATTTTGCTGTTTTGGGTTATTATCTTGAATATTATTATAGATAGAGATCAACTGTAAACAGCAATAATGTACAGCAATTTAAGACTCAAAAATAAGTCAAAATGACCAAAATGGTCAATTGACCCCCTAAGAAGTTATTGTCCTTTATAATCAATTTTTAACAATTTTCATAAAATTTGTAAATTTTTACTAACATTTTCCTCTGAAACTACACGGACAAGTTCATTATAGATAGAGATAATTGTAAGCAGCAAGAATGTTCAGTAAAGTAAGATGTACAAACACATCACAATCACCTAAACACAATTTTGTCATGAACTGTCTGCTTCCTTTGTTTAATTCACATATACCAAGGTGAGCGACACAGGCTCTTTAGAGCCTCTAGTTCAATCATACCCGTAAATTACTTTATCATGTTTATACTGAAATATAATTTTGCTTTGAGTTAAAAAATATGGTCATCAAAAAAGTTGACATGTAACTATGCACATTTACCATTATGTTACTTGATGTTCTTGTAATACATACAGTACGGTGACTAGTCAGTCTTTGTCAACTACTTTTCATAGGATGGGAGTCATTGAATATGTGTATATAATCAATAATTAAAAGACGTCTATTTATGTAAATAAGAAAAAAAAATCATTGTCTTAAAAAAATCATTTCGTGGCGAGGTACAGAAAATATACTGAAACAGTAGACTATGAATATAGGTGAACTAGGTACAAGAGAACTCTTAATCTTAAATACTACAAACCACCTCTGTACTATGGAAGATAATGATATATCTAGACTAGAAATACACACAACCTGTAATTAACTGCCTTTTCAGCGTTTTCGCGCTTTGATTTTTTTAAACATCATGAAAACAAGATTTTTATCAAATTTTTATTTAATTCACCTTTGCACTTTATTGTGGGACCGCGTGTCATCATGTGTAATGCAATTAATAAGGAATAACGCGAGATGTGCAGTTAGCCAATCAGAATAACGTATTATAATGAAACACACATCTAATGTAATTATATAGATATCAACATCATGGTGCCAGTTGATCGTGAGGAGATTTTAATAAATTATTCCTACAGAGTCATATTTAAAAGAAAAAAAATGCATGTTTTATATACATGAATGGCTACGTTTTAATATAAAGCAAGTGTACCTGAACTTTCTTATAAAAGAAAATCTTTTATATTATCATAATCATGATGGCACATGAATATATTTGTTGGTTAACGCAAAAATATGAACTCCATGAAATGTCCTATCTGATAAAAAAAATAAAAATACAAACACTCTTATTATCATTCAAACAAAGGAGTAGGTCCGGTAAGGACTCATTTTGGCCTCAAATTTCAGTTTCATCTGACGAAAGATTTTGACCACTTTTTAAAGACTTAAGTGTATATTTCACTTGATTTAATTAGTATAAGTGAAAGATTTTAACTGATTTAGTCATTAAAAACGATCCGATTCAAGCTGAAATAAGAAAAATCTCTCAAATATGCCAAAAAACGTCACTTTTCAGATGGTTTTTGTCAAAAATGAAAGTGGCCGCATCCGTGTTCATCCACAACCTTTATATATGTTATGTATTATCATAAAATACAACTTACATTTCAATATTAAGGATGAACACGAATGCGGCCACTTTCGTTTTACAAGGAAACTGTCTAAAATTTAACTAAAATGATAGAATTTTGAAGATTTCAGTAATTTAGCATGACTTAATGGTGCTACAACCCGATATATGTGCATTGTATTGTCAAAAACAGCCCATATTTATGTAGCAGAAGCATTCAACTGTCCAATAGATAACTAAAAGTTTACATTTTAACAATTTTGTAAAACTGTTATATTTTGGGGCCAAAAAGGGGTCTTACCGGACCTACTCCTTTGTTTGTGTTTAATATTTAATTTAAGCATTATCGTGCTGTGAAAATGAATTTTGTTAACTTCGATGTTATTATCGCCGCCATCTTGTTAACGTTGGTTACGAAAAAAAGTTGGGTCAACATCGTCTATCGAAAAATAAACAACGTCAAGATCAACTACCGGAAGTCCTCTCTGCAATCAATCATATCAACGTATTCCCTAATATGCAAATTATATTTGAATTATTTATCCGTAACGCTCAAAGCCGAATATTTGAATGCCAAGGATGTATAAGAACCGATACAGTTGACGGGATAAATGGCTAAAAATGACCTGAAAATAGCAAAATCAAACTATGGTTAACTTTGCCGAACGGAGTTGAAACCTTATTTCTTGATAATTTCAAAATTTATTCATAAACAATTTTATATAAAAAGTTTTTTTTAAATTATTGTCGTGCTGAAGTAATGAGAACTCATCAGATGACACACCCAATGACTGGTAATCCACCATCAGAGGTATCAACCCAGTGTAAAAATACAACACGTCATAAATTTCATGCGTTCGAACGACTTAAATAAAATAAAATCAAATCTGGATAAATTCAAGTCCTTCGAATCGGAACTAACCGATAAATAAGGTTATATATATAATAATATATATATATGTTACTTTGTAAACGTACGTTAAATACCAAGAACTAAAACTACGGTTCAAGTTAATGAGGTTGGTTGGAGTTCTGCTTGACAAATTGCAAAGGTGTCATTTATGAACATATGGTATCAGTTTCAATATTATAGGATTGCCATAGTATGAAAATATCCTAATAACAATTAAATGGTATCATGTTATTGCAAATGTGTACTTTTTTTACAATGAATGTCTTTTGAATGATGCTCGAGACCAAAAGTTTAAGATAAAATCAGATGGATCACAGGCAATGTTAAAACACTAGGGGTGTGCCATGGTTATGAAATAGATGACGATGATATTTGGAGAAAAATTATAGAAAAAGTTAAAAATTGTATACATGTATGGAAAAGTAGGAAGCTTACATTTAAAGGTAAAACCACTTATAGTAAAAAATATGATACTTTCTCTTTGTTCTTACGAGATCGAAATACGAGGAATTCCGGATAAATACACTAAAGAGCTAAATAATATGATTTGGAACTTTATATGGGACGGAAAAGTGAACCAGGTAGATAGAAATGTCTGCTGTTTGGATGAAATAAAAGGGGGGATGGGAATGGTAAGTATAGATACGTTTATAAAAAGTAAACAAACAAAACTTGTATATCGTTTAATTCAGGAGCCATTGGAAAGCTGGAATGCGATCGGTAAGTATTGGCTTCGGAAATTTGACGAAAAATATAATGATGCCTTTTTTGTATGTAAATGTTCAAGTTTAAATGGTTTAGATATGAACCAACTACCACAATTTTATCAGAAAATTATAGATACGTGGTCAGGATTCATTCAAAAGGTTGATTCACCTCCATATAAAAGTGCCATTTTAAATACGAGGATATTTGGAAACTCTTCTATTCGTTTCAAAAATAAACCATTGTTTTACTCTTCTTTTTTTAAAAAGCGGTATCACAACTATCCAGGACATTTGGAATTCAGAAACTACAGATTTCATTAGCTGTAATGAAATTTATAGGAAGCTGATTGATCGGCGAAATTGTATTTCCGAATTTTCAAAAATAAAACAGGCAATTCCTAAAGATTTTGTGCAAATTTTGAAATCTTGTAGAAACCAGAATTTGCATTATGAAAGTAAATTAAAGATATCAAATGACCTTGAGATCATTAACTTAAACAACCAAAAAATCAAACCATCAAAGTTAAAACTCAATTATATTCGTACGGTTTTAAATAAAGATGTATCTCCAAAATGTCAAATTAAGTGGGAGGAAATATTTGGAACAAATATACCTTGGGAAAATATGTGGTCGGGATTGAAATATTTGAAAATTGAAAATAAAGTAAAAGAATTCCAATGGAGATCCTTGCACAATATTTTATATACTGAAGAAAGATTAAAAAAAATGAAGATATCAAATGGAAAATGCCACATCTGTCAAAATGACAATAATATAGAAACCCTGCAACACTTATTTTTCAGTTGCTGTACATCACAGTTAATTTTAAAAAACCTCCAAGAAATACTGATCAAATCAAACATAGGAATAAACAATCCGTTTGGTGAAAAGGAAGTGTTATTGGGTAAAAACACGGGAGAACTAAAATATGATAATTTTTTAAACATAATTATCTTATATTTTAAATGGACACTATGGAAAATTAGGAATTCAATAAAATTTAACAAAACGCCTAAAACACCACAAGATATTTATAAAATCTGGAAACAAAACTTGAAAATTAATCTTAAATTTGTTCTTCTTTGAAAGGCGTTGATATCATTGATAAGACAAAATTGGAGTCTGTAATAAAGAAAATTTAGACATTTAATATAGTATAATATAGCTTGATTCAAAGTACATTTTTCATGGTTTATAGTATTAAAATATCGATTGTATCAATTTATATAAACATAAAAAAAAGTGATAAAAAAGTATTAGCTTATCATGTTTTATTGTAGTAAATGCAAATCTTTTATGTGGGTATCTTATACTTATTTACTTACTATTTTGTATTAAAGTATAGAACTTATATGGTTATATTTTTTTTTACACTAAATGTAAATCCAAGGTTAAAAGTGGACTACTTTTTTTATTGCCTTCTATTTCCCCTGGATAGATGGTTTCAAGTTGTAAACAGGGACCCTTAGCCTGATCCTGGACGACTAAGGTAATTGTACACAGGAAATATTTAGGAATAAAACGTTTATATGTCTTAAAAAAAAAAAAAAAAGTTTAGAAAAATCTTAATCAAACAGAGGCAAAAGTATAACAAAATCAGTACAACGACTCTCAGATTTGCAAATGATGAAGGGTATACATTTCTTAGTTTTATTCCAGCAATTTTGCGTAATTGAGTTTGGCGGGTATAAAATTTAAAAAAAAAAACAATTTACATTCCGAGTTGGCAGCGAAAAAAATATTATCGTACAGGTTATGTAGAGGTCGGTGTTATTTTTAGCCAAATTATTATTTGAAAATTTTCTGTCAATCGATAATCTGGAAAAACTAATTGCCAAAATTAAGCATGGAAAATCGATCAGATTTCAAAATCATTCTTTTAAAAATTTGCAATTTTGCAAAAAAATTAAATCGATTTTTCCATAAGGCATACAAATGGATTAAATATAGCAGTTCAAAAAGTTTAAATATAGCAGTTCAAAATCCAACTTTGTCAATAAAGTAAAAAATACGAATGTGAATTCCAACCACATATGCTATTTAAATACAACTTGACATGGAAAATTGATCAGATTTTCAAAATCATTCTTTTAAAAATTTGCAATTTTGCAAAAAATGAAATCGATTTTTCCATAAGGCATACAAATGGATTTAAATATAGCAGTTCAAAAAGTTTAAATATAGCAGTTCAAAATCCAACTTTGTCAATAAAGTTAAAAATACGAATGTGAATTCCAACCACATATGCTATTTTTAAAGTACCGGTCTTTGTAAGAATCATGCAGGTTCCTGTTGATGGGCGATTCATGACCCCTCTTCAAATGTCTTTATATTTTGTTTATGATGAAGGTATGGTATGAAAATAAGTTTTCTGTATTAATTTTTTCTTTTCAACTTTGGTTGCCATGGAAACCATCCTTACAAAATTTTGCCTAAATACGTCCATAAGTAGCCTTTGAAAATTGAAATATAATGGATTTTAAAGAACCATAGAAATAAAGTTAATCAATACAAACAATATGTATATTTACAGTATTGACAAACACAACCCCAAACTATACAAAACGTTAAAATTTTGAATTTACTAAATGGTTTGTTTCCATAGCAACCATTTAAAAATGTGTTAAAATTCGAAAATGAAAAATTTCAAAAACTTTAAAATTTTAAATCTGTTTATCTCCCAAGACCAACAATACCATGACATGTCATTGACAAATTTTGAAAGACCACATTCTATATATTCAGAAAATAAAAAGAAAGTCGTGTGTTTTTTTTTTCTTTAAAAAAATAATTGTAGTCAAAAATTGTCAATTTTCACCAAAATTCAGATTACCAAACAGATGAATACTGAAACATTTTGAACTTAAAAAGCTAAAACATTCCATTTATGCATGCATTCCTGACACAAATTTGGTAATTATAAATGAGAAAATATGATTGATAGAGATATTTTTGTAGAGAAGGACATTTTTTCTTTCTGGGCATGGTGCCCCCCCTTTTTTTTCAAAATTCAAAAAAATATTAATAAATTTAAAAGATGGAATTCAATTGTGAACATTTTGAGCATTAAAACATGAAATTTCTTCAAAGGGTGAGGGCAATAATAGAACCCCCTACACCATTTTTATATATTAGATTTTTTTTTAGAAATGGGGAATGTGTCAAAGAGAGAACAACCCAAACAGAAATTTAAAATCTTTAGATTCTATTTCATGGTCTTTAAAATTGACTCTAAAGAACCTGAATCGATCACCTGTAATTGTTGGTTAAATCTTGCATCAATGATTATTTGTCCCTTCAATATATATCAATGAGTGGCTTAACAATTCCATTTAAGGTGGTACCTAACACTTTCACTAAAATTAATTTGGCTCGTTTAATTTTGATAAAATTTTGACAAAGTATTTACTTTGACCCTTTAACAAAAATATAAAAATTTCAAAAATTTTGAACCAACTGTTTTGTCAAAAAAAATACACTGGTTATATAGCAGTTTGACAAACTCTAATTTTGATCTTTCAGAAGCTTATTATTCCCTTTACAACACAACGTAATTAAAACGTTTAGCTGATTTTACAGAGTTATCTCCCTGTAGTGTTAGGTACCACCTTAAATGTTCTTTGTATCTGTCGTTTTTTCTTCAAAAGCAAAAAATGAATTTTACCCCTATGTTCCATTTTAGCCATAGTGGCTAAGTTTCTTGAAGTACAAGGAAATAAAAAACTAAATTTATACAAGATTATAACTCCCAAGTTGGGCTGAAATTGATTAAGCATATTCAATATCAAAAGAAGATTTTTTTTTTAAAGGAAGCAAACTAGATGAACAAATTGTGAAAAATTTCTTTAAAGGGCTATAACTCCATACTGATTCAATTGACAATTCTGGTCATATAAACTTATTTGTAGATCCTACTTTGCTGAAAGTTGTGCTGTTTACAGTTTATCTTTGTCATTAATAATATTCAAGATAATAACCAAAACTGCAAAATTTCCGTACAATTAACAATTAAGTGGCAGCAACCCAACAATGGGTTGTTAGATTCATCTGAAAATTTGCTCTTAAAAGGCTTTAGTGTTTGAGATATGAGCTACACACTGCATTTTACCCCTATGTTCTTATTTTACCCATGGCGGCCATGTTTTTTTACAAAATAGAAAATAGAACACAAACTTAATTCTAGATATCCTAAGGATCATTCAGTTTATAAGTTTTACTGGAATTGGTTAAGTAGTTTCAGTGGAAATGTTTCAAATATTTTACACCGGACAGACGACAACGGAAGCAAAGTGATGGCAAAATTCACAGTTCCTTTGAAACGGTGACCTAAAAAAACTACGTCCGTTCTATCAGAAATAAACTGAAAATAAAAAATAAAAAATTTGTACCATCGAGAGCGCTAACAAGGCAACTTTCCATAAATTTTTAATATTTTTAAGGGTCATAACTCTTTTAAAAAAGTCAATTGTCCATGATTATAGAACTCATCCGAGATATTGTTGATATTAATCTAGTGTATAAGTTTTATTAAAAATCTGGCAAGAATTGTACCTGTGGGAGCGTTAAAGGGGCTATTTTCCATAAATTTATTTTTTTCAAGGGTTATAAATGTTTTTATTAAAGTCGATTGACCACCAATATCTAACTTGTTCGAGATATTGCTTATAATAACCTAAAGTATTAGTTTCTTAAAAATCTGACATAATTTGTACATGTGCGAGCGCTGCAAGGACAGCCAGATGGACACAAGGACGGATGGCAATCAAAATTTTAAGCAGACCATGTTTAAACGAAAAAAATTAAGTTCTAATTTCGATTTTTATTAATTGAAAATTTTTTGGTCGCATATTGGTATCACGTTGGCGTCGTCGTCGTCTGAAGACATTTGGTTTTCGCACTCTAACTTTAGTAAAAGTAAATTGAAATCTATGAAATTTAAACACATGGTTTATGACCATAAAAGAAAGGTTGACATTGATTCTTGGTGTTTTGGTCCCAACAGTTTAGGAATTAGGGGCAAAAAAGGGCCCAAATAAGCATTTTTCTTGGTTTTCGCACAATAACTTTAGTATAAGTAAAAAGAAATCTATAAAATTTTAACATAAGGTCTCTATGACCACAACAGGAAGGTTGGGATTGATTTTGGGAGTTTTAGTCCCAACAGTATAGGAATTAGGGGCCAAAAACAGGTCCCAAATAAGCATTTTTCTTGGTTTTTGCATAATAACTTAAGCATAAATTATTAGAAATCTATGAAATTTTAACACAAGGTTTATAACCACAAAAGAAAGGTTTGGATTGATTTTGGGAGTTTTGGTCCCAACGAATTAGGGGCCAAAAGGGTCCAAAATTAAACTTTGTTTGATTTCATCAAAAAATTAATTATTGGGGTTCTTTGATATGCCAAATCTGACCGTGTATTCAGATTCTTAATTTTTGGTCCTGTTTTCAAATTGGTCTACATTAAGATCAAAAGGGTCCAAAATTAAACTTAGCTTGATTTTAACAAAAAAAGAATTCTTGGGGTTCTTTGATATGCTGAATCTAAACATGGTCATAGATTTTTGATTATGGGCCCAATTTTCAAGTTGGTCCAAATCGGGGTCCAAAATTATTATGTTAAGTATTGTGCAATACCTCTGCGGTCGTATAAAGCTGCGCCCTGCGGAGCATCTGGTTTATTTATAAAAATACTATTTTTGATATAACAAAAATAAAAAAATAAAATATTTTTTTTGTCTTAAATCAGTGGTTTTGATAAGATAATAACACTCTGTAAAGATTAGACAAATGGGACAGTTTTAATCGTGGTACAGTGTTTCCAATTTCATTATCTATGGAAAATACATTGCCTTGCATCGTTTCTTTTGTGGACTAGTATACTATTGCACAGAGTCAGATTATGTACACATAATGGCTGTTACTATTTACCTCCCATTTAAATCGACATGTATCGAAACCTTTATGCAAACACTTATTTGTCACTATGTCGATTTAACTGTGCTAAAATTGAAATTGAAGAAGAACTACAGAACCTTTCTTTTTATTCTAATATATAATAATCTAACTTATCTAAAAGATTTGAAATAAATGCGGAATGTGTCCATTGGACACAGATGATGCTCCCGCTTCCATATCATAAAAGTCATAAAAGGACATGACTGAAGACACTTACCAATTGTGTACTAACTTTTATGGTGATAAGAATTGTGTAAAAGTTTCGTAACATTTGGTTGAGGCAAACTAAAGAAAGAAATACAAAACAAAAAATTCAGCAACTTTTTCTCTCTATAAAGAGGCATTGCATAGAACAGTGAAAGTTACACCACCAAAATTTAAAGTTGATCTGCATTTGGTGGTTTTAAGCATTGTGTATAATTTTAAGAACATCTGGTAAAGACAAACTAAAGTTAGAGAACAGAAACGGAAATTCAGCAATATTTCTATTTGTAAAGGGGCATAACTCTTGGACGGTTTAAGTGACACCACCAAACTTAGTCTTGTTTTATGGTAATAAGCAATGTGATTAGGTTTCATAACATTTGGTTGAGGCAAACTAAAGATAGAGAACAGAAACCAACGTTGGGACATACTGACGGACGGCCAAGGGTTAACCTTAATGCCCCCTCCGCCACTGCGGGGTCATAAAAATATGTAAATATAACAATTGATTAAATTAGGCAAAATTCAAGAATGGCCATTGCACATGGTTGTCATAAAGGTTTGAGAATCAAAACAGTATACAATAGTTCGGACCAGCAAATTTTCCTCAGGGCCACAAGGATAATATTTTTGAGAACCATAAAAAAACGCGATTATTCTGCGGTATACAAATAATAATTCAGTTAGGTTTAAAAAAATAATAATAGACAAGCTGTCCTTTTCCACCATATACAATAGAAACATTGACAAATTCTTGCACAATTAATGTAGATCGTTGGTATATATTTCCTCAGATAGAACATGTAGAATTTGTATGCCCCCACTGTAGCAAAGGGGGCATTAAGTTGTACCCTTGTCTGTAAGTACATCCGTTCCAGAGTTATACCCTTATACAAATGGAAAAAAAAATGCTGACTTTTTTGTTTCCGTTCTCTAACTTAAGTTTGCCACAACCAAATGTTTTGAAACTTATACACAAGGCTTATTTCCATAAAATTCAGAACAGTTAGAATGTTATTGGTGTAACAGGTACTGTCAATAAGTTATGCCCCTTTAAAAATGGAAAAAATGCTGAATTTTCCGTTTCCGTTCTCTTTTTTTCGTCTGTCTGACATAGTTCATCTTACCCTGACCTCATTTTCTTAGAACATTGATAATGTTAAGTTAATATGATACTTGTATTAAAATCTTTACATAACACTTACAGAGTTTCAAAAGTAATTCAATTATAAATAAAACCAACCAGACATTTCAGGGTGAGTCTTCTTGTTTAGCAGATCTTAGTCTAGGGTTAAAGTTTTTAAAGCATCAATCTGTTTCAAAAACCAACAATGAGTTGCATTAGATTGTTACTGTAACTTCTTTATAGCCATTTTGAAAGAGAAAGTATCCTGAGCTATTTTTTTTAAAATGTTCATTAAGATTTGTTTTATAGATAATCATGTTAATATGCTCATTGTTGAAGGATATACGGTGATCTGTGGTTGTTTATTTCTATGTCTTTGCTCTCTCTGGTTGAGAGTTAATTGTCTCATTGACAATTACAACACATCCTCTTATCTTTATACATAGACTTACTAGTAATTAAGTTTTGGATTCAACTTTATTCTTTTTTACTGACATCATCAGTCTTAGACACGACAACGGGTTATGCGTATTACCATTTTTTTTTTTAAACTTCTGAGAAATCTTACATATAAGATTGAGAGGAGGGGGTACATATGCTGCCCTCAACTTTAGAAGTTGTGTTATGCTTAAATTCTTAAAATACTTAGTTCACAAGTAAACACAATGAGATACCACATTTCTTTCAACAAATTTTATAATTTTGAAAAAAAAAAAAAAAAAATCGAAAAAAAGGGGGGTGCACCATACCCAGAGTGATGATTTTTCATTTTATACAAGTATATCTTCATTTATCATATATTCTCCTTTAAAATTAACAAATGTGTGTCAGAAATTGCACATATAAATGGAATGTTTTAGCTTTTTAAGTTTAAAATTTTTGATTATTCATCTGATTGTTAATCTGAATTTTGGTGAAAATTGACAATTTTTGACTAAATTTTTTTTTTTAAAGAAAAAAAAACACACGACTTTCTTTTTATTTTCTGAATATATAGAATGTGGTCTTTCAAAATTTGTCAATGACATGTCATGGTATTGTTGGTCTTGGGAGATAAACAGATTTAAAATTTTAAAGTTTTTGAAATTTTTCATTTTCGAATTTTAACACATTTTTAAATGGTTGCTATGGAAACAAACTATTTAGTAAATTCACAATTTTAACGTTTTTATATAGTTTGGGGTTTTGTTTGTCAATACTGTAAATATACATATCCTTTGTATTGATTAACTTTATTTCTATGGGACTTTAAATTCCCTTATTTTATATTTTCAAAAAGGGTATTTTTTCACATATTCAGGCAAAATGTTGATTTGATGGTTACCATGGCAACGGGCATAATACAGGGAAAATAAAGACAGAATTTTGACCATCTACCAAAGTTCTTATGATATAGGGCAAAAAAAATTACTTCTGTGACATGCCATGAATCACCTTCTGCATGATTTTTACAAAGACCGGTACTTTAAAAATACAACTTGACAACACATTGACTAAGTTTTAAAACTATGTAAATTGGAGCATAGAAATAACTGAAAGCTGTTAAAAAGTGCTATAAAACGGTAAGTCTTTTTCGAAATTTTTTAATTATTTTGTTTAAATTTATTTTTTATTTAAAAAAACAGGTGGCTGGCCGGTTGACGTTCAACTTATGAATAATTTTCAGTCCTATACTTAGGCCGTGTTCACACCAAACGCCGTGTACAGGAAACATGTTTACATTTGGTTTAATGTAATGTACACTAGTTTCACATTAAATTTGTTCACATCTATACACCTTGTTTAGCTACCTGTACATAAGATTTGTTCACACTTGTAAACTATACGTCATTTAAATGTTCATTACGTAGGACCGAATTCAAATTTTCGAACAACTTTTCTAGCAGTTAGAGAACGATCATTTGACTTTAAAAAAAGAGGGGGATGGATTTATCCACAATTTGATAAAAAAAAAATCGGATCATACAGATGATTAGAATGAAAAATATTCTGAATCCAAAGTTTCCCCATACATTATAGTATTAAATATTGAATTGGTACCATCGAAAAAAACCACCTTAATATAAACTTTCGCGCGAGAAAAAAATCTGACTCAGACCCACCCCCTTTTTTTTGGAATTAAAGTGGTTGCTCCTTTAAGAAAGTCATTTTGGGTGATTTGCAATAGTTTAAAGATGTCTCGATTACGCATTAAAAACAAAGCGTGCTTACAGACGAAGAAAAAAAATGCGATGTTAAGGATCACTACTTTTCTATCTTTTCTGTGTGCTTCAAATGGTATTTGTTCTCCAAGGAGTATTTGGCAAAGGGAGGGGGTAATGTTTGTTTTATTTCAAATTGTATTTTAACGGATCTGAGATACCACACATAAACAACTAACATCACCCTTTTCAGTAATGCATTTATGAGTGAATCGTTGTTTGGGTAAAGATCAGTGGCAAATATTTCTGTCAGTGTGTACGTCCTGTCGATTCGGGAAGACCTTTTCCAATGAATTATGTGTTCGGAAATGATGATGTATGAGTCTTGATAAGGGGTTAATAAGGCTACGTAAAGTGTTTTTATAACAAATAAATATATCAAGTTTAGACAAATAATTCGGTAAAGAACTTTATTAATAAGTGTTATAAGTATCAATTTTATATAAAAATCGTTTCTTTCTTTAATATACATGGGAAAATTAAAGTTCTGAATGCCTGGTTTTGTGTACACTTAACCTACACAAGGCCTACATCGACTATCGACTGCATGTAGACAAAACATGAATTAAACTACATGTAAACATTGAGTTTTATTAATGGGAACGTAATTATGTTTAGTTTATGTGTGAGTTACACTAACACAAAACCGAGTTTAGGTCAATGTGAACACGGCCTTACATACTTATATGAAGTTAAAAATATATAAATGACAAAGTGCAAAAAATGATGCAATATCAAATATATAAATAGAAGTTATAAAACTTACGAAGTCAATGCAAAACTTGAAAATTTCAAATTGATTTTTTGGTGTTTTTTTCCATGGAATGTTTTTAGTATTTGGTCAATCATATAACTATGTTAACCTGTTCAATTTATAAAACATTTTAAGTGGTAAGCTCTTATTGATTCAGAAATACATGCCTCCGCTCGCAAAACTTCAAACTGCAAATAAATAGTTAAATTACAAACAGAAAACAATTGTGTTACATATACACCTTTGGACCTTAATGTAAAACAGTTTAAAAACTGGACCAAAAATTTACATTTACAGTAAGATTCGGCATATCAAAGAACCCCAATTATTCAATTTTTGATGAAATCAAACAAAGTTTAATTTTAACCCTTTGGGTCCCTAATTACTAAACTGTTAGGACCAAAACTCCCAAAATCAATCCCAACCTTCCTTTTATGGTAATAAACCTTGTAATTAAATTTCATAGATTTCTATTTACTTATACTAAATTTGTGGTGCGAAAACCAAGAAAATGCTTAATTGGGCCCCTTTTTGGCCCCTAATTCCTAAACTGTTGGGACCAAAACTCTCAAAAATCAATCCCAACTTTCTTTTGTGTTCATAAACCTTGTGTTTGAATTTCATAGATTTCTATTAACTTGCACTAAAATTATTGTGTGAAAACCACGAAAAATGCCTAAATGAGCCCTTTTTTGGCCCCTAATTCCTAACCTGTTGGGACCAAAACTCTCAAAATCAATCCCAACCTTCCTTTTGTGGTAATTAACCTTGTGTTTAAATTTAATAGATTTCTATTAACTTAAACTAAAGTTAAAGTGCAAAAACCAATGTGTCTTCGGACGACGTAACGCAATTCTCTTTTTCTCAAGTATCTACTTGTATGCAACATTTTAAAAAATTAACATACCCCTCCCCCCTTTTTCCAAGCCCCCCAACCCCAATGTTTCGTTACATATTAGATTTATTGAACCATCTGAAGAAAAAATTTAGACAAGACTGTGAGTGAAGCAAAGAAGGAAGTCATATTCCAATTTGAAAATTAACACCTTTTATTTATGTATTTTTTTACATAAATTTCTATTTATGCAGTTTTTTAATGGATGTTGCTATGGGTAATATGTCTTTCCGTGGTAACAATTGAAGTCAGCAACACTTGACGATAGTAATTTAAAGTTTGCGTTAGCTTTGTGTATTTTCTTATCGGTTATAAAACAATTCAGGACATTAAAGCTCTTAAACTGCAATATTCTGCAAATGAAAACTCCGTTTCCAAGGAAAAAATCGGTTGCTATGGTGACAAAACTAAAAAAAATCCCACGCATTTTTCTATTTAATTTGGTAAAGTAGTATCCAAACTTCATAACTACAGTGCTAACTATTCTGTACACATTTGCACTTTTCTGAAAAACACCAGAGAATATTTGATAATTTCGCAAAAATCCCAATTTCAGAAAAGTTGAAAATATGCATTTTTTCGCAAAATTTTTCAAATTTGGTTGACATGCAATCTTCACTAAAATGAAGCTTAAACCGTGTTCTATCAATGTTACATATGAAAATTAATGAAACATGCATGGTTCTATTCATAATCAGGCTCTGAAATGTGATGATTTAGCTGATTTTTGAAAGATTTTACTACGCTTAAAAACAAAAAATTGGGTGTCCGTTACCATGGCAACCACTCATATTTTCCCACTCAAAATCATTTTTTGAGCAGGATTCATTCATTGCTTCTACTAGGCCAATTATAGATAAAATCTGAAACCCCCCATGTATCACATGTATATGGCACTCTGCCTGGTTCTTATAAAGAGATGTACTTAACAATTAATATTTGAGTTGCAAAGTATTCATATCTTCACGAAAGACGTGTCTGGTTTTGTATGAATCGCCTTGTGTTTCAACTTTGAATTTATCAAAAGTTCCTTGGATAAATCTTATTCGAGTTGATAACTGTGATTTCAAAGACTGAATCGTCTATGTCTGGTTCCTTTAGGTCAGATTCTATTTTCTGGATGGCAATTCTCTGTTCAAGGTATAGAAGATCGGCAGAAAGATTTTCCATGTCTTTGTTTTGTTTAACACCATCTTTGACGATTATGCAACCTAAGTATCCAGTCATTTCGCGTCTTCAATCTTAATAATACATTATGATCAATATGCTTGAGATGTTCTTTTAGGGTCTTTGAGAAAACAAGAATATAACCTAAGTACGTTATTGCAAAGTATGTGTGACTAAAATCCTTGTTTTAGAATTTGTATAATTTAGCCATACTTCTTTCCTTTTTAAGATCTTGCAATTGAATCTTTTAATAAGTTTTAGATTTTCAAATATGTTGGCCTCGAACATCACTGTAGAAACATTTAATGTTGAAACCCACATCTGATGCGGTAAATTTGGCATCGTTCATGGTAATACTACCATTTGATCGATAACTTTGCTGGTTGACTGCTAGTCACTGAGGGTTTCAGCCAAACCTACGTAGTAGCCAGTATTTCAGTATTTGCTGGAAACGTCAACATTAATGTTGATGTTACAAATTTTTTTAAGAGACTTTAGATTAAGATATATCTAACTCATGCAAAGCCCTAATGCCTTGCCTGACTGGCTATACTGCTTTACCTTATTTTATCAATTTTTCAAAGTTTTTTTTTAACTTTTTAATTTTCAAATATTTTGGCCTCGAGCAGTCGTTGCAGTAATGTTTGTATTCTAATAAAATAAGTGAAATAATTGTCAACATGAAGGCATTTTGATACAAAATTAAAAACCTTTTTTGTCAAATGTTGCATTGAAGGGCATCGCTAAAAAGTAAAATCACAAAAATACCGAACTCCGAGGAAAATTCAAAAAAGAAAGTCCCTAATCAAATGGCAAAATCAAAAGCTCAAACACATCAAACGAAAACTATCATGAATTAATTTGCATCCCAAGGACGATGTAAAGCTGTATTACAAATGAATTTTTGTTTTGGTTAAGGAGGTTCTTTGGGGATAAATACTTAAAACCGGTTTAAATGTGTAAAAATGTATGTTTCGTGCTATTTTTTGGCATACACAATGAGGTGATCTTTTTAGAAATAAGCTGTGATTTTGTCAACACATAAAAGCACTAATTTTGCTGTGATACTGTGAATGAAAATAAAGATTTAAAACAACTTTGAAAGTGACACTGACTCTCTTGTGGGGAGTTGTCTCATCGGCCATCATACCACATATATATAACAAATACGGGGGAAATTGCCCTTATAATTCTTTTGTTCCGGAGATATCAACAGGTCCGTCAGTTACCATCTGGTGTTTTTCAGCACTTGATTTTGTCATTTGATAAGGGACTTTCCGTGTTGAATTTTCGTTGGAGTTATGATTTTTTTTTTTTTTACTTTTTATCACAGTAAATGCGCATTGTTGTCAACATAACACTCATCAGTGGCGCTCGCATCCAAAAGTTGAAATAAGAATAATATCTCAGTGCATTCAGATAACCAAATATTTTCAAAAATTATATAAAAGTTGTAAACAGGGTCTTTTTAAACATTTGATCCACTTCAAGCTCATTGTGTACATTTTTATTTAAGTAAGATATATGTATAACTCACTCTGAATTAACCCAAATCGATTACTTTCTAATGGGTTTTTTTCAACGACCTTAACAGGCTAAAAATTCCTCGCACGGTCGGGTCAGTTCAGTACTTCCCAGATGCTATTAATAAGTCTTTTGGAAAATTTATATACTTTTCTTCTTATTAAGGGAATATACTTTTGTCATACCATGATATATTGACTTTCGGGATTTTCTTAATTCTTTTAATTAAGTACATGCAATTCCATTAAAAATTTAAAGATCTTCGTTTGAATCAATACGTACATAATAACTTAATTTTAAAAAGAGTTTTGATTTTAGTTAAAGGTGTCCTTACATATTTTTGGAATTATACACCATGATGTTAAACAAATTCAAAGGGTTGGCCCTACTCTTTATGTGACGAACTTATTAACAGTTCCGTCAGTTAGCAGATATTGTGTGAGAAAAAAGCTCCTCTGTTTGAAATGCCTGTACCAAATCAGGAACTTGACAGTAGTTTTCCAATCATTTAATGTGTTTGAGATTTTTATTTTGCCATTTTATAAATGTCTTTCCGTTTTGAATTTTCTTTTTGTTTTGTAATTTTACTTTCAAGCTCTCCAAATGAACTTTTTTGCCAACATCAGATTCATAAGTGGAGCTTAAATTGAAATAGTTGAAAGACCATACCAAGAATAATGTTAGAGTGCATTGATAACCAAATATTTTCAAAAGTTATATATCAGGGTCTTTAAAACATTTGACCCACTTCAAGCTCAGTGTGTAGATTTGTATTTAAGTAAAAAATTGTAGTTAAGTAAGTTATATTTTTAATTCACAGTGCATTAACCCCAGTCGAAAACCATTTAATGTGTTTGATATTTTGATTTCTCTATTTTATAAATGTCTTTCCGTTTTGAATTTTCCTTGAAGTTCTTTTTTTTTTTTAATAATTTTACTTTCAAGCTCTCCAATGAACTTTTTTTGCCCTCGTTTTTGCCAACATCAGATTCATCAGTGGAGCTTAAATTGAAATAGTTGAAAGACCATACCAAGAATAATGTTAGAGTGCATTGATAACCAAATATTTTCAAAAGTTATATAACAGGGTCTTTCAAAACATTTGACCTACTTCAAGCTCAGTGTGTACATTTGTATTTAAGTAAAAAATTGTAGTTAAGTAAGTTATATTTATAATTCACAGTGCATTAACCCCAGTCGAAAACTTACTTATGAGGGTTTTTAACGACCTTGACTGGCCATAAATTCCTTGCACAGTCGGGTCAGTTCTGGTACTTTCCAGATGCTATTAATAAGTCTTATGGAAAAAAATTCTTCTTTTCTTCTTAATAAGAAAATATACTTTTATCTAACCATGATATATGACTTTCAGGATTTTCTGAATTCTTTCAATTGAGTACTATTAGTTACAGAGTGTGCTAGTGACCTAATACGGTATATATGGGGTCAGTAAATTCCATATGGGGTGAGAGCGAAGCTCGAATCCCCAACTTGAATTTACTGACCCCATATATACCGTATTAGGTCACTAGCACACTATGTAACGAATTTATCTTACCGACTATCTTAACGTGTGAAATTAAGACTAGTGATTCTCAAAATGAGCAAGTCTTCAATACTGTTACTAACTTAGCACTAAGAAAATACTTCCATTGATCCTACAAAAACAGATGCCAACAATAACGACTTGTAAGGTTTAAATGTGTTTTATGAATTTGTTTCAATCTTAATCATCAATTTATTATTCTGTTGGAACTTTTAAGATTTTTTCTCAGTACCGTTTGTTTTTTATAAAGGGACATAACACCATTACTAACCGTGTATGAAATAAGCCCCGCCCCCTTCTTACATAATAAGGAATGTAAAGGGACGTAACTCCACTACTAACCGTGTATGAGATAAGCCCCGCCTCCCTACTAATATCAAATATACACGGTTTGCACGCAGACGCTTTTAACCAATCATATTCCTGGAAATGTATAGGAGGTAAGATAAATTTTAATCCATAGTAATTAAATATCATCGTTTGTATCAATACTTAATAACTTAGTTTCCAAAACACTTAACAGTTTTGAGTTTGTTTAACGGTGTCCTTATATATAAGTTTGGGATAAATACCTCCCAAAAATCAAAACTTTGTCAAAAAAATAGTTTTGTCTTTCTTCTGGTTATATATGTAAATATTTACATAACTACAAGTATTTCTCACATTATGATATATCACAGCTTTTCATTCAAACGATGTGCCAAATTTACTATACAATATGAGTCTACGTGTGTTATTAGATTTAATTTGCTGAATTTGATTTTATATTTTGCATTTATAAAGATTTTTTTTCATGAATCATTAAACGCGATATACGGTACTTGAAGTGTTTCAAAATATAATGATTAACTTTTTTAGAACACATAATGATTGAAGCCGGCAAGAGCTCTTCTGTGAATACAAATGTTTATCTCATTTTCAATTATCAACTTAAATTTTAGTTAATCTAGTATCATATTGAAAAATAATTGTGTATGCTATAAAAAAAAATGGATAAAGCTCCTTTATGATAAGGTGATCAACATAGAAAATAACCATGCTTTCGTTTGAACCTTGAATACTAGTACTCACATTTAGCTACAATATTGTGAATTAAAGTAATGATTGAAAATAGCCATGATGCTAAATAAATTCAGGAGGTGCCTTTTTATGTGATGAAGTTATTAACGGGCACGTTAATTAACGGATGCTACATGCTACAATATTAAGTACACCATAAACGCGTTTCGTCTACATAAGACCTCATCATAAGACTCATCAGTGGTGCTCGAATCGAAAAATTTGAATGGCCAAATCAAGAACAAAGTTGAAGTGCAGTGAAACCTAAATATTTTTAAATTAATTATGCAGATGTCATAAACGGACTACTTTAAGCTCATCGTGTATTCAAATATGTTTTAAAACTTTTCAAGCAGAACTTATCCTTTTAAAATACTTTAAAAAAACTCACGGACACTATAAATAAGGCATACGAAAAACTCTGATCTACTTTTCTTCTATATAAACTTATTTATATATAACGTGGCGCGAGATTTAAATATAGCCATAATATATTACCACGGGCGGGTTTTCTGGATTCTAATAATAAAATAAATCAAAATAATCAATGGGGTTATTCTTTCTTCTTAAGAAAAATCCTCAAAAGGCTGTTATTTATACAGCCTTTTGAGGATTTTTTGTATATATTAGACATTTAGCGGTTATTGAATGGGAGGCTTTATCGAAGGTATGTTGTATCTTTATCAATGAAACTTTGACATTTTATATATTTAATTCAATTATACAACATACACACATGTATATATCTAACAAAAATCCGGAGGAGTAAAACTGAAATGTAAACGATTTTTTATATATAGCATCACAGCAACATGCAAAAGAACCGTGCTTGCAGTAATGAGTAATGTAATACATAAAAACGGTATACGAAACCTTAAACAAAAATTGAACAGAACAGCACATCACACCGACTCCTGCAAAATAACTGACATACTAACAAATAATAAAAACTGACTTAATTGATAAAGTTTCATCATAATGGGATAGGGATAAGTCAGCTTTATGATGTGCGACTGTAAAACGAATTTTACGTCTTCCGATTTCAAAAATCTTTGGTACTATTTAACTTTCTTTTTTTTAATTTTAGGGAAGTAATGGCAAAAGCTCAAAAAAACGAATTACGAATGGTCCTGATAGGGAAAACTGGAAATGGCAAAAGTAAGACAGGGAACACAATCTTAGGGCAGAATATATTCCCTTTTGGTTGCGATTCGGTGTCCCTGACAACTACTTGTCAACTTAGAAATGCACATAGATTTGGCAAAAAGATTAGCTTGGTAGATACATCAGGAGTGTTTGACAACAGAAATGATAACGAAAATGTTCAAAAGGAAATAAAGAAGTGCATTTGGCTTACATGTGAAGGCCCGCATGCAATAATTCTATGCGCTCCCATTGGCCGTTTTACAAACGAAGATGTCGAGACTGTGGATCATTTCTGTTCTCATTTTGGTGAAAACTTAACAAAGTATGTTATTATTTTGTTCACGGGATTCGACAATTGGAAACGTGATAGGATAGATAACTCTCAAGATCCAGGTATGGAAGGATTCATTGACTCTCTTACACCCCCCTTGAGAAAATTTGTAAATAAGTGCGGGAATCGTTTCATTGAGTTTGACAACACCTTGAAAGAAACCAGCGCCGACAGCCAAGTGCAAAGACTACTAGGGATGATTGAACTAATGGTGAGAGAAAATGGAGGGTCACATTACACAAATGAAGATTATCAAAAGGCAGAACTAGAACTGCAAAAGAAGATAGCAGAGAACGAGAAGGAAAAAGGAAGAGAAATACTGAAAATGCAACAAGAAATGAGGAAAGAAATAGATGATAACCTGAGAAAGCATTATGAAGAAAGAGAACAAAAGTTAATGCGAGAACTGCAAGATATCCGAGATGAGACAAAAAAGCAAAACTGGTTTGAAGGTGTGCTAAATGCAGGGATTAGTTTTGCCAAGTCTTTAATTTAGATTTATATAAACTGTCAGACACGCTTCGACGATATAAGATAGCACTTAACGTTGTACATATCTTTGCATTAAAGACAATCGTCTGTCTTAACAGAATTGTAATTAAATTAATTTTTCTAACATTGTTTTGATAGTAAATCTTAAAAATATAAGTATTTAAGAATCTGTATTGCATTTTACTATATTACTTGTAAACAAGTAGAATTTAATATTTGACTGTTTTATATATAACTTAAAAACATGTAAAATTATCAAAATTGTCACTTCCATACTATGTCGTCTATCTAACAGCGTATCTCAATTCACCAATATCATGGAGGTTTCTATTCCTGAAACTGTTATCAAAATATTTATGGATGATTTAACATATTTTTTTCTCCTCATTGTTTGTTATAATATTTGATGAAATCAACCCCCTCGAGTGTGTGTTTCTATATGTACATATATTGCTTTCATTCACCATAATCATTTTCACTTATATACCATTTCAAAGATGAAAAGATATTTTGAAATTCGTTGTATATATAAAAAAAAAAAGAAGATACGGTGTGTTTGCCAATGAGACAATTAACAAGCTACGAGCAAGTGTTTGAGTCTAAACCGTAAATAACATATTAAAGATAGGATATCTCATTTATCAAGGAGACTATGCAACGATTTATTCATAAAGTTACAGAACCCAATTTTCACTAAGTACCCAAACAGCACTCATTTATCAAAATAACAGTGTAAATCTTGCAAGTTTTCATAAAGAAATTTATAATTTGTATTATTATTATTTGACATTAAGAACGTTTTTTGGACATAGCTAAATATATTCAAATATACACAAAACGTTCATAGTATATATATATCCACAGATGGCGTATTTACCCCAAAGATAAAATATACGGCAACGTCTTAAACTTTTGAAAATAAGCAATTAAAGTATGTTACAGGCACCCATTTCTTTAAAATGAATAGTTAGCATGGACTTATTGTCTAATTTTTCTTATGACATTTGACGTAATAAAACAAACTACATCAGTTATTTTATTTTACGGAAGTAGATTTAAGCATTGATGAAATGTTGGTATTCCTTATTATAGAACCATGTGTCGTTTGGAGGTCTATGATTCAATATGGATTTTAAATTAAATTGGTGGGACTATAATGTAAATAAAGATAAATCTATAAAATAAACACAGAATGGAAGCTTTTATCTGGACATAGGTGAAAAACTGTCAAAAAGGTACAATTTGGATACACTCACGTTATACTAGTATTACTTTTTTTTTCATAATCTAGACTAATAACAAATCACCTGTCCATACATAATCCTCAATGTAAATGTTACAAGTAAATAAACTGTTGACTAATTACAAACATATATCAAATATCGCTACAAGTAAAAAGGAGTTGACCATTAACCTTTTTTATAAAGAATAGTGAACTTTTGTAGTATATAAATATCTTAATCAGTGTTATCTTTGGTGTTTTTTTTTAATCAGAAAATTATTCAACCTTGAATAAAGACATCTTCCCTATTTCGCTATCCGAAATTTATCAAATCAGAAATTTCTAATCTCGTACAGTAATGTTCTTATAGATTGTATGATAATAAACTCATCATAGATAACAGGATTACAATTTTGTGTTTGTGCAAGACTCGCGTGAAATACTGTCAAACAAGTCAATGAAACATTGATAAAATTGAGAATGGAAATGGGGAATGTGTCAAAGATAACAACCCGACCAAAGAGCAGACAAAAGCCGAAGGCCACCAATATGTGGCAAATGCAGCGAGAAACTCCCTTACCCGGAGGCGTCCTTCAACTACAGTTCAAGTCAAATTTATTATAGATAGAAGTATATTCGTCGTTTTGAGTACCAATTTATATTGTAATATAAATGTAAGGGGAGTATGGTATACGTCAATTATAAAAAGCACCTCCTCCCATCCACTTTTTGGCAAAATAATTATTGAAAATAAATAATGAAGGAGGTCACTGAAAATTAAACCATGAAAGAGGACTCTGACTAACTTCTACACTTGAGTGACTGTCTGTCTTTTGAACTAAAACACTTTTTTCACCCAAAATTACAATAATATTGATAATAGTTTTGGTAGCGAGGGCAGCAACGTTTATTTCTTAATAAGGAAACAATTCCGCGTATATTTTGATAGAAGAGTGTTGAGCATGTTATTTACAGTTTTTCACGTTTTTGCTCTTTTTTTCTCTTCCAAAAAGTTATGAAATGCCTTGGTTGATTGATGGCGATTTTAAATGTGTGAATAAAAGTACCTTAAACTAGTAAAATAAATACTCAAAGATTTTGGTTGCAATTAGTTCTAGGTCAGGCTATTTTTGGAGTAGATTGACTGGAAATGAAGGAATGTGGATATAAATGTCTAGTAAATTTTTAACAAGAATGTCGAAGAAATATTAGTACTCGTACACAGGTACTAACAACTAATTTTTTGAAATTGTAAAAATGTATGTTTTTTTTAAACTATATATTATGTAAGTTTTGATCTAATGGAAGGTGTGTTTATCCATTGCTTATATTGAAGATTAATTTAATGGGTAAACATAGAAAAGTACAAATTACAACATATTTTCAGAATTTCTAATAGGAATAATAGGATTTATAGTGCCAAAAAATACCAAATACATCTTAGATTGTACATTTTAGTTTTACTTGGATTTCACTTTGACTTAAAATGGTTTCCTTTCACATATTGTGACTTGGATGGAGAGTTAATTGTCTCATTGGCACTTATACCACATCTTCTTACACATATTTGCATGACGTTGATTTTACTGTTACCAATACAATACTCAACGATACCATTGCAAAAACTAAACAGTACTGTTCGCGTCATATAAACCACGTTTGAAACATGGTGACAAATATAAATAAAAGATGTTTTTACATATAAAACTATTTATCTTCTTCTTAAGGAGCGTCCAGATTAACAAATGACAACTGAAAGAGAAAAAAACATGAGTGTACAATTAATTAAAGTGTCTCATAAGGCCAAATATCAACCTTTTACCTGACTAATTGTACTGGTTCATATTTTGTTTTACTTCTAACATTAGTACAAGGTCATTTTTTGAAATATCTATATAGATATAGGAAGATGTGGTAAGAGTGCCAATGAGACAACTCTCCATCCAAATAACAATTTATAAAAGTAAACCATTATAGGTCAAGGTACGGCCTTCAACGCGGACCCTTGGCTCACATCGAACAGCAAGCTTTAAAGGGCCCCAAAAATTACTAAGGTAAAACCATTCAAACGGGAAAACCAACGGTCTAATCCATATAAAAACGAGAAACACGTATGAACTACATAAACAGTACATCAGATTCCTGACTTAGTACAGGTGCAAACATTTGTAGCGGGATTAAATATTTTAATGGTACCAAACTTTCTCCCTTTTTTGAAACAATAGTATGACATCACAACATAGAATAGTATGGTATGAAAATATGCCAAATTATTTTTATTTTGTTGCATTTTTTACTTTATTATTATATGAAATAGAGATATATATTTGAACATATATTTACTACATGCATATGTTTATGTGAGCATCTTTTTGAGTGCATGCTGTTCAACTCATGGTATAATTTTTTTCTTTAACATTATTTATTTCCAGAAAATATCTAGCTCTAAACAGCGGCGAATTCCAGAATTTGAAAATGGGACGTAATTTCCAGGTTTTTGTTAATTTTCACTAAACAATTTGATCAATTTTATGCTACATTTTTCTATATAAATCGTGAAATCACCTCCTCCCCCTTTTTGAAAATTCAAAGTGAACATAAACCGCTTAATTGTCCACGTTTCACCTACAATCTTTGATATCGCTAGAAAACGACGACTCAGCGATAAAAATATTTATAAACCGTACCTTTTATTGATTTGATTATCCTGATTATTAAATGCGGAAATATTTGTGCTTTTTATTTTCCAATTGTTTGTCATTTTGCCATTTATGTTTGACACATAAATTAATGGAAAGGAATACACTTTTGTTCAATTTATAGAGTTGTCTGTAAATAAATATGATGAGTTGTAATATATATATTTTTTCCAGATTCTTTATGGTGTCCTATATAAAACTTTAAAACTTTAAAATTCAAATTTCCAATTTTATGGGCTTATGAACGGTTGATTTAGAATTTATGAAAAGAAAATATGGTTTTAAATGCTCCGTTAATCGTACACGTAATATTTAAAGCACAACAACAAAGTTCGACGTTTATAGGTCACTCCGTATAAAACAAACAAATTTACAGGCTATTTTGTTATTTGGTTTTGATAAAGTGAATGACCAACATGATAAAACAAGTGGATGCGTCCTATCATTGTGGAATTGTTTTGATATTTTGTGTGTTTATTGCACAATCCACTTCAAAAACATTGAAACAAAATACAACAATAGATTTGTATGATGATTATTCATTTACAGGTTTACCGGGAAGCTGTCTGCTTACACCTGTTGATCAAAACATTGCTTACAAAGTGGATAAAATGGCAGAGGACGGTGCAAAAGTTATATACATCTACTTCAAATTTCAGAACTTCACCGGAACTTTACACGAAGAGAAGCAAAGCTCTGTTTACAGACCATTATCCTGGGTTTGGACCGTAGGCAGGCATGGAAGAAGTCTTCTTTTACTTCGCCCACAATACGAGGTATTTTCATTGACATCCCTTAGTCTTGGAACGGAAAGAATTGAAGTTTCTGTAAAACAAATACCGTTGAACTGTCTGACGCAGTATAATGCAACAGTTGTATCTGATGCTCTAGGAGAATTCTTATTGCACAAATTTAAGACGCCGAGTTCTAACACGTCAGCAACAATGGAGACTTTAAAGGAAACGGAACATGTTTGTAATCTTAATATAGCACCACGTAATGGTAAGGCGATATTTTATTATGTCTGCTGCCATAAAACCTTAAGTGGCCAAACTGAATGTCAAGAATTAAAATCAGACAGATATCTTACTATTTTATTTATCTGTATATTTCTGATGAACTTTTTTGCCGTCATGTTCAGTCCATTGGTAATACCTTCTAAATTCTACAAAAAGAAATTTGAAACAACGTCATATGAACACGAACTTAATGAGCCAGTAACATTGACAGTGAGAAAATCGTCTACAAAGTCGGAAGAACAGCATAATTTTCCTATTTCTTATTTTGATAAAATGACCGAGTTCAAGAAGACTATTGAAAGTCTATGTACTGATGTAACATACACGGTATCTGTACGAAAAATCGACATCGTCACTGAAATGGCCCGACTTCTGCCATCAAATCGTGTACCCGTAGGTTTATTCGAATCTTTACATTCAGCTTTAGTTAATTGTGAAATCCGAAAGAAACCTTCGATGAAGGATTGTTGTGAAAGTAATGTTTTTGGACCTTGTAAACCTTGCAATCGTGTTTTTCCTTGGTATAAAATGCTGAGAACACTGATGCATCTTCTTATGTACATACTAATTGGAAAAGTTTGGATTGTTCGTTTACATTTCTTTTTTGAATACGAAGAATCCGAACGAAAGCAGAGACAAGATGCAGCATCTCAGCGGAATTTAGGTCTGACTTATACTGGCAATCTTACGTGGTACCTCACTCCAATTCACACGACTTTCATTGTCTGCTACTGTATTTTTGTTGTGGATGTACTTCTATTCGGAATAATTAGTGGACAAGTCAAACAGACCCTGCAGAGAGTCATGCGAAAATGTCTACGAGACATGCGTGAAATATCTAAAAGAAGTGCTATTGGATGGTCTGTACAAATTTTACTTCAACCATTTAAGCATTGTGGTATATTTGGAATCTTCTTTGCCTGGATTTACTATATTCCCGCTATTCCGATAGTCATTTTAACAGTTGCATTTTATTGTTTTCCAACAATAAACGTCCTTGTGAGACTTGTCATTTACTTCGTGGCATATTTTCTACCTTATGGACGTAATGGTCTTACAGAAAGATGTTGTCTTAAATCGATACAACTTTGGCGCTATATACACAAAGTTTTCCGAATGGATATTTTAACTAGTCAGGAATCAATCGAACGTCCCGAAAAACTATCCGTTAAAAACAAAATTTTACAGCTGATTGTAATTTTTGCATGTTTGTTGACAATTTCATCTTTTGTACTTCTGGCTATGGAATGCATCGTGTTCTTAGTTGAAATTGTAATGTACACACTTATCGGAGTAATAATAAACTCTGCGTATACACTGAAGTATCTATCTTTAGTATTTCTTCTTGGATTTTATGCGCGTGACTGTTTTACTACCGTCACAGTAGAGTATTTAGCCTTTAACAAATTCTTAAATGGCTATCTAGTGGATAAAATGAGAGAAAAGGTAGAAAATATCAGCATGCGAGGTGACGTAGATCAAAAAAATACAGCCTTCCAAGCCAGTCTGAATGATACAAAGGGTAGTGATGACCAGCCAGTACATCTGACAGTCACAAATGACAAGCTTAAATGGAAAATTAATCGGTTGGTTTTATTTCTGGATAAAAATGACACACCATACATAACATCTAAGTTTTTCTTTGATACATGCTATTTGGATCAAGCAGGAGTTCCGGGACCTTTGGTAGCTAGCCTTCTTCGTGCAATGCAACGCTTTATTATCATCTGTGTTTTCCTGTTCTTCGTTGTCATTGTTATTTTAGCATTTGGAGATGAATATGGAATATCAGCAACCAATCAAATGTTTGCTACCCTAGCCGGTGGATTCTTACCTTATATCCTAAGGTGGGTTTTGTTCAAGCAACCAGAACCTGTCACTGTTGACCCTAATAATCTGAGTTTCAAAAGTAAATTTCAACGAAAAATTGAAGAATATCAACAGAACTGGGAAGTTTCTGATATTAGAATTGACAGTTATCCAAAGAAGTTGATTCCGACAAAAGTTGTGGATGACAATGGTATTAAAACTATTGAAGATGCAACTGATGATGAAATTAAATCAAAAGACAATGATATCATGCTGGAAGAAATTAAGCCAATCATAAAGAAGGAATTTACTGACAAAGTAGATATTCTGATTTATGATGAATTTGTAGTATAACCATAATAGATATAATTAATTTGCATAAATGTAGCATGTTACGTGTTGCATACCAAGAAATGATATTGTTTTTTTTTTATTGTACTGTGAACTGTCTAACATAAATTTCTCATATGAAGCACAATAGTTGTTTTTAAATCTATCATCCTTTGAAATATAGGACAAATGAATATACTTAATCACAAAGTAATTCAAAGAATGAAAAAAGAAATCGATGAAAAGTCATATGAATTTAATTTGCCGAATCAGTATTTCAGTTCTGAGAAACAAGCCCCTGACCATCCACCCACATATGTGATAGTCAACTTTAGGATCCCCTTTTTTGTGTGTATAAAGTTTGAGGCTAAATTTACAACAATAAAAAACAACTTTAAATTACTAGAAGAATCATCTTCAAACCTGTAACCCAAAACCAACAAGAGGTCGACATACCATCTTCAACAATAGCCAGAAACATCTAAACATTTTACCTGAAAATAGACAACAAAGATTTAAGCGTTGCAGATGAAGGAAAATAGCAAAAAGACCAAACCAAGAAAAAAGGTGGGATGTTCAAACAACCGATGATAAGAGGACGTGATCGTAGACATAGTCATGGTCATAAGTGAAACAAATATTCCGTAACGGTCACAAAATGTAAAGTTTACAATAGGAAAGCTGATATAATCTATTTTGTCGCGATGGTTGTTCTCAATCAACCCTCATTGTCAATTTCTTGAAGTAAGTTAAGATAGGAGGACTGTATTTGTGAAGTCCTTTATTTGAGGTTTGATGGGATAGCTTCATAGTAGCCAGCTTGAGTGTGAAAACAATTCATCTATTTCCCTCCGTCAACAATTATCTTCTGTAGATTTCTTGATTCATACGAGGCTGAGAGTCCTTGGAAGAATGAAAAAGAGGCTGGCGTTATCCCTTAACTTCACTTTCCGCAATATCAAAGTTATGTTCTCTAGCTAAATAATTCAAAGTTTGGTGACGATGTTGAACACATTTACCACATCAATCTATTCAAAATATAGACCTCGGATTTCGTTATCTTACTAGAGAATTAACACCGATGTATAAAAGTTTTCTTATGGAGATAACGAAATAGGGTCTATATCTATATAAGAAATGTGTTACCAAATCGAACTTGAAAAAAAAGATCAAACAAATAGTCTGCCTCACATCTTGATTTACATCTAAATCTTGACAATAAGAACAAAACTTTACGACAAAAGAGATTATTTCTGATTCCCAATTGTTAACATACCAACAGCGCCTGCATATCATGGAGTATATATCTCCAACTTGATACGATATTAAATGGCCTGTCTTTCCAATCATGATTTCCTTAACAGAGGATCGCTGCTCATAGGGAATTCAGATATACAACCAAGAGTTCCAAATGGCGGATATACCTTCTATTATAATTTTAGTTCCCCTTAAACATAGATGTTTAATTTTAAACAAATAAAAGTTTTGCTCTAGAAAACAAAACTACTATACTTAAATAATATACATGTATGTTTATGAAATCATAAACTGGAGATTTCAGAAAATAAAATCCTTTTCAAATTTAAGAAAAATCAATGTTTAAATCTATTATCACTTATCGTTTATGATAGCTATACCAACATTTTTCTTCAAATGGTATCGGTGATTTCAACGACCTTGGAACATTGAAACCTTTCTTCCGCGTCCCGTCTAGATCGACGGATAAAATTACTGGAGTGTCAAAAGGAAGATATCAATGACACCTGATGCCTCTGATATCGAATAGACCTTTATACAAAAATGTTTACACACTTTTATATGCGTGCTGTAATTGAGATACAAATTCGTAAAGGAAGGTTTCTGTATTCTTTTTTTTTATTCTGATAAAGAACTCAGTGTAATCGCATGGAAATGAGATATCGTGTTCATGCATTACTTCCTTGTGCAATTATTTTGGCGTTTTTAACATGTATACTTGTTAGCGCACAAACAACCTATAAGGTTTATGTCCTCTTATAGTTTTATAGTTATGTTATCATAAACTAACATTAGAAAGTATTCACCAATACATGAGTGCAAACGGAAATTTAAAACTTTATGATATCCGTTATAAAGTATAACAACTACATTTTTTAAAAATCTTATTACGTAGAATTTGAAAATACTACAAAAGTTGTGTGTTCAAAATGAGACAACAAGCGGCTTCTGTGTATTTCTATGGAATCTTATTAATATTTTGTATTCTGATTGTACAGTCCATTTCACAAACTATCAGTCCAGGCAGAACAGAGAAGTGGGAAAATCTTATGAATGGTGTGTTACAAAATTGTGTTCTGGAAACAGTTGATACAAATATAGCGACAAAAGTAGACAAAATGGCCGTAGATGGTGCTAAAGTAATTTACATTGATTTTAACTTGTATAATTTCAACGAAAGTTTAATTATACAAGACCAAGGCTCTGTTTACAATCCTGTATCCTGGGTAATGACCACGGGAAGACATGGTCAAAGTCTTCTTCTTCTTCGTCCACAGTATGAGGTATTCTCATTGCGTTCTTTAAGCCTTGGCACAGAGCGGATCGAGGTTTCTGTGAAACAAACGCCAATGAACTGTCTGGCAGACTATAATGCTACCGTCGTTTCTGATGCACTTGGAGAGTTCTTACTACATAAATTTAAGACACCAAGTCGCAATACTTCAGTGTCTGTGGAGACTTTGAAAGAAACGGATCACATTTGTAACTTACATATAGTCCCCAAAAATGGTAAGGCGATATTCCATTACATGTGTTGTCATAAAACCTTAAGTAGCCATACTGAATGTCAACAATTGAAATCAGATAAATATCTAGCTGTTTTATTTGTCTGTATATTCATAGTTAACTTCTTTGCCGTTATGTTCAGTCCACTTCTAGTTCCATCAAAATGTTACCAAAAGAAATTTGAGACAACATCATATGAACACAAGCTAAGAAAACCAGTGATTTTAACAGTTAGGAAAACGTCTGCAAAATCGAAAGAACAGTATTCATTTCCAGTCTCATATTTTGAAGAAATGACCGAGTTTAAGAAAACCGTTGAAAGTATGGGAACAGATATTACATATATAGTAACTGTCAGTAAAATCAACATAGTAACTGAAATGGCTCGACTTATGCCTTCAAACCGAGTACCCGTTGGATTGTTCGAATCTTTATATAAAGCTTTAATTGATTGTGAAGTACGGAAGAAGCGTTCTATGGAGGGCTGTTGTGAAAGTAACATATTTGGATCGTGTAAACCGTTTAATCGGGAGTATCCCTGGTACAAAATTCTAAAATTAATCATGCACTTTTTACTGTATGTACTGGTAGGGATGATTTGGTTTGTTCGTCTATATGTCTATTTCAAATTTGAACAGTCAGAACGTTTGGATAGACAAAATGCTGCATCGCAACGTAATTTAAAGCTTGGTTATACCGGGAATCTCACGTGGTATCTCACTCCAGTTCATATACTTTTCGTCACTTGTTACTGTATTTTTGTTGTGGATGTAATTCTTTTCGGAATAATTAGCAAGCAAGTCAAACGGACGCTTAAAAAAGTCCTGCGCAAATGTTTCCGTGATATGCGAGAAATTTCAAAAACGAGTGCGTTCGGATGGTCGATACAGATTTTACTTCATCCATTCAAACATTGTGGCGTATTTGGATTTTTGTTTGCCTGGTTGTTTTATATCCCGGCTATCCCGGTATTCATAGTAACGCTTTCGTTTTATTGTTTCCCCACAATAAACGTGTTAGTGAGGTTAGTTATCTACTTCGTAGCATATCTTTTGCCATATGGACGCAACTGCCTCACGGAAAGGATTGCGGAAAGATTAAAACAACTATGGCGTTATATCCATAGAGTTTTCCAAATAGATATCTTAACCAGTCAGGAATCAATTGAACGACCGGAAAAATTGTCAGTGAAAAATAAAATATTGCAGGTAATAGTTATTTTTTCATGTTTGTTGACTATTTTATCGGCTGTTCTATTAGCTATGGAATGTATTGTGTTCTTAGCCGAAATTTTCATGTACACGCTTATCGGAATAGTAATAAATTCGTCTTTCACCTTGAAATATCTATCGTTGGCGTTCCTTCTTGGATTTTATGCGCGTGACTGTTTTAATACTGTTACAGTAGAATATTTAACCTTTAACAAATTCTTGAATGGATACTTAGTAGACAAAATGAGAGATGAAGTCGAGAAAATAAGTATGCAAAGTCACGAAGATCAAAGAAATACGGCCTTCCAAGTCAGTCTGGATGGTATGGAAGGTCAAGACGATAAACCGGTATCTTTGACGAATGAACATGACAAACTGAAATGGATAATAAATAGCTTGATATTATTTTTAGATAAAAATGCCCACACCATACATAACATCAAAGTTTTTCTTTGATACATGTTACATGGAACAAGCAGGAGTTCCAGGACCACTAGTTTCTAGCCTACTTCGCGCAACACAGCGATTTATGCTTATCTGCATTTTCTTATTCTTCGTTGTCATCGTTATTTTAGCATTTGGAGATGAATATGGAATATCAGCCACCAATCAAATGTTTGCTACCTTAGCCGGTGGATTTTTACCTTATATCCTGAGGTGGGTTTTGTTCAAGGATCCAGAACCCGTCACTGTAGACCCTAATAATCTTAGTTTCAAAAGTAAATTCCGACGAAAGATTAAGGAATACAAACAACTTTGGGAAGTTTCCGATATAATAGTTGATAGATTTAAAACAAAAGAGACAGAAGATGAGAATGAAGTCAAAATCACTGCAGCTGCGACAGACGACGAAAACATGTCACAGGACGAAGTGATCGTTCTCGAGGAAAACAATTCAAAAGACGACACAATCATGCTAGAGGAAATTAATGCTACTGTGAAAGACAATACAGTTCGGACAGTAGATCTTCTTATTTATGACAATTTTACTGTCTGATGATCTTAATCTGTATTTTTAATCTTCTTTGTAATTACAAAATATCTTATCAGTGAATTAGTTCTTCAGTTATGTTAACATAAGATCTTCTACATCTAATATTTTCAAAGGATATCAAAAGATCCACTCAAATATAAACAGTCGGTATTTAGTTTGTCGATGTCCCGTTTATTATTAGAGGAATGTTTATATTCTTATAACGATATAAACATATATGTATACTAACATTAGGTCATACATGTATACGTGTGTATAAGTATAACCAGAGTAATTTTTTTTATAAAAGAAAAATGAAAGATAACAAAAGATTCAAACTCAAGTCGAAAACAAACTGACAATGCCATGACAAAACACGAAAAATTACGAAAGACAAATAGTATACAAAACACAAAAAAAAAAACAAAGACTGAGCCACACCAAAAATTGGGATGATTCCAGTTACTCTGGAAAGGTAAACAAATTCTGCTTCACATGTGGCACCCGTCAGGTTGCTCGTGTATTAAGAACAACCCAGGTGATATATGTTCATGTCACATTCGAAGAAAAGTTTCTCATTATTGATAAGTAAATGAAGAATGTTTTGAATAAATTACCTATTGTAAAGGAAAGTCTCTGTATTTCCTAAAATATAGATTCGATGTGAAAATTAAGAAGTCGGAGTAGATTTTAAAATAACAAAAAATACCTACGAATGATGCCAAGTCACAAATGTGCTTTACAACAAACAAAAAAACAAAAGAAAAAGACAAAAAGGCAGATTTCACATTCCTGCTCTCATTTTCTTCATTGAAATTTCGTTCAAAATTTATATTCTATATGTATATAGTTTATTTAAGTGCACTGATAACTTTAATTTCCAAAATCTGTTTCTGGAGTAGAAAGTCTTTAGATTTTATACACCAACGGTATCAACTATATATAACGATAGTGTATAAGATCTTAACGAAGGACTTTTATACACCAGGAAAAGGTTTGGGAAAAATATTTAGGAATTAAGAGTTATCAGTGCACTTTAAGTAAGTACCATTATTTTGCCTTTTATGTATTTTTTATTCGTTCTTCACTGATGATTCTTCTGTAGAAGAAACGCCCGTCTGACAGAATTATGCATAGTCCCTGCATACATGTAGTATCGTTAATGACTTTTTATTTAATGTTTGTCTTGGTTAACAAACTGCATGTGATTCCATCCAAATATTTCATTTACCAAAGTTATATGAGAATGAAATGAAGTGTATAATGATTTTATTGAAATTTATTCATTCCCATAATATATTTTGAGTAAAAGGAAAATCTAACTCAAAGCTGAATTTCCTGTATTTAAAGACTCAGAACAAGCTGTATTCTTGCAAAGCAGATACCAACAAGAAAAAACTCACAATATTAATGCAGAAAATATATTCGAACTTACAAGAAACACCTTTAGATAACGAGGAACTTTCCAGATAAACTCGGTGATAAGAATATCTTCCGAAATGAGCCATCCAGTGTCGAGTTCTCTGATTCCATAGATAATGAATTATATGGAAACTGACTGGTTAAAACAAACGAATGACTTCTCTTTCAATAGTTGTTTTATCTGTTAGGTTCATGTTTTGACTCTAGTGATACTCAAATTATTTTGTTCGAATAGTTTTCTATGTTATACTTGGAGTCAATCAGAGAAACTCAGAAAAATATAAAATAAAACGTATGAATAATGACAGTTTTGTAATACGTCACATGCTTGGGAAGGAACAACCTTTCACTAACACGGAACAGAGGTGTGACATCACAACTTTGGTAAATAAACGCATGAAACTGTCACGAAATCAGCTGGAAGTGGCTTGGTCCATTATATCGGTACTAAGCATACACAATAAATAACAAACAAACAAATAACTTGATAAAGTACCGATATGAATGTACTCCGCCGAAGCTTAATGTCAACTAATCAAACAATGTAACATTAATCATTACACCTTACAACGGATTTAGTGTAAGTTCAGACCTTAAAGGCAATGCGAGAAAAGTCATGACGTTGTGTAAAACTTATACTTTGTCTTTTCTTTTTCAGCCATGTCATTAAAAGTTTGAATGTCCATCAAGTTGGAATCTGTCTCCTCTCTTTCGACTGATAGTATCCCCCTTTTTATTATATTTTTCAGTCCCGCGAAATATCTTTCCTTTGGTTTAACTAAAAAAGACATTTGCTCAATAAAATAAGGAAAAAAGAAAATAACAGACAAAAAGTATTTTAGGAAATACCAGAATTTTTTTTAGGCAATACATATTTATATACAGAAAACATAATCGGATACGTTCTATCGTACAAACAAAACATTTAATTTTCAAAACCATTTTCTTGAAGTTTTTGGTAGCTTCAAACAATAAAAAGCGCTGAAAAGTAAATTGTAATTTTACTTGAAAAACTTTTATTTTTAAAATTCGTTTAACATAGTAATCTGAAATTTGTATTTGATCACCCAATCGGGGCACTTGCAAGAAGAAATTTGATTGGCTGCAATCTGGTGTCGAAGGTATACAAATATGGCGGACGTAATTGGGTTAGGAGCTGAAATGTCTTAATACAAATATACTGTTCATGCTGCAGTGAATGACATCACAACAGGACGCAATATTTAATGTTATAGAAGTAAGAAAGCAAAAAATATAGTTTTCGACATACATCTTCCCAGATCGCCAATAAAACTGTAAACAAATAATTATGATGTCCTGGAAGGCTATTTTGATGTTTACTTTGACGCATTTCCAGGTCCATAAGCCTTCTATCAAAATATGAAAATACCCTCAGCAGACTGCATGATCAGCTGGATTAAGATGACAAGTAGAAAATGTTGAACCAACCAAGGATTTGTACCCTACACATCCTTGAACCAATTGTTCACCACAATGTCGATGTAATGAACATCTACATTTTATATAAGGTCCATCAACAGACAACACACTTAGACAAAATGCCTGTGTTTTCACCATAAAGATTATGGGTGTTCAGACAAAACTGTACAAATTGAAAATTCCAAAGCCTGGAAGCACCTAGAATTGTCTTTAGTCTTTAGTAAGTGTCCCAAATGACACTGTAAACACTTGTGTACGTTTCCTCTTTTGTAGTTTCTTCACATATGTAATGTTCACTCATGTACTTAATTGAAATGGTGGCTGCTGCTTAAAAAATTTTGACTTAATTTTGATATAGATTTATAGTGTTTTTTGCTGTATAGTGTTTTTGAATCTACCAGACTCCGTTAATTTTCCAGATGGCACAATATCTCATTTCGATTGTCTCTATTAATGTCTTCTTCATCGATTCCTAATAAGGTGTCTAAATCCATGTGTATATTTCCTGTAATAAAGTAAATAGATGTTCTCATCCTCTTTCTAGCCTCCTCATAGTTAGAACAATGTAAAAGGTAGTGTTCTACAGTTTCTGGCTCTCCACAGGAACAGTTTTTGTCTGATGATGGTATAATTTTGGATTTATAATCATTTAGATCACAATAACCTGTTCTCAAACTAGTAGTAATTGAAAATGACCATTTGGATGGTAAATCTTTTGGTATTTTCTGACAAACTTTTTGATGATAGTTGTAATAATTTCTGCCACGTTGACTTGATTCCCATTGGTTCTGCCATTTTCTTAAAACACTTTCTCTTGCTGCACGTTTTATATCCTGCCTGGTTACTTCTGATGGTTCTTCTATTTTTTCAGCTTCTTTAGCTCCTTTTTTGGCCAGTGAATCAGCAATGTCATTTCCTTGGATATCAGCATGACTAGGTGTCCATTCAAAATTTAATGGAATTCCATTCATCTTTAATACTTTCATGTTTTTCTTAATTTCTCTTATGACTTTGATGTAATTCTCTGATTTCCAGTTTAAAGTTAAAATTCCAATTGAGGTCTGACTATCTGAAAAAACTGTAATTGTTTTCAGTGTTCTCCCCAGGATTTTTGGATAGCACCAGGGTAACGCGTGACGAAATTTATTTTACAATATTTTGTGTCGCGTTGCGTCGCTTATTTTTTTCTTGTTAGTTTTTGTCATAACCTTTTTGCCTTTGTTTTGTTAACTGTGGTACTGTGTTATATAGACTTTGGGTCAGAACATTATTGGTAGAAAAAGTAGAAACAGTTTGTATACTTTAATATCTTTGAAAAAGAAAAGAAAGCACAATAAGTCTTTAAACTAAAGTCACTTCTTATATTTTGATCAAGCCATTTTGTCCCAATACTTGTAGTTACACTACACATTCCCCATGTTAGATTTGACCATAACAATGAACTTTGAACAAGATTAATTTTTGATACAGAACCTTCAGTAAATTATAAACTATTTTCCATTCTTTTAAACATTATTTCTTTAATTTATTTTATAGTTAAAATACTTTGTTTCAATTGTAAAAGTTTTATAAATTTACATTCCTAATACATTTTTGGCCTTGGCGTTGTCAGTTTGTTTTACTGTCCCTTTGGTAACTTTCGTCCCTCTTTTAGGCATTACACTTGTCATGCCTTGTGAAGAAAAACTTCCAACTTAATATAAAATGTCTGTGTATCAATAAAGGTATGATTCTCTAAGATAATTTGCAAAACATTTTTGTTGGTATGTTCTTAGAAAGTTTTTATCCTTAATGTAACATTCTAATATAATTTTGCATTCAATTTATACTTTATTTTAAATTTCAATGAGAAATTATATGTGAGGAGCATTTATTTGTAATAAGCAAAATCAGGGGAAGTAACTTCACAATTTATTTCTAACAGGCAAATTATTTTGACTAAAGACTGGCGTAATAGAGTTCATAAACAAATGTCTGCTTGTCCCTATTACAAGTCTTGATATTAAAATTATAATCTCTTTATTAATTAAAACACAAGAGAATCATGTACATCGATTAAATCCAATCATCAACAAGGTTAACCTCAACAGGTAAATCGATCACGTGGTGTAAACAATCTACTTGTCAATACTGGATTAAACTGGTTAGAACTGGTCAATTTTCATGTAAAATTTCAACCCTCACTGAATGTTGAAGTCATCTAAAACTTTACCGATTTTAATACGATTTTTTTACCGAAAACTTTAGCACCACGGAGAAAAATTATACGTCGCGGCAAGAACGATACCACCGCGGTAGAAAATTATACATCTCGGGCCCGTGGTCCTTTAAGGGCCTGGGGAGAACACTGGTTTTGTCTGTTTTCTGATATTAAAAAGTGGTCAACAACAAGTTTAATGGTGATCAGTTCTCCGAGTAGTATTGATCCTTTCTTGGATACAGCTTTACTAATTTCAATTTGTGGTTGATTATTTGATGGAAAGATGACAGCACCTGCTCCTACAGGGCCAGGACTACCAAGACAGGACCCATCAGTAAATGCTATACATGAATTTGCTGGAAGATGACTTAGTTTTTCCATTATTATGTGTTTTCCAACATTTTTTTGGTCTGTTGATCTTGATTTGGAATTTCCAAGGTTTTTCCAATAATCTGGAGGAGATTTATATCTTTGTAACCCATTAAACTGAAATTCTGCTTCTATACCATTTACATCAACACCTGTACATACCTTCATGTCTTCTGCCTGAAGAATCATTTTTCCCACTGGAGATACATATTTTTCAGGTATGTCAATTGTTTTCCAATCATCCAGGATTTGTAAAGGTGTTGATTTCTATTGCCCCTCTTTTGTCAATTTCATTCAATATATTACAATACAATCACTACCTGAAGGGAGGGGCATCAAAAAAAAATCACCAGACTCTGGTATTTTTTACACCACTTGTGGCAAGAAAATGTTAACAATAAACTCATCATAGATACCAGGACTAAATTTTATATATACGCCGACACGTGTTTCGTCTACAAAGGACTCATCAGTGACGCTCGAATCCAAAAAAGTTAAAAAAGCCAAATAAAGTACGAAGTTGAAGAGCATTGAGATCCAAAATTCCTAAGTGTTGCCAAATACAGCTAAGGTAATCTATGCCTGAGGTAGAAAAGCCTTAGCATTTCAAATAATTCATGTAGCTCAAAATATTTTTTTATCTTATTAAAACACAAAATGAATACAACTTCTTTATTTGTATATCATGATATCTATGTGCTGTCAGCCTTTAAATTTTAAAACTCTAAAACTCCCTCAGACAGGAAAACTGACAATCCTTGTCAATTAAGATTAGAGCCAAACAGACTTGCCCTATGTGGGGTTTTAACTCACAACATAAGTGTTGACAGGCTAATGATACAGTAGATGAACTGCTTAGACAACTCAGCCACCAAGGCTTCTTTGTAAGCAGAATATATTGTTAAAATATAGGCAATGTCACCTCATGCATCATTAGTCCTTATAATTATGACATCTTGAAAGACTGCTGACAATTTTTTCTTACAAACTAAAATTTACTGAATGTTTGATCTATTTTATCCAGCAATCTAATCATATATGAAGCTCAGTGTGTAGACTTATGTTATACTATCTGAAAGTGAAGGATCTTGTGATATGTTGGAAAAAAAATGGAGGATTATGTCATTGTCATCTTGGCTGTAGTTTTTACTTATTGTTTCACCTGCTATGACTGATAGGTCAATGATATATATTTATATATACATGTATACATGTATGAAGTTACATTTATGGCTTGATATCTCAGTTTGTCAACCACCTTTAGGACCTGTCCACCAGATCATGGTTTAGTGACTGAATTGATAACCAATGTTGGTGTCCATCAAATTGTCTTTGTCTGAATATTATGTCTACACACAAGACTAATTTCTGTGTCAACAGTTTATTGTGGTATGGAACGATTTTAAAGTATTCATGCATTTCTGGCATATACATGTATATATCATTTGTCTGTGACCTCATTTTTGTAGTTCATTGGTCAAAATTATTCAGGTCTTCTTCCAAGATACTATAAGGGGCATGAGGAATAGGTCAACTATATTTGGTGTATGGAATGTTAAAAGGGTTTACCTGACCTTGACCTCATTTTCATGGATCTTGAATCATGATTTAAATCTAATGTGTCTGTACATGTACATGTATGTGAATAACTTCAAACCTTACAAAATAAAAAAAGAATAGGGTTAAGGGTCTGTATACCTTTTTTGAAGAAAAAATCATAGTATTCATGGTACCATAATGTGACTTTCAATAGCAATTTCTTAAAATGATAATTCATATTCAATATTTTATGTTTTCTGTCTTGAAGATTGAAGAACAGGGAAGCTCAAGAAAGAATGGGTCTCCAGGATTTTATGACAGTATTCAGTAATTTAGATCCTTCATGTAAAGGATTTGTCACCTCTCATCAAGTGTTAGAATTTTGTCAATCAATTTACCACAGCAGTATATCAGTTGAGCAAATTGAACATGCAATAACACAGATATGTGGTTCTACATCATCTGGACGAGTCAGTAGACAACAGTTTATAGCTGTTCTTGAAGAAATCGAACGCAGGCGTTCAGTAGAAGAACAAGCTTATTGGGACTTCCAAGCTTTAGACTATAAAGGAACAAACAGAATTTCATTAAAAGATGCCTTGATGATGTTTAGAGAGTTTCATGGAGACAGATTCTCATTGTATACATGGAAAGAGTTTTTGCAATCCCGAGATGATCCTGGTGAACAAGTTTATTTTGATGAGATAAGACTGTGGTTGTGTAATTACCCTTCAGGTGAACCAGCTTCCAAAGATCAGATAACACAAGAAGAAGAGCAACTAATCAAAATACAATCTAGACATCAGAGTGATACAATCAATAAATTAAAGCAGATTCAGGTAAATGTTTTAAAAGATAAGTGTGTCGTATTTACATTTGTAAGTGCATGTGTAAAGCTACGAAGGAACTATAATTTTTATACTATGACTTATCATTATGCCTTTAACTGCTAAATTGTGAAATACACTCATAACACATTTAAATATCTTATCAGTAACAGTATCTTCAATTTCTTTTACAGCCAATTTCATTGAGTTTGTAGCTAACAGTAATCTTTGGTTAGCTTGCTTGTTAGCTGAACCATGAAGTCATTATTAGGTCAGGTATTCTACCCTCCTTTTGAAGTAGCCTAATCTAATTGATTATCTGCTTGAGTAGTCTACTCTTAAAGGAGGGTAGTTTACCTGAACTAACAAAGACTTTACGGTTCAGTTAACAAGCAAGCTAACCAAAGATATTACATTTGACTTCACGCTCAATGAAATCGGCTGTAAAACACATAGTACTTCAGATGTTGATATTAATAAAATCATCAAACATTTGATTATTTCTGCAACCAAAAACATTTTTGTACATTCTGATTATTTGATTTCTTAGAAACAATCCTCAAATTGATTCATGCTAATGATAAATCAGTTTATGAAAATGCCACTATAATGGTATAACAGTACTGAGTTGTCAAGTGTTTCGATACAGGAATATTTTAAGGATACTACTCTAACAACATGAAAACATAAACTATTATTGTTTTAAGAGATTAACTTTTTTTTATCAAATGTATAGAACATGTAAATGTATTTAACTGCTTCAGTTTTGGGTACATAATAATGATTGTATGTTTGAAGGATGACAAAGAAGAAATACAAGAGTACTTGGATAATGCCCAGTACAATGCACAGAGAAGAAGAAATAAGTAAGTATAACTTCCTATTGTCATTGCAATTTATAGAAAATCATTCATCATTGTTGCTGAATTGTAGATTAGAATTGTCTGTAATTAGTAAAAAATGTCACAGTAAAACGGAGTTTTCTCCCCTGATTTTTGAATAGCACCAGGCCTAGGGTTAGCAAGCCACTGGTTGAATTTGAAGCAGTTTATTTTGATGATTTAATTACTTGTATGATAAAGCTTGACAGTAGATTTTAATTTTGTAGATGGGACAAACAAGGACTTGAAGCAATGTTATTTGATGATGGTTTGGAAGCAGATGACGACACAACATCTACTAAGTCGAAAGATACAATTACCATGAGTGATGTAAATGATGCAATGACACAGAAATATGATAAACTCAAGTCTAAACTGCTGTGGGAAATGGCTAAAATGTCTGCAGGTATAATAGTATTGTCTGTAGAATAATGTGAGAAAAACATGATTATTCAGGGATCTCCATGGCCTGTTTAACGATGGTGCCCCGCCATTGTTCAAATGTCTTGCGCCATCGTCAAATGACCCGCGCCATTGTTAAATTGTCTTCCGCCATCGTTCAAAACTTTAATCGTTTTTATAGCCGGACGCCTTTTTTAGCAATTATAATCAAATGCATGTAATTGTATAACCCTCAGGCTTTTTTATATTATAATCCAATACAGTTCTAACGCCTGAGGGATATCCGGATTAAGATCGCTAATCACTTGTACCTGAGCTTGTACAGGTAGATCAACAAACCAGACAGGAGTATACTATCTGAAGATAGACTATTCATTTGTCGAATTTTTCAACTAAGTTTCCACAAATGTTATGATAATTTAGATTGAATAAATCAATTGATAATCCAGTTACAAAGATAACAGTTTAACAAGTCGAACACATGCTTTTATTTTGACTTTTGAAGCAATCAGCATCCCCCTTTTTTAAGAAGTACAAAATAAGACGTAAAACAGTAATTATTATTTCATCGCAAATAACTCGAATACTGCTGTATTGAATCGATAATATATAGAATTACTTTAAAAGTGTTAAAAAGTAAACACTAAATATTTCCGGTAAAGAAATATCGTATCGTAAATCCGAATTCATATCGTAGTTTACAATCAAATTGATACATCCGCGTTTCCAGTTTCAATTCAGACTCGAAAGATGCATGTTGCAAAGCATCAATTTGCTAGATAAAGTCATTAAACACCTTTTCATTTGTCAACGTTTGCTTAACATATCTTTTAAACCTTGTACATAACCCGTTCGAATCCTTTTGTTGTTGCTGCAAATCAGCCATACCGGTAATAGGTTCATGACTTCTGAATTTGACATGTCCGTGATAAATAGGCTCCACATGATTTTAGACCCCCATAACAATTACCCAAAATAGCAAGAAAACTACATGGGGACCTTCATGACAGCTGTAGGTCAATCTCAACTAAGGGGGGGGGGGACCATGAAGGCTTGGCCTTTAAATGGTTACAAACAGAATTTATTGGAAATATTCATTTATACTTCTATTAATAATGAAAATTCAAATAAATATAATTTAAATAAGCAATGAATTAGCATGTTCACCAATCCTGATGTGGAGGGATGAAATACTTTTGATCGCGCTACACTGTACTGTGTAGACACGGTTTGTAATGGTGAAAGTTCCTCGATCGTTCAATTTTCATCCATGGAGATCCCTGATTAGTGTTAGATATGACAAATAGAATTTTGTGAAAAAAATTGTGTAAGTCTGCAAATTTTTCCATATGTATATGAACAAGCTTTTCTTTGTCTTAAACTAATTTTTTGATTAGACATCAATAGTCAGAAGAATATTTTATGCACCTAATTTTGATCTTACAAAATTTTCAGACTTTTTTGCTTTAAGACCAGACTTTTGTATATAATTTTAGCAATGGAAAGTGATAGACATGAGATTTTCCAGCAGCTATGTCGTGAAGAGAAACAGTACAGTAGAGAAGGTAGTTTACAGGATAGAATAGGTGGATTATCTGGTTCTCGTCTGGACCTTATAGCCACATTGACAGGTTTGATGGGTGAAGTCAGGTCTCATGACTTAAAGAGAAAAGAGCAGACAGAGAAAAAACGTGAAACACTCCGACAACAAGGCATGAAAGAACAGGACATTGATAAAGCCATACAGACAGAATACCAGGGAGTTATAAGTGGTAAGATTAAAAAAAGGCTCTACAAATATTATCATTAGTTTTGGTGGATTGTTGGCATTTTTACCACATCTCAGGCGCGGATCCAGAGGGGGGGTTCCGGGGGTTTGAACCCCCCCCCCCCCTTTTTTTTGGACGATCAATGCATTTGAATGGGGACATGTAATTGGAACCCCCCCCCCCCCCCCCTCCCCCCCTTTGTCCTGGGTTAGGAACCCCCTTTTTTAAAATGGCTGGATCCGCCCCTTCATCTCCTTAATAAATTTTAAGATGGAAATAAAGTCATTTGAGAATAATATTATAAAGCTATGATTAATGAAATGTAAAAAGTCATGGGAACAGAACACCAGAGAGTCATGACCAGTATTTAAAAAAATGTAAATATAGATATTTCAACAAGGTTAGGGTTAGGGTTATTTTTGTCTCAAATTCATAACATTTAAGGAGTTGATTATTTTAGTTTTATAAAACAACAATAACTACATTCATGTATTATGGTCAGTGCAAGAAAAATGTTTCTTTTAATTGCCAGGAGATACAACATGTGGAGCTAGCTTAATTAACTTGATAGAAAGATTTAAGCTTGAGAAGGAAGAAACAATGATGGCAGTTAAATCTAGAGCCAGTATGTCTTCTGTTGCTTTAGAGAATGAATATTATAGGTTACTACGACAACACTTGTTACTGACAGATGAATGGGGTTTCCCAGCCTTGGCCATGGCAGTAGGGTTAGCAGAGAGGCCACAACAATACAGATCAACCAAGTAAGAAAAATGTTATGCATGATATTGGATAATAAAGTAATTATAGTACAAATATTTATTTGTCGGTTTTCTTTTAGGTAAATTCATTACATACTAGGTGATCAAGTTCTAATCACCATGAGTAGTTTCAAGATGCAAGAATATGTTTTTTTTTCTTAAATCTGAAGGTACATATTTAACAAACAAAATTCATGTATAGATATCAATCTTTCATGTATTTCCTAAAAAAAATTTTAGAAAGACTTTGGTAAGATTGATACCCCTGCTGGCTGCAGAATAATATGCATTGCTGCCTGTCTTAAGGATAGAAGAAAATAGATTTTAGTAGACATACTCAACTCTGTAGTGCACTATGATGTAAATTTGAATTCATTATTTTAGAGGGAACGATTGGGACAGGAATAGAAGTGAACAACTCTCACAGATTCAGTTGGAGGACAGGAAGGGGAGAAAACTCCAGCACACACCTGCTGATTTAGTCGACAGCAACAAGTTAGATGATTTGGGTTTGACAGATTTAAAGCAGCATCTTATCAAGGAAATTGTACAGAAACATTTCTATGAAAGAGAGGTATAAACAATTCCTTAAAGCTTTTTATCATTTAAGCACTTTCTTTGTGTTTTTGTTTCATTTTAGCTAAATGAATTACAATACATGATTGAATTGTGTCTTTACAGATCCCTGATACTATCATCAATATAGCACAATGAATGTGAAACAATAGACATAAAAAATCTGTAATAACTCAAATACAACTAGTTATATTCCATGACAACATGAACATAAATGACACACACAATTTAAGTACATGGATTGGAGTATTTAAACCAAATGCTACTAAATTTTGCTGATGTATAAAGAGTTAATGAGGTGACACAGTGAACTTAACATTTCAAACTGTTCATAACACTTTTGTAATTTATTTATTTATGTGTTAGCAGGCAGCAGTCTTGAGTCAAAACAAATTTATCAAGTTCCATAAATCTTATAGTGAAAAATTAAGACAGAAAAACTTTTGTTTTTATTGTTATTTGTTCTTTGTATATACCCAGTTTATTTTTGTAGGCAATGATAAACATGTTACAAGGTAGAGAGAGTGAACAACAAAAGAAGAAAGCTCATCAGATGAGTAGTCAGGAGAGAAAGAAGAGACTTAAAGTTCTGAGAAATCAGCAGATCAGTTGGTCTCAGTCCAACTCGGATGACACTCAACATTTACACCAAATCCTTACTGAAGGTAGGTTAAAAAAAAAAAAAATTTGCTTCAAAACTCGATTTTTCCTCATCTGTATTTGATTCATTATATTTGTTGGATTCCAATTTTCATGGATTCAGGGAAACAACAAATTTTAAATGTTCAATGAATTACAATTATTTTAAAGGAATGTATGCCCACTTTGCTAAAACCATGAAATTAAATATCACAAATATGCAAGTTTTCATTAAACCATGAAAATATGTACCGACAAAAAAAAAAAAATGACAGTAAGATGGAAATTTGGTAGAGCTGGAACCATCAATTTTGACATTTTCAATTTGACAAATTGAATGAAGATTCATGTGTCTTGTATACAAATAATTATACCTTATAGGTCTAGATGAAATCAAAATACTAAAGAGAGAATTGTAATCATGCTGGCTTGACATTTCAGTAATATTTTTCCTTCAATATATTTTTTAGCTGTAGCACTATACTGTGAAGTAAGGAGAGAAGAACTTCTTCCAACTGCTAGCATTGTAACAGATAATGTGGTAGCAGAATGTGTTCTGGCTGACCTTATACAAAGACAGGAAGTAGAATATGAAGCAAGTTTGGAACAATTTGTTTCAAAACAGGTTAGCATTATACATTTTTGTATTAATTTATATGGTTATTTTCCAATTTATGCCTCAACAGTTTGTAATTTATCAATTGCTTTCAGCTATACTTATATTATATGCATTGTCTATAGTTGAACTGTTAATAATGATTGAGATTAATGTCTTTTATGGATTTTGAGTGAGGAGAGAGCTTTATTTCTGTATTAATTTATTTTGATTTAACAAAATTGTATTTTTATAAATTCATAACCTGCTGAATCATTTTTAAGTCAAATGTACATGAAAAAGCAAAAATAAATTGTGATATATCAACTTTTGTCTTATATAGGTTAAATCTGATGTGGTATTCCTGATAAAGAAAGAAAACAAGATGCGTATTAAAGAACATTTTGATAATATATCTTTTGTTGCCCTTGGAACCATTGAGATTTCTGCAGAGGACAAAGATTATGTAGATGCTTTAGATGTTAAGTATGATACCCTCCGTAAAAACATTCTCAGGATGGGACTAGAATATAAGATGGGCACAGAATGGAAACAGTAAGTTTATTATAGATTCTTTCTATACTGAACTTCATATACCATTCCTGTTGAAACAATTCTTTCTTTTTTTTTTAAAGAAATTGGAATATATTCTTAAGTTTGAATATGGTTGTATTAGTTTAAAACAATTGTAATTTTTATTCTTGTAATCTTATTGATAATTTTTTATTTATAAATAAGTATTTAGACTTTAAACTAAAATTTTAGTATATATTGAAAGACTTTTTGTCTGTTTTAAAAAAATCAAAGTTTTTACAATATCTAAAACAGCTGTCACCACAATATAGCCTTTTGTGCTGATGCAGCATAAAGTTACCACCAATCAATCATTCAATATTAGACCATTCAAAATATATTTTACTCTTATTACCCCACCAACAAAAAGGGAAAGAGAAGGTTTAAAGTTGCTTAAAAATCAATTATCCAAATCAATAGAGAAAATAATCTTCTAATCTTTCTATTATTAGCTGTTCTTTGAAAAATGCTTTTTAACAAGATATTTAATATATTTTGTTCTTGTAAGTTAAAGATTAAGTTGTTTTAAAAAAGTGCTTTGAGTTTGAACCACCTAAATTTCAAGATGGCAATTGATTTATTTGTCTTAATTTAAAGCCCAATGGTCAGTAGTAAAGACATATTGGTATGATTTGCACAATTTTGTTGTTTTCAGAGAAGAATGAGATTTAGTTGTTAATCAACATTATGAGAATTTATTCATGGTTTCATATATTTTATTGATTACTCTACACATTATCATATTTCTCATGGAAAGTTGAATTCAAAAGTGATATGAAAAATAGATATTTGGATAAAAGAGGATGTGGTATGAGCGCCAATGAGCCAACTCTCCATCTAAGTAAAAATTTGTAATAGTAAACCATTATAAGTCAAAGCATGGTCTTCATCATGGAGCCTTGGCTCACACCGAACAAGAAGCTATAAGGGCCCCAAAAAAATGACTAATGTAAAACCATTCAAACAAGAAACCCATTTTATCCATCTTTAATCCACATACATATTAAACTACATTCTTACTTTTAGACTTAATGAAAAGGAAAGAAAGAAGTATATAAAAGAAAAGGAAAAGGAAGAAAGAAAACTGAGAGGGTTGGGACAGTTGCAGGATATGGAAAGTCTCATTGGACCAAAATCAAAGGTATATTTCCTCATACTGTATAAATTGTAGGTTTAATCACAGTTTATTCATAAAATTTGTTTTGGTTAAACTATTATGATTGCGATCACTTATAGATATAGACTTTCTAATTAACAAACAAATTGACTTGCACTTTTAGGCATTACCTTCACTTAGGCAGCTTATTGGTGAAGAAAAGACAGAATATGAGAAAAGATTACAGGAACAGAGAAAAACTGGACAAAATCAAGGTATTATTATAATCGTTCAATTAATCCAACACTGAGAGTATATTAAACATATATTTCAGCTTCACATGAATTAGGTGACTCAGAGCCTGCCATGGACACTGGGTCATAATTGATGTTTGTATGATGATCTCTAGATAAAAAAAATTGTCAATATGTCTTGTTGGATTGCTGGATTGCTATCTTTTGAAATCTGAAGCATTTTTAAAAATCATATATGATAAGTGTACTCTATAAAAAGTGATTTTTTAAAGTTGTAAAACTAATTTAAAGTAATTTGTAACTTTATAATTCCAAATTTTTGTTTTAAATTTTCTATGCTTAACTTAATTATTGTTTTCAATATACAATGCAATTAATTATCTATTTTCCTCTTATAGCAGATGAACCCCCTGCAGAGAAGTTCCCTCATATGAATGTTTTGGCTGATCTGGTACCAAGATATGACAATGAACAGGAAGCCTTGTTAATATGGCTAAAATCCACCAATACCAAACAATTACCAGTAAAAACGCAGAGACTCAAAATTGTACTGCTAAAACTAGAAACCTTTTGTGCACAATTAGAGGAAGATTTTGAAGTGTCGGCTCTTAGTGTTGGATTAATTGAGCGATTAATGGCAGCTCTTCAGAACAGGTGAGAAATTTCATTGACTTCAGATTATTCTGCTGGCCTACATTTCATAAAAAATCTTACGGCAAAAAATTGATTATAATTCTTACACAATTCAGTATAATTACTATCAATTTTAGTCGTAGTTTTTTTTTGTGAAACTCAGTACTGATCTTGTGCGGAAATAACTTTCAAACTATCAAAATTTTGTCTTGATAGACAATACTAATCTGAAATGTACCCCAAGTGATATAATATATGAAAATATTAGTAACTCAATAAATTTTCCACCTCCTGAGTCAACTTAGTATTCTTAATTTGTTAAATCGTAACTTTGCAATTATAATCTACACCAAAAACTACACAACCTGTTGAATGGAGCAGCCCAAACCAGTAAATATTCCTTAAAAAAGTAAAATACTCTCAGAGTTGAAAATAAAAAAATACTGTATAGTTGTTAAACTATATGGCCCTGATCACTTATCAAAACCAGTATTATTTTTTTCAATATTAAATGGCAAATTTGAGTTATCTCCCATGTTATTTCACGGGAATCAATAAGATCGATAAATTTTTAAATAATTTTTATTTATGCGTATAACATTAAAAATAATAAAGCATGTGTAATAATAAAGAAATATTTAATAGCCAAAACAAAATATATCAAAAGGAAGTCTAGAATTTGTTAACAATATTTTGTTTATATACTCATTCTGAAAATTAAATAATAATTTCTTTAGACAAATATTGACAAATTGTTTGCTAGTTGGCTTCTCTTCCCATGAAATTCCCTCTACCTTTCATCAACTGCTGCTGTGCTATTTTCTTCCTCCTCTAACATCTCCCTTTACAGGGAAATAGAATGTGGTGATTTTGCCACATTTGTTCACTTGTTAAATAGAAATTGAACTGAATTGTTGCTGCCTTTAGTACTTGTGTAAACTAAAATTCCTTGTTTTCAAAATTCCAATAGGGAACATTCCTTTTAAAATTGTATAAATAAACCAATTTTTCAAGACGTTTCGGCTATTGGAACAACTGAAGAAGGCCAATGGCCGAAAGGTCTTGAAAAATTGGTTTATTTATACAATTATAAACTAAAATTGGCCAATAGCAATGGGTTGTTATGTTTTATGAATTGCTATGGTACAAGTTAGAAAGTAACTCTTTACGTACTGTTCATGCACAAAATCTCACCGCGTCCTGCACCCTAGATACAAAAGGTGAACCTTGAAATGACTCATTTAAAGGAGTAGGCAATGTAAGATCCCTTTTCGGCCCCTAGATATAGCATTTTTACAAATTTTAACTATTTATTGAAAAGTAGAATACTTCTTTTACATAAATATGTGATGTTTTTGACAATACAATGCACAGGTATCAGTTTACTAGCTTCACATGTTCATGCAAAATGACTGAAATCTTCACAATTGTAGCATTTGTGCTAATTTTTAGACATTTTTTCAGTCTTTAAAGATTAAAAATGTGTTATATTTGATGATATTACGTTGGATTTATTAAGACTGAACACAACATACATTTTAGACAAAAACCATCTGTAAAGTGATGTTTTATGGCATATTTGATACATTTTTCAAATAAGCTGGAATTATATCTTTAATGATGAATTGAGATAATTTTTTTAATTACGTTAACTGATTTAATCAACTGAAGTAGACACGTTTTTTTTTTTTAAATGACAACAATCTCTCAAAAGATGTACTTCAGATTTTAGAACAAAATAAGCTCCTTTCAAATTTTTGACGCCATTTCTTATTAACCACAGGCATCCAAAAGATCAAAGTCGACAGTATGATTTAGCAATGAGAAGAACTCGACTTAGATTTGCTAATTTACAAGAAAAAGAATCCACCAAAAAGAAAGAAAAGTCATTTACACCAGAGAAAGGTAATACTCACATGATATGTAGAAAATTAACAGAATAAACCCAAAATTAGAAAAGATCAAAATGGTTTTATACAGTATTAATACATTAGATTTTTGTCTGACTAACTCAAAGTTAAAATTATAATATGTATTGCTTTACTTCAAAGATTATAGAGCTTTTTACTATCAGTCTCTCTTTAGCATATGTTGAACTTTGGTAGGTATCTGAAAAGTATTGTACTGATGATTTATTATTATTCGTGGGTAATCAATTTTTGTAGATTTTGTGGTTACAGGTGAATCATGAATTTAAATGTTGAAGGAAATACAAATTTTCTATATTTAAGAAATGACTGTAATATTTTTTCTGTCTATGAAGAAATAACATAAAAAATTTGGTGTACACTGAATAACGCGCGTAGCGGGTTATTTAACAGTGTGCACCACATTTTTTATGTTATTTCGAATAGACAGAAAAAATATTACAGTCATTTCTTATAATTTAATTCTAAATTCCATTTTAAACTGTAGAAAACCAGGAAAAAACGTTGATGACGTCACGGTCACATGACTAAATTATGTCTATGGGCTCATAACAAAATAACGTCAGCCAATCAGAAGACGTGTTACATCCTAAATTAAATTATGCATGTATGCAGACTGTTGTAAAATCATGAAATCAAATATCAATGAAAATACAATTTTACTTGATCATCAAAAATGGGTACCCATGGAAATAAATGAATGCACAGTATATTTGCATAGCTATCTTTAAATCACATTCATATTTTGGTTTTAAGTCTATACGAAAAGTTATATTTAGTAGAGATAAAAATGTTAGTCTATTTTAATCTAAAGCTTTTAAAATTGATAAAAAGTATCAATTTTTTATGCCCCACCTACGATAGTAGAGGGGCATTATGTTTTCTGGTCTGTGCGTCCGTTCGTCCGTTCGTTCGTCCGTCCGTCCGTCCGTCCGTTCGTCCGTCTGTCTCTCCCGCTTCAGGTTAAAGTTTTTGGTCGAGGTAGTTTTTGATGAAGTTGAAGTCCAATCGACTTCAAACTTGGTACACATGTTCCCTATGATATGATCTTTCTAATTTTAATGCCAAATTAGAGATTTTACCCCAATTTCACGGTCCACTGAACATAGAAAATGATAGTGCGAGTGGGGCATTCGTGTACTGAGGACACATTCTTGTTAAAACTTTATTTTCATTTTCATTGTGGAAGTTCCTATAGCTTTGTGTTTTATTTAAGTAAAACTCGTTTAGATTAGCAAGCCAATTATATTTATAATGTTCAGATGATAATGTTAGTTTTATTCAATTTGCATACATAACTTTTTGGACATGACCACTTGGGAAACAGCATTTGTTGCGATCATGACAACTCTTATAGATTTGACCAAAATATTCATTATTGATAACGAAAAGTAGGAAATTATTTTTTTTTTAATTCTGAAATACAAAATGCAATGAATGCTTTCAATGGCCTTTTTCTGTCTTTCCCAATCTCATGTTTTTATTTCTTCAGTTTGTCTATGATTGATCACAATATCAGAATTTAGAGTATGAGTTGATACTGAGCTTGAATGTTGTTTCTAGGAGATTTAACCGGATGGCAAACAGCTTATCTGTATGAAGTGATGAAGAGACATTATGATGAGAGAGAACAGTTACTGAAGTACTTACAAGATGAGTCAATCACAGAACTAATGGAGGCTGCCTCAGAAATGTCTGCTGACGAAAGGAAGTCTAGACTAGCAGAACTTCAGACAAAAAGGAGGAAATTAGATTTAGCCAACTCAGGTGAGACAAAGTGTAAAAAAGTTACAAAGTGTATGAAAAAACGATGCAGCAGAGGGGGCATTAAACTTTTCCCTTGTCTATCTGTATATCTCAAAATTGATTTGCATTCTCTTACTTTGGCTTCAACCAAAGGAGTTGGTCCAGTAAGACCCCTTTTAGGCCCCAAAATATAGCAGTTTTACAAAACTGTTAAAATGTAAACTTTTAGTTATTGATCGGACAGAAGATTGCTTCTGCTACATAAATATAGGCTGTTTTTTTTACAATACAATGTCCATATATCGGGTAGTAGCACCATTTAGTCATGCTAAATTACTGAAATCTTCACAATTCTATCATTTTAGTCGGTTTCCGTGTAAAACGAAAGTGACTGCATTCGTGTTCATCCTTAATATTGAAATATAAGTTGTATTTGATGATAAAACATAACATATATAAAGGTTGAGGATGAACACGGATGCGGCCACTTTCATTATTGACAAAACCATCTGAAAAGTGACATTTTTCGACATATTTCATTTTGGTAGATTTTTCATATTTGAGCTTGAATCGGATCGTTTTTCATAACTAAATCAGTTAAAATCTTTCACATAAACTAATTGAATCATATGAAATAGACACTTACAAGGCCGTAACTAGGCATCTTATTTTAGTGAGGCAAAATAATTGAGCCGAGCGAAGCGAGGCGTTAAATTTTTTTGGAGGGTATGAAATGAATGGTGCAAAATCCTGCGTTCTAGGCATTTTTAGAGAGTTTGATAATGTTTTGAATTTGGACAGTTTTTATATAAATTGTTCATATTTAAAGACTTTTACTAATACCAAATTTTTAACAACTTTATTTGAATTTGTATGTAAGATAATCATCCAAATATCAATTTAAATCTACCGCCAGAACATAGAACAAACATCGATTCAGTAGAGTTTGCCAATTATTTCTATGGTGGGTTCAGTCAAATTGTTTCAGAATCATAACTTTGGTCTGCTGATATCCTTATCGCGATGAACATGGAGCATGGCAAGACCGCACAACCTCTCGCCACTCATGTATGCTCTTTTCCTAGATTTCAGTCGTTTCAGGGCAGTCTGTGTTTCTAAAGGTAGCACATTATCATCAACACAATGATCGATGTCTTCTTCCAATTCCTTCTCCATCAGCAATTCGGTAGCAGCATCGGTAGTAACAGTTTTGTTTGCAAAAGGGAATTAAGCTTTCCTATAAAGGCTAGCATCATCATACAGTCTCAGTTACAAAATATTAAACTCGCTTGTATGCTGACAAAGAGTAAACAAACTAGGGATAGAATGAGATAAGATACATGTATATGATCTATCTATAGAGTAAGTATATATGATATGGGTACAGGGGAATTAAAATGGAGTTTTGACGTTTACATGTAGGTCCGTAATTTCAAATTATTTCTGGAAATAGTCGGTGGTATTTTAGTTCCAGAATCTATAAATTTAGGGGTTAGGGGTTGGGGGTGTCTGATTCCGAAACCCCGAATATAAAGAAATGAAATTCCGTAGTCCCGAATAAGTAAAGACAAAATCCCGTGATAAAGGTTCTATACCATTCCTCAATAATGTCAAATTGGAATATGGGATGTTCTTTCAATTTTTAAGGTTAAAGAAACATGGATCATGAAAAACTAATCCATGCATGTTTCATATTATTTATATTTTATTTATCTGTAAAGAGAAAGATTAAAGTTGATGAAACGGAGAAATGAATACACAGACAGGACTGCCCCCTTGCGATGCCCACTACTTGATTTGTCAGTCTACTTATCGTTTTTGGATTGTTCTAATGAAGTTATATGCAATACGCAGACTACGTTCACAAACAAATTAGTTTACTAGAATTATTCCTTCTTTACCTTCAGTGTCGCTTTTCCTTTTTCTGCAAGAGCCTGTTTTTAACCAGAGATCCATGATGATTATCGTTACTAGGTTAATGTAATTGAGAAACATCACCCGTTGAGATGCTGAGTTATATCCAGGAAGAATAGTTTAAAGGAATGATGACAAGTTATAGAAATTAAGGTTGAGACAGAACAACAAAAGACTATTTTATTTGTATATATGTATAAAAAAAAATAATCAGTGTCGAAATTTTAGTGAGGCAATTGCCTCACTTGCCTCAAGGGTAGTTACGGCCTTGCACTTAAGTGTTTAAAAAGTGGTCAAAATCTTTCGTCAGATGAACCTGAAATTTGAGGCAAAAATCAGGCCTTACCGGACCTACTCCTTTAATGAAACGTATACACAATGCTTATTACCACAAAAGACAAATCAATTTTGAAATTTGTGTGGAGTCAATTTTACTGTTCTCAAGTTATACCCGTTTATAATGTTATTTGAAAGCTGGGGCTTTATCTGTGTCACATGGACAGATTCTCCATTCATTTTTGTCTCGCCTTGACAGAGTCAAAAAGTGAGACATAGGTATGCTGTTTCCAGCGTCTGCGACGACGGTGACGGCGTCAACAATGTATTAGTTTGTGATTAGGTCAGTTTAAGGTGAACCACAAGTGGTAGGTCAATGATATTTGGTATGCAGTTGTATAAGCATCGGTATATCTCATTTCCATGGAGATAATTTGGCTCCGCCCCCTTAGTCATGGTCTATTGACTTTGAATTTTTTTCTAAGTTATCATGTATTAGTTTGTGATTAGTTCAGTTCAAGGGGAACCATTAGTGGTAGGCCAACGGTAATTGGTATGCAGTTGTATAAGCATTGGCACATCTCATTTTCATGGAGAATATTTGGCCTCACCCCTCAGTCACAGTCTAATGACTTTGAAACTTATCTTAGTTTATCTATGATGAGTTTATTTATCTTGGTTTACATGTATTAGTTTGTGATTAGATCAGTTTAAGATGAACTCCTAATGTTTAGTCAGTGATATTTGGTATGCAAATTTATTGGCATTTGCAAGTAGTTTCCATAGAGATTATATAGCCCCACCCCTTTCCATGGTTCATAAATTATTCATAAAAGAAGCCAATGATATTTGGTATGCAGTTGTATTAGCATTGGCACATCTCATTTACATGGAGATTGTTTAGCCATGTAACTCAGTCATGGTTCATTGATTTTGAATATTTGCATAACTTGTGTAAGATGTTAATGTATTGCTATTTTGATTTCAACATTTGCATAATCAAAATTACAAAAAAAGCGATACATATCTCTGTGATTACAGTTTATTATTTTTTATCTTTGCTTATTGATTACTATTTATACCTTATAGTAAGAAATACTCTGATTTAATTAAGATTTTGTGCAGAGTTGAGTTTTTGGATTGAAATTCAGACAAATAAATGTTGTGTAAAATATTTTTTAAAAAGATTGACATGAGAGTAAACTGTTTTAACAGGTGACAAAGAGGATTATATAAGTATCCTAGAAGAGGCAGTAGCAATTAGTGCTATTGGCAGAAAATCAGGTAGAACATCAATGGAGGAAGTCACTGTGACAACTCTGAGAGATTTACAGGACAGACAGGATAGAGAACTTGCAAAATTGTTACAGAATATAGAAAATGTTGTAAGTATCAGAAGCATACATACAAGAACATATATTTATTAAAAAAGAACCAGTTCTTGCATGTTTGCCTGTTAACGCAGTTGTATTGTACAATGTATTGTAAACCTCAAAAGTTACTAAAAAGAAGCTTTCTTGTATATTTCAAGGTTTCAGGTCAGAAGCCCAACATTACAGATTTTCATCAAAGAGCTACTTTCTTGCAGTCATTCTTTAACTGAGGTTTGGTCCACTAAAGTTAATGAAGACTAATCTTTTTAATTTTATACTCATGTGTCAAAGGTCTATGGCACTTAGTGCCTTTGTTATAAAAAAAATGCCATAATTTACAAAAAAGATGAATGAATACCTTCCAACTAGTAGATCATTTCTGAAGCTTAGAACTGATATGAATAAAATCTATAATGGTACGGTAGAAGAAGTAAGTAAAATAAATATCATTTATATATTTCAGACTGAAGAACAGTTAGAAACTAAATTGGAGGAAGAAAAGGATGCCAGACAACAGGGAACAGTTCACAATGTGTTTGACATACTTACACAGACAGATGATTCTGTCAAAGAAGATGAACTTATCTTGGTAAACTTTATAAATTTTATTCTGTGACCTAAGCACAGAAAGATGTCAGATTATTATTGCCCACTTGTAACCACAAAAGTCAGGTTTGATAAAATAGAGAATGTGTCAAAGAGACAACAATTCCACCAAAGAGTAAAAAAACAGTTGAAGGACACCAATGGGTTTTTCAACACACAGAGAAAATCCTGCACCTAGAGGCACACTTTAGCTGGCTCCTCAACAAAAATGTCTTTTAGTTCAATGAAAATAAATGTCATACTAAACTCCTAAACATATAAATGAACTAAAATTAAAAAACATACAAGACTTACAAAGGCCAGAGGCTCCTGACTTGGAACAGGTGCAAAAATGGTACATTGTTGAACATGTTTAGCAAGATCTCAACCCCCTATACCTCTAGCCAATGTAGATTAAACAAACACACAGCAATACACATTGTAAAACTCAGTTTAAACTGATTTCTGTTTTGATATCTGATTTGTAAATGCAATGGCCATTAGCAATTTACACTTTATACAGATGATTAGTAAGTGATGAAGTAAATTTCTATCTTTAATATTTCAGTCATTGGAGAAGAAATACTCCAGACTGCAGGATAGTTTGTTATCTGAGTGTCTATGTCAGTCTTGTGGCAAGGAATCATGGGATAAAATGGCTGAGAAAGATAAACTTGTAAAACTAGTTCATCTAAAAGAGCAAGTCAAAGACATGATACAGAAAGGTAATTACTTGTGTAATAGCATTTTCAAATTCATTAGTTTAGTTTGATAACATTAAGATATTTATATTAATTTATTAATTTCTAATAAATCATTTTCATAATACAAGTTAAATTAAAGTAAAAAAGTAAAAATCAATCATATAATATGTATATATATATATAAAATATAGAGTCTATAAGAATCTACCAACCAGTAAACTTAATAGGTATTGGATCATCAAAATTGACAATACTACACAAACAGGAAAAATTATATGAGTCTGAAAGATTGTGTAACAATACCGATAAATAGATGGAAAACAAAACACTAAAAAGTGTTGAATATCATTGCACAAAGATGGAAAAACTGAACAGATGATATAAATTATACAATAATTGCAAATATTTCGGCTCAACAAATGGCCTTCTTCGGTGACAAAAGTTTTAACAATAATGAGATATAATGTATAAGGTGTAAACATAGATCACTAATAATACAGGTAAGTTTTGGTCGATTGATTTTAATCCAAAACGTGATTTACGTTCTTGAGTGTCCTAGATGTGGTCTCCAATATGTTGGTGAATCTATGCAGCCATTTCACAAACGCCTCAATGGCCACAGGAGTGACCTCACAAAAAAACCGTACATTCCTGTCAGCCAACATTTCAGGTTACCAGATCACAATTTGAAAGATTTTGATCACATGGAGATCCTTGTGATCGAACAGGATTGTACATGGCAAAATAGGCAAAGAGAAAATCGGGAGAGGTTTTGGATAAAAACACTGGGTGTCCTCCATCCAGATGGAATCAATAGAAAGAAATAATTAAATTTACAGTCTAGTGTTTATATTATTATATTCAGGATTTTGGATTAAAATCAATCGACCAAAACTTACCTGTATTATTAGTGATCTATGTTTACACCTTATACATTATATCTCATTATTGTTAAAACTTTTGTCACCGAAGAAGGCCATTTGTTGAGCCGAAATATTTGCAATTATTGTATAATTTATATCATCTGTTCAGTTTTTCCATCTTTGTGCAATGATATTCAACACTTTTTAGTGTTTTGTTTTCCATCTATTTATCGGTATTGTTACACAATCTTTCAGACTCATATATATATATATATATATATATAAGTACGTCTGAGTCAGTGACAACTCTACAACAGATGTATCCATCGGATCGCCATCAATGATGGTGATACATGGCTGTGTACATAATGTATATACAGCTCGTCTAAACATCAACCCAACAATGTTAGATCTGTAAATTTGCTTTCGCAAATTTTTGGTTCTTCCCTCGCCGGGATTAGAACCCATGCTACTGTGATATCGTGACACCAAATCGCCTGCACTGCAGCCGTCCCGCTAGACCACACGACCACCTGGGCTCTCAAAAAAAGAGCTTTCACAAAAGAGGTAACACACTGCGAAAGCTCTTTCAAAAAAAGAGGTAACACACGGCCAGCGAAAGCTCTTTTTTTGAGAGCCCAGGTGGTCGTGTGGTCTAGCGGGACGGCTGCAGTGCAGGCGATTTGGTGTCACGATATCACAGTAGCATGGGTTAGAATCCCGGCGAGGGAAGAACCAAAAATTTGCGAAAGCAAATTTACAGATCTAACATTGTTGGGTTGATGTTTAGACGAGCTGTATATACATTATGTACACAGCCATGTATCACCATCATTGATGGCGATCCGATGGATAGCTCTGTTGTAGAGTTGTCACTAACTCAGACGTACTTATAAATATAATTATTTTCTGTGACTGTATATTACATTAATTTGTAGGATCCTTTACTATAGATAATTTAGCTGATCTGAAACAATAACATCTTCATGCCTTATATATCATGTACTGTAGTACACCGCTAGATTAAAACTGACGAGGAAAGGTAACACACGGCCAGCGAAAGCTCTTTTTTTGAGAGCCCAGGTGGTCGTGTGGTCTAGCGGGACGGCTGCAGTGCAGGCGATTTGGTGTCACGATATCACAGTAGCATGGGTTCGAATCCCGGCGAGGGAAGAACCAAAAATTTGCGAAAGCAAATTTACAGATCAAACATTGTTGGGTTGATGTTTAGACGAGCTGTATATACATTATGTACACAGCCATGTATCACCATCATTGATGGCGATCCGATGGATACATCTGTTGTAGAGTTGTCACTGACTCAGACGTACTTATAAATATAATTATTTTCTGTGACTGTATATTACATTAATTTGTAGGATCCTTTACTATAGATAATTTAGCTGATCTGTAACAATAACATCTTCATGCCTTATATATCATGTACTGTAGTACGCCGCTAGATTAAAACTGACGAGGAAAGGTAACACACGGCCAGCGAAAGCTCTTTTTTTGAGAGCCCAGGTGGTCGTGTGGTCTAGCGGGACGGCTGCAGTGCAGGCGATTTGGTGTCACGATATCACAGTAGCATGGGTTAGAATCCCGGCGAGGGAAGAACCAAAAATTTGCGAAAGCAAATTTACAGATCTAACATTGTTGGGTTGATGTTTAGACGAGCTGTATATACATTATGTACACAGCCATGTATCACCATCATTGATGGCGATCCGATGGATACATCTGTTGTAGAGTTGTCACTGACTCAGACGTACTTATAAATATAATTATTTTCTGTGACTGTATATTACATTAATTTGTAGGATCCTTTACTATAGATAATTTAGCTGATCTGTAACAATAACATCTTCATGCCTTATATATCATGTACTGTAGTACGCCGCTAGATTCAAACTGACGAGGAAAGGTAACACACGGCCAGCGAAAGCTCTTTTTTTGAGAGCCCAGGTGGTCGTGTGGTCTAGCGGGACGGCTGCAGTGCAGGCGATTTGGTGTCGCGTTATCACAGTAGCATGGGTTCGAATCCCGGCGAGGGAAGAACCAAAAATTTGCGAAAGCAAATTTACAGATCTAACATTGTTGGGTTGATGTTTAGACGAGCTGTATATATATATATATATATATATATATATCTTCATGCCTTATATATCATGTACTGTAGTACGCCGCTAGATTAAAACTGACGAGGAAAGGTAACACACGGCCAGCGAAAGCTCTTTTTTTGAGAGCCCAGGTGGTCGTGTGGTCTAGCGGGACGGCTGCAGTGTAGGCGATTTGGTGTCACGATATCACAGTAGCATGGGTTCGAATCCCGGCGAGGGAAGAACCAAAAATTTGCGAAAGCAAATTTACAGATCTAACATTGTTGGGTTGATGTTTAGACGAGTTGTATATACATTATGTACACAGCCATGTATCACCATCATTGATGGCGATCCGATGGATACATCTGTTGTAGAGTTGTCACTGACTCAGACGTACTTATATATATATATATATATATATATATGATTGTATGCTTCTAAAAATAGATTAGCATCCTGCAATTATACTGAAGAGATGAGTAGATGATCATTTCTGTACACTAAAAATAAATACTTCTTGTATTGTATCAGAGATCCTTGTTTAATTCCTACAAGCAGATAACACCTCCCGAAACGAAAGCTTATTTTTATAAGCTAGAGTTAGAGGAGGGGATAAGGTCTCTGCACAATGCTAGGCGGTGTTGTCGTAGAAGTTAGAAAAAAGTACAGGTTCCAGCCCCGGCACCGGGGAGGAAGTTACAAATCAAATCTACTCTAACATCGTTAGGTTGATTTTCTAGGCACTTTATATATATATATATATATATATTTTGGGGAAATGAACCTTTTTATGTTTTCTATACATGACAAAACAGTAGAAGATATGAAATTGTGATAGTGTGTTGACACGTATTCTTATAATGATTTATTTTAGGTGACCATGTTGGATTGAAGGGTTTAGTTGATGTAATTACATTAGAGAAGTCAGTCAGAGCATTAATGGGAATCCACAGACACCAGTTTCTACAAAAAGCACTAGGTATGTTTTTGTCATAATTGATTTATAACTTTTATTCCTATAATTAATATTATGTAATCTTAGAATGCCACAAGTGAAGTGTACCAGAATAATGTGTTTTATTCAATATATTTTTGTTGTTGAACAAAGTTAATTTCAGTATTAAGAAAGTTTTATTTCTAGGAAGTTTAAAAAAAAACAACAAAAAAACTTTTAGTTATTTTTATATTGTAGGTGATGACCTAATTAATGAAGAAGAAATAACAGACAAAATGAATCCCATTTTAGAAATACACCACAGAAATCAGGAGGAAGTTGATCTTCTTTTACAAATGATTAAAGGTATAGAAGCGTGTATAAGCATGTGAGAAAGACTCATACCATATAGCAAGCTATGAAAGAACAAGACATGAAAATATAGAAATAATTCAAATGAGAAAACCAAAACAAAACAAAAAACAAATATGATAGACAACTACCAATGATAACCACTAGAATAAAGGCTCCTGACCTAGAACAGACACATTCTATGTTTAAAATGTGGCAGGTTTTATTATGTTATTAAGTGGTCAAGCTCCCCTTAACAGTGGACAGTGGCCAAGCTGCACATTGTATAAAATCAGTTGAAAAAGATGACTCAAAGATCCAATAATTAAGCATTAAACATTAAGGCAATTTTCTGAATTATTCTTCAGATTATTATGTCCAAATATGTTTAAGTTATATAGAATATTGTGAAGTATGAGCATGTTATGGAAATTCCTCATGTGATTATTTTTTCTTATAAACTAGATAACAGAAGTAAAACAAGAATGTGTCCATAGTACAGGGATGCCCCACTCGCACTATCATTTTCTATGTGGTGGACTATGTAATTTGGGTAAAAATTCTAATTCATATCATAGGGAACATGTGTACTAAGTTTCAAATTGATTGGACTTCAACTTGATCTAAAACTACCTTTACCAAAAACTTTACTGAAGCGGGACAGACAGACAAAGGAACAAACGGGTAGAGGGACGAACAGACGCACAGACCCGAAAATGTAATGCCCATCTACTATTGTAGGTGGAGCATAAAAAATGTTTTTATATTTTTAAAAGGTACTGACCAAACATGTTAACCTTTATTTTTTTTTTATAACTTGCAGGGTCAGGTAGCATGTTTATGGATGAAGTAGAACAACAAATACATCTCATTAGGTTAAAGAGAGAAGTTTTTATAGGCAGTCATTTTGACTTTAGGTTTGCCACTGTTGCTATGGTGATGGGTTTAGCAGAAAGACAGCAGGCTACAGGAAAACCAAAGTAAATGAACATAAGTATAATATTATTGTCCGATATGTAGAGAATATGATATTTTCCTTACATATTATTAATGTAAGCTGACTTTCTTTTGTAAACTTGTGAAAATTTAATGTAAGATTTATTATTTAGTGTACAGACAGTAGCATATATATAAGTAAATTTATACTGCTGTTTTGATTCATGAGCTCTGAGCATGTCTTGTGATATTTCAAGTTGGTATAAATTATCTGTAAAACAAAGATTGGTTTATTGAAGACAAATTACTTTCTGATTTAAAAAGAGTAAAAAAATTGTTCCAAAAAATTTGAAACTCTCAAAATTTCAAATTTTTGCAACAATATATTGAGAAGAAATAATGGGCATCACTTTTACTTTTAATCACTAGTTATTATGAGAAAATATGTTTTTATAGCCAATCAAATTAATGGACAGGAAACAAAAGTAAATGTGAAAACCTATGTATATGTTGTTCTATATATACAATGCTTTATAAGAAACTAATGGATCACCTAACAAATGTTCAAACAACTTGTATGCATTAAATAGATTATCTTAGATTACTTAGTCATGTGTTGATGTGTTTATTTCCCAGGCTTGTTGATGATAGACAACGAATTGAAATGGTTGCCATTGCTACAATGCAAAACTTCAAGCAAGGTCGTTTCTTGAAGAAAAAAGATGTCAGAGATGAAGTAATGAGGGGTCCAGGAAAACATCTCATGATGGTAAATCAAAATTAAATGGCTATGATTTGGCTTTGCAGTACTTTGAAGAGGAAAATAAAATTAAGAATAGAAATGGGGAATGTGTCAAAGAGACAAGAACCTGACCAAGGAGCAGAAAACATCTGATGGCTACCATTGTTTTACAGGCGGAATATCCTTAAGTTTACACCTCCAATGTGATTAACCTTTTAAAAAAAACAATGTCATTGTTTAATAAATGACCATGAAAGATGGTCAATATGAGCTGATGATACACATTTAAATGGTTATCACATTTGTCATTGCAGAGTTATACAAACTTATACACTAAGACATTGAGATTATTTATCAGATAAATTGCAGGATAACTCAAGTTTGGTGTACACAATAATATGCTAGATTCACTGTATTATTATATGAATATTGTTTAAATAGAGATAAGAAGATGCATTATGAGTGCCAATAAGACAACTCTCCATCAAAGTCAAAATTTGTATGAAGTAAACCATTATAGGTCAAACTAAGGCTTTAACACTGAGCCTTGGTCTCATCGAACAACAAGCTATAAAGGAAAACTGACTAGTGTAAATCAATTCAAACAGGAAAACCAACAGTCTAATCTATATAAAAAATTAGAAAAAACTGTGAAACAACATCAACAAACGACAACCACTGAACAACAGGTTCCTGACTTAGGACAGGTGCAACAAATGCAGCATGTTTAAATGTTTTAATAGGTACCAATGTTTGTATACTAATTTGACTTAATCTTTATTGCAGAACTATTAAATTTTATTTGATGAAACAGTTAATATCGTTAATTGATTACCAATGTTTTTATCTGTTTTGTAGGAATCTGTAATAGTGCTATTAGATAGAAGCCATCAAGATGAACAACAATATTTACTGTTGCTTTTGACATCACCAGAGAAACCTGATATTGTCATGGAGATACAGTCTTGGTCACAACAACAGAGAAAAGACCAGTTATGGAAGCTACATTCCCAAAGACAGGAAATATTGGCAGGTACAAGTCATTGCAGTAATTAATATGATAGATATAATGTAGTATAAGTGCAAATAAGACAACTCTTCATCCAAGTCACAATTTGTAAAAATAAACCATTATAGGTCAAAGTAAGGTCTTCAACATGAAGTATGTTTGCTCACATCAAACAGCAAGCTATAAAGGCCCCCAAAATAACTAGTGTAAAACCATTCAAACAGAAAAACCTATGGTCTATCCTATATATAAAAAAAAGTAATGAGAAACACTTATGAGGGATGTGTCTTCTTTCAACATAATTATATAAAAGAGAACTGCATCTGTTTTAATAATTAAAACTTTTTTATTACAATTACAGAAGTTTTATGTTAGCTTCACATAAATTTTTTAATGTCATTATTCAGACTAACTTTCTTCATAGTTGTTAAGCTAAATTAATTGTTTTCATATTTGTTCCTTAACATTTACAAGTTATTTAGTATCATTTTAAGTAACACATCAAAGTTATACAGTCCAGTGTATATTTGTAGTGCCAAACAGTAGAGAGTTTAACACAATCTACAGCAAAGGTGTGATAATTAAGAAGGAGATCTACCGCCATCGTCTTAATAATGAACAGAAAGAAGAAGTTGATGATGAGATTTTACATAAAATGTTATTGGCTGATCTTTTATCTCAACAAAACTGTGAAGCTGAAAAAGTTGTTCAGTCATTTATAGAGGTTGGTAATACACATTTAGGAAAGAGTCATTGATCATCACTTCACTTGTTGTATTGCCTTTGACAATCATCATATACGTTATGTTTTAGTGTATATGATGAACTGTTTGATAAGCAACAATTCTTCTCATTTGCAAAAATACAAGATAACCCAGTTTAGGAAGAACCTATGTTATACTACCAACATATTGTACACTGTTCCCAAATCATGCTTGATATAATGGTACACAGCCTTTATAATGGTTTTGTGACAACAACAAAAAATCTTTATTTTTGGTTTTGATATTAATAATTTTTTAACTTTTTTACCATAAAAATATTTTGTCAGTACTGTGACTTGAATGCAGGTTTTGCTCTCATCCTTTGCATTCCATCCAAAATTTATCAAACAAAAATAGAAAAAGGTGTGTTTGATTGAAATATATTGTATTTATTTAATGAATGGCTATTATCTATTTTGAATTTATTGAACCATGAAACTAATTTTTGACTCTTCACATTGAATAATCTGCGAAGCGGATTATGTAAAATGTGAAGAGTCAAAAATTAGTTTTATGGTTCAATAAAATCAAAATAAATTATTGCCATTCATTATAAATAAATTTCTATCAAAAATAAGGCTCAAAGAACTTTTTATATTATTTATATTAACAATAACAACGTACACACATGTTGGCGTATGAATACCCAATGTCAGAGTGGGCGTGTCGCCATCAAAATTGACAACATTGAAAATAAAACTAATAATTTTAATCAATCAGAAGACAGTAAAAACACCAAATTTATTTATACTTATATAAATATATGTATTGCTTAATTTTGAGAAAGTAGAGCTTACAGATCAAAAATATTTTCATGCATTATGTAACTACTTCCCAATTCATTCAGATAGTAATTATCATCAATATTTATCTCTTATAAATAGGAAGGAAAAGACTTTATCAACCTCCAGACAAAAATAATAGAAGAAAAGAGAAATGAAGTGAGAGAAAACATTTCTATAGTCCTTCTGACATCAGAGACATGTGATTCTTCTAGTAATGAAGAAACAGAAATATTGGAAGCTTTAGATGGAAAATATGATGCACTCAGGGACAAACTACTGGCTGAGGTTCTAATGAAACAGGTAAATTATGTCATATAGATTACTCACTAAAATGTCACAGTGATCCAGCTAGGCTGTTTTCAAGGGCAGTCAACCCACCCTTTCCCCAGTGCTGCCCTGTGATCTTTTTACTGTTTCAAGGGTGCCCTGCCTTTTTAAAGATCAATTTCATATTATTTTGTTCGTTTTGTTTATGATCCACCAATTACGAAATTTACCTGGCAACAATTTTATGACTTTTTTTACGACCCCAAACTAATTAATGTTTACAACAGATGTCCTTATCTGTTGTTACAGCTAATCATTTATCGGATTAATGATCATCAACATTAATTCATTCAAATAGAATCGATCAAACAGCATTTATCTTTGAAGAAAATGATGTTTATACAACAATTTAGGCACAATTTGCAATGTTAACTATTATTTATCTTAATCTTTTTATCATAGTTTAATGGAGAAAATGTAAATGACAGGAAAGTCAACTTGTTGAAAACATCGTTTAACTTGTTCTCCGTTAAATAAATAGCAAATTCAGACGTATTTGTCTTTGATTGCCCTCAATTTTTATACGAAAAATAACAAAACCGACCACCATTGTTGATTGTATACCATCTTCTATGTACTGTTTATAATCCTCCAAAGAAGGAGCACAGCCGACATAACATAAAAAAAACACAGTACGAAAAGATGAAATACAGGGGTCAAGTGAAATACCTATCTAATGAATCACAAAAACAGAGTAGGTGTGTTGGAATAGCTATTATTTTTACTGAAAGTACTTGACGACGGTCGTTTAAGTAGGATGATGAAAATGCATATCTTCGAAAAAATATAATTTTTTGCGTTTGATAACTTTGGTTTAATCTTCAACCACTGAAAATTTTTAGTCTGCCCTTCCACAAAATATTTGATTAGATTTTTTTTCATTTTAAGAATTTTCGCGAATTCCTCCTGACAACTGATCAGACAATAGTTTTAAGTTGAATCAATGCAGACAAGATCATTAACTGATGCTCATAAGCTAGTAGATACATTTTTCTTTGAAATACAACTGACATATAAGGATCGTAATGGTGCTATGTGGATAAATTTATCGGTTTTCAAGAGCAAAATTGGCAGCACATCATCCCTACTATGGCTTTCATTTCTACTGAACTGGCGTATGGAGAGATAATTTTGACTAAGCAGAATCCTGACTGAAAAGGTTCATTTGAGCCACTCCAATTGTCTCATATACTCATATCGTGAGTGCGTTGATATTGAAGCCAAATTAAATACATAAAATCATACCAATTTTCGTAAAATAGTCATTCAAAATTCAAGCATGATTGTTGTAACCTAAAAGTGTGATGGTCATAACTTCAAATATAGTATTTTGGATGATGGTCGACACAAATATTTGAAGGTCAATCAGTCATTATGGTGTCATATTGATAAACGTTGTAAATCGCTCCTTTAGGCCGTACAGACTGTTTAGTGAATACCGTATAGCGGGTTATGTATTTAGGTGTTAAATTTCGTGCTAACAGTTGCTCCTTTTTAACTGAAACTTGCTTTTACCATAATGCCTGAGTTATATGCTAATTGATTATGTGGTTGAATAATTGCCCTTTTTCAATGGCATTTACCCGTAAAATTGCCCTTTTTCTGACTAGCACCCTGCCCTTTTCAAATCCTGTCTAAAAAACTGAGTATGAATATATTTTATTTTAGTTATAGCTATCATAAATGGCTTGCAGAAGTTCTTTTTATGCCCCACCTATGATAGTAATGCGGCATTAGGTTTCTGGTCTGTGTCTCCGTTTGTTCGTTCATCCATTCGTTTGTCCGTTCGTTCGTCCGTTCGTTTGTCCGTCCGTCCTTCTGTCTGTTCTTCCGTCTGTTCGTCCCGCTTCAGGTTAAAGTTTTTGGTCAAGGTAGTTTTTGATGAAGTTGAAGTCCAATTAACTTGAAATTCAGTACACATGAGCTCTATGATATGATCTTTCTAATTTTAATGCCAAATTAGTGTTTTGACACCCCAATTTCACGGTTCACTGAACATAGAAAATAATAGTGCAAATTTCAGGTTTAAGTTTTGGTCAAGGTAGTTTTTGATGAAGTTGAAGTCCAATCAACTTGAAACTTAGTATAAATGTTCCCTGTCATATGATCTTTCTAATTTTAATGCCAAATTAAGAGTTTTTACCCCAATTTCACGGTCCACTAAACACAGAAAATGATCGTGTGAGTGGGGCATCTGTTTACTATGGACACATTCTTGTTTATGTATAATTGACTTCAATGATACTTAAGCGCTCCTGAAACGATTAATCACAACATCAGTAATAAAGCCTCTTTGACAATGTAAAAACATTGTGACTTGAGGGATTAAAACTTACTGTGTAAGATATTAAACACCGTCATAATCTTAAAATTGAATAATTGTAAATATAAAATATTGAAATGCTCCAATGTTATATGATTAAACTCATTATTTTTAAGCTTGGAGAAACAGAATGGAATAGGTTAAGTGAACTTGAAAGACAGAAAAAACTAGCAGAATTAAAGCTTAAGGAAAGACAACTTAGAAGGGATGGAAAATATGATGAAGTTGCAAATATCATTGGTGAGATACTGTTATAAATTTATAAGACTTTTTAAAAAAGAATTGCAACTTAAAACAACATTGCAAAAAGTCAATACAACAAAGAAGATACAATTTGGAATAATTTGTTTTTCCATGTACAGAGTAAGTTGGATCTAAATGATGTCACTTTCATTGTTCTTGAGTTATGTCCCTTTATAAATAATTTTTAAAATGCTGAATTTGCTGTTTCAGCACTTGAACTTTACTTTTCCAGAAGTAATTGTTATGAAAGTGAATGCTTATTTCATAAAAATGTACTACCAAACACAAGTTAATGCTTATTACATAAAAACACAGATCAAATTCAAATTACGGTGGTGTCATGTTCACTGTTCTCAAGTTATGTCCCTTTATAAATGGAAATTGCTTAGTTGATCGTCAAAAGGTTTGAATTAGAACATTGACTCTTGCTATTTGGAAATATTCTACTTTTATTTTACTTTATAAACCTGGAAATGGTCATTTCTACATATTATAAATTCATTTAAAAGGAGAAGGTTCACAAAGAGTTAAAAATGGCACTAACTTTTGATGTTTTTTAAATCAGGCCAAAAAATTACAAATATTACATAGAAATACTTGTGATGATACTATAAAGACAATAAAAAAGTTTTAATATAGATGAATTCTATATCAAAATTGGGATGTTGTAGTTATAACATATTTTGAATCGTAGGTGGCAGCCAAGGTGTTTTTCAAATGCTTTTAAGTCTAAAAATTGCTCAAAATCATCATATTTGGACAAATTGTCCTAAATGGGTTTACTTTAGAGAATATTATGTACTTTTATGAAAAGAACTGATGTATATAGCATTAAGACTTTTAAAATAGAACAAAAATAGGATAAAGTTGATATTTAAGCCATTTTGTGCCATAAGTGAACCTTGTCCTTTCAATTTTGGGATATTAAATTCTGTTAACCAGGATTTTATTTTTTTGTATTTGTAAAATTATTACTTAGACTAAGGTTAGATCATTCAATCCTCAGATTTCTGCTGAAGTTTTGTGCATACACAATTAGGAAATTTTGTTTACTTTTGCAAAATGAAGTTAAATATTAAGGTTTAGTTGTGAAGTGCCTATTGAGAATTCAACATTGTATATTTAAGGTGCTGCATTGGAAGATCAGGAAACTTTAGACAGATTGTTTGGAGATAGTAAGGAAGAACAGGAAAGAAAGATGAAAGAAAGACTACATAGGAGAAAGCAAAGATTAGCTTCAGGTTAGAATTAATATACACTTATCTTCTACTGAAAGGATGTTCTTATGTGTTCATCTCCATCTTAATTGCGAATGACAACCAATTATCATTCCAGATTTTTACTGAAATAAGGGAATTTGATGCTGTAATGCAATTTATGTGTGATACTTTTTATTTAAAGTAGATTATCGTATAGTTCTTTATAGTAGATATTTTTCTGTACAGATAATGAAATTTGGTTTTAGTTGATCCAAAAAATGCTTTATAAGCGGAGATATTCTGTTAAAACAGGCATGTACTGTGACTTTTTTTTTTTCTTTAACTTTAAAGTTTTAAATATTCCATTGGTATCTTCCTATGTCATTTTTATGTAGTAAGTAAGTTTTATCTTTTGTATTTTAGGTATGTCTGAAAAGGAATGTGATGAACTTGAAGCTGAAGAAATCAAACAAGAAGAGGAGGAAGAAAAGAAAAAGAGAAGAAATATATTGTTAGATTTGGATAAAAGATGTGAACAGGTACAGTGAGGGTAACATTTTTATTAAATGCTGAAAAGTTCTTTGATGTAGTATAGTCTTTTAAAGATAGTCGGTGTCAATATGCATTAAGATCTTCTGTGGGATCTGCCTATAATGTATTGAGTTCTCCATCTTTCATTGGAAGAGACTGACTGGGAATGGCACATTCTATGTAAAGATAGTCGGTGTCAATATGCATTAAGATCTTCTTTGGGATCTGCCTATAATGTATTGAGTTCTCCATCTTTCATTGGAAGAGACTGACTGGGAATGGCACATTCTATGTAAAGATAGTCGGTGTCAATATGCATTAAGATCTTCTGTGGGATCTGCCTATAATGTATTGAGTTCTCCATCTTTCATTGGAAGAGACTGACTGGGAATGGCACATTCTATGTAAAGATAGTCGGTGTCAATATGCATTAAGATCTTCTGTGGGATCTGCCTATAATGTATTGAGTTCTCCATCTTTCATTGGAAGAAACTGACTGGGAATGGCACATTCTATGTAAAGATAGTCGGTGTCAATATGCATTAAGATCTTCTTTGGGATCTGCCTATAATGTATTGAGTTCTCCATCTTTCATTGGAAGAGACTGACTGGGAATGGCACATTCTATGTAAAGATAGTCGGTGTCAATATGCATTAAGATCTTCTGTGGGATCTGCCTATAATGTATTGAGTTCTCCATATTTCATTGGAAGAGACTGACTGGGAATGGCACATTCTATGTAAAGATAGTCGGTGTCAATATGCATTAAGATCTTCTTTGGGATCTGCCTATAATGTATTGAGTTCTCCATCTTTCATTGGAAGAGACTGACTGGGAATGGCACATTCTATGTAAAGATAGTCGGTGTCAATATGCATTAAGATCTTCTGTGGGATCTGCCTATAATGTATTGAGTTCTCCATCTTTCATTGGAAGAGACTGACTGGGAATGGCACATTCTATGTAAAGATAGTCGGTGTCAATATGCATTAAGATCTTCTGTGGGATCTGCCTATAATGTATTGAGTTCTCCATCTTTCATTGGAAGAGACTGACTGGGAATGGCACATTCTATGTAAAGATAGTCGGTGTCAATATGCATTAAGATCTTCTGTGGGATCTGCCTATAATGTATTGAGTTCTCCATCTTTCATTGGAAGAGACTGACTGGGAATGGCACATTCTATGTAAAGATAGTCGGTGTCAATATGCATTAAGATCTTCTGTGGGATCTGCCTATAATGTATTGAGTTCTCCATCTTTCATTGGAAGAGACTGACTGGGAATGGCACATTCTATGTAAAGATAGTCGGTGTCAATATGCATTAAGATCTTCTGTGGGATCTGCCTATAATGTATTGAGTTCTCCATCTTTCATTGGAAGAGACTGACTGGGAATGGCACATTCTATGTAAAGATAGTCGGTGTCAATATGCATTAAGATCTTCTGTGGGATCTGCCTATAATGTATTGAGTTCTCCATCTTTCATTGGAAGAGACTGACTGGGAATGGCACATTCTATGTAAAGATAGTCGGTGTCAATATGCATTAAGATCTTCTGTGGGATCTGCCTATAATGTATTGAGTTCTCCATCTTTCATTGGAAGAGACTGACTGGGAATGGCACATTCTATGTAAAGATAGTCAGTATCAATATGCATTAAGATCTTCTTTGGGATCTGCCTATAATGTATTGAGTTCTCCATCTTTCATTGGAAGAGACTGACTGGGAATGGCACATTCTATGTAAATATCAGTAAAGGACTTAACCTTGCACTTCATTAACCAAATATTGAATTGATTTGTTTGATATGTCACAATATGTATCTATTTTTATTTGATATGTCACAATATGTATCTATTTTTATTTCAAAAAGGCTTTGTATGGCATTGTATTTGTATATACTTTAAACATAATTGTTTATATTTGTAATGTTCAGGAGAAAGAGGAACTCATGAGAAGACTTAGAGAACAAAAAGATAGAGTTTCTCTAGAAAGACAGAGACAGTTAGAACTAATGAAACTAAAACATGATGAGAAGAAAGCTAGGCGAGAGGAGAAATTTAATTCTGCTGCACTAGTCATTGGAAGGGCAAAAGATGAACAGAAAAGGTATGAGGTTTTAAATATATTGATATGTTTTACAACTGGAGAAGAAACGAAAACAACTAACACGTTAAAAGATTTTGGTCAAGATAGTTAACACTGAAGTTGTGGTCACTTTAATTTGAACTTATTATATTCCACGTTATAGTTTTCATTCCAATTACAAGGTTCCCTGAACATTGCAATTTCAAATGTGATAGTATGAAACCAGAACATTCTCAGGTCAAAGGTTTTTGATATGATAGTTTATCTTGAAGTTGTGGTAATTTTAACTTGAAACTCAATAGATGTTTATTTTGATATAAACTTTTAAAGTATATGCCAAATTACTGTTTTAGTCCCCTATTTCATGTTTCACTGAACATGGAAATGTTGTTGTACAAATGGACACAGTTTCTTGTTCCTTCTTACTTTTAACAGCAATATTGAACATGATGAAATTTCTTATAGAAGTGTGGGAAAGTCTTTAAACTTAGTTGTAATGACTTGCTTTCCAATCCTTATAAAGTTAAAATGTTATTATTTTCACAAAAAATGTTATTTAAAGGGAAAAATAATGATCTTTATAATCCTCTTTTATTTAAGATTGGAACAAAATCAGGAAGATGAAAGGCAAAGACAAGAAAGGTTAGCAAAAGAAAGGTTAGAGGCTGCTAGGAAACGTAGAGGGAAAAAATTGACCCCTGAATTAGAAACAGTGACTGATATGGAGGATAAGTCTTCACTACAGGATTCAGTTGGAGAACTGATTGACAAACGACATAGGCAAGAAAGAGATCTCTTAATACAGGTATACAGTTTTAATACATTGTGACTTGTATTGAGGGTTGTCTCATTGGCACTCATAACGCATCTTCTTTATATATTATAAGGTTTTGTTATAAATTTTATTGATTTTTTTTTTCTTTTTATTATGATAATTATTTAGAATAAAAATAAAAATGCATTAACCACTGCATATTTTACATACTTGTACTTATAAATGGGAAATATATACCGTAAAAACCAGTAAATAAGACGCATGTACTGATGCAGTCTATAATGAAAGTTCAGTTTTGAACACTGTCTGCACTTAATAAATTTAAGAATATGGATTAGTCCCAAGTAAAATATTTAGAATACGTTTAACTGCAGAAACAAGTAAAAAGCTCAGCATAACTTGCAAATACTTAACATATGTTTGGAATTATTTGACGGAATAATTAGTATGATAACAAGTACAAATGTATTGCTGAAACATAATTTCATTTTGAAGTTTTAACCATCTGATTTTTATTGTACAGTTACTTGATGATGCTACAACAGATCCTAACAGACAATCAGTAGCTGCCATGACTGAGGAGGAGAGACAAGAAAATCTGGAGAGAATCAGGCTAATGAGATCAAACTGGAGGTCAAAGGACGAAAGAAATAAACAAGATCAAGCAGATTTACTCAAAGTATGTTTTCTTTTTTGCAATTAAAACTTTTGAAAAAATAAGTTGATGCTTCATATACAGTTTTTATATCATTAAAAATCAGAATTATTATTTTATAATTCTTTTGCAAAATACACCACTATTGGTCAAGCAAACACAAATACAAACATAACTTATACAGATAGTGAAGAACTACAATTATAAACATAAAAACATATACAATCTTTTTTTTTTCAAATTTATTACCGATCCAAAATATCTCATACATGTTTTATCTTAGTCATCCTCCCTTTATGAGATGAAAGATGATGAAATTCTATTTTTCTAAATTGAAGGAAGCTGCTGTGTATCTACTGGAGAGTAAGCTTCATCAGATGAGGACAGATGGCCTTGATGTCTCAGATGACAAGGTCAAAGTTCAAATTGTTGTAGACTTTGAGGAAAAGCAAAATGAACAGAAGCTAGTCGAAGGCAAGGAGGCCACTGATGAAAATGTAAAAGTACAGGTTCTTTCAGATTTGCAAGAGATACAAGATGGAGAGTCCAAATTCTTACTAACAGATCTATATGATAAGGTATGATTACTATCATTAATTAAGTGACATATTCTAAACACCCCATACTTAATTTTAAGAAAATAGAGAAACTTTAACATATATTAGTTCATGCAAGAAAATATTGTTCTCTGATACTTAATTTTATAAAGGAATGTATGTAGGATGGTATTTATTAAATAAAATTATAATGACACACAGTGAAGTTCTTGATTGTGTATAAGGCAAAAGTAATTCCATTAAAAAAACTAAAAAATCAAGAGTTGTCTCCCATTTTAAAGTGCAAATTGGTGTGAAATTCAGTAGCTATGTCTGGGATTGATTTTTTATTTGATATTTTTGTTATGACAGGTTTGAGACTGTGGCCAATTTGTTTACAATTGTGTGTTTTGATGTTCTTTATGAAGGAACAGATATTTTCCAGTAATTAGCATACATTTAGTTTTTATTTTACTTGTAACTGCCATGACTAACTTATTTTGTGCATCAGGATCTCAGAACACTTCAGCAGATGGTTAAACTACACAGGAAGACATTAGATAATGGTAACCATGATAATGTATCATCTGTTGTCCTTGGTGATGATGATGTTACTATAACATCAGACGACAGTGATGTCACAGAAGATCAGATCAAGAAAGCAGTAGAACAGAAATATGACATTTTGAAAGGGAAACTTTTAGAAGCTGTAAGATAATAGACTACTTTGTTTATTATTATTCTTTAAAGGACATGGCACACTAAGGGTGGTATTAAGTCTAATTTTTCATTGAAATTTAAACTTTTAATTTAAGTTTCCATTTATGACTGTTTAAAAGATGAAGTAAAACAAAAAATAAACATGGTTAGAATTCTATTGATTACATCACAATTTCTGCAGTCACAGAAAAGGCCATTCTTGACTTTTTCATCAATAATATATAGATTTTGGTCATTTTTCAGATAGTTAATGGATCAACAATTATAGGCCACATGCAAGTACCGGTTAAAATAATTTACCACAATGCTTGTCTGAGTGAACAAGATCTTTATGTAATTACTTTTGTTGTACTTGCATGTGCTAAATATTTACCACTATCATATATGAGTGAAAAAAGACTAATTTCTTTCTCTTTGTACAGACATTAATTATGCAAGTTGGTGAAAATGAATGGTCCAAATTGTCTGAGAAGGAAAGAGAGAAAAGATTGATAGAATTAAAAATGAAAGAGAAGAAATTAAGACAGGAAGGAAAGAATGAGGAAGCAACAGCTCTATTTGAAAACCTAGTAGATAGTGATGAATTTGGTAAAGTAATAACATTTTAATAGCTACGGTAGAATTTCAGGAAACATTTAAAAGTTGAAATGGTTACATGAACATTAAATGTCATTCGAGTTAACATATATATATATATAAAAAAAGGGTAGATGCCTTGATTTTATAAAGAAAATTGCTGAGTGACATACATTATAAATGTCAACTGAAACTATCAATAAGAGTTTAAATTTGAGAAAAAATTAAAATTTTGGACTTCATACCGGTAGTTGTCAGAATAAATACTGTTTTTATAGGAAAGTGAAACTTTTCAGAAGCAAATAATCAGTATCACATAAAAGATATAAATATTGGATCAAAGTTTTTTTTAATTGAATGATTACATATTTTATTGTTTGATCTGATAGAACCAGAACCAGGTATGTATAGAGAGCGTGTATGATAACACACCCAAGCTATTCCCATGTCTTGCTTAATTCCTGGATATCGTCTTGGCCAGTAAAAAGGCAGCTTCTATAATTTTTGGCCATATTTCAGGAAAATTTCAGTCATCAAAATTAAGGAACACGTATATTATCTTGAATTCCAAGAATACTTGGTTATCAAAGCATGGTACTGACAAAAAGAAAATCCAAATAAAGGAAAAGTCATCCATTATATATCAGAAATTTTTATATTTATTTGAAATATTAAGTTCTCCAGATGTGTAAGTAAAATGGAATCAGTCACTTCACTGGAAAACTTAAGAGGGGTGACTTTAATCAAACAACCTCACCATACTGTTGTAATACAAATCTGGAACGACTGTGTATATTAATATAGGAAAACTATATTAAAAGCATGTAAATTATCAAAGTGCATGTACATATTTGTATATATATAATAAAATAATTTATGCCTGAAAGTATCAATCAATCTAAAATTAAAATATGCATGAGAAATATTTGACAAATGTACAATTAAAAAAAGTTACTATTTTAGTATATGCATGTATACTGAAGAATTTTATGATATAGGGTGTCAACAACAACTACAAATTTTTAGATAGAGGTTGTCAACTTCCCCCTTAATTAAATTGTTTAATGCTTTTGTTTTTAAGATATCAAAAGGCCTTTGTGAATAGTTAAAATCATATTACCTTGCTTACAAAAATTGATTAAAGTGTTGTTATGTATAATGCAGATTAATGTAAACTGTCTGAGCCTGAGTGACGATGAATGGACTAAAAAATAAATATTTTGTACCACATCTAATCATGCATCACTAAACATTTTGTTATGAATACTGGATTAACAATAAATTACAGTGTTTGTGTGAAATATTCACTAGTTTAAAATGTTTAACGAAAAAAATAAGACATATAATTAACAAGGCAATAGAGAGATGTATATGTTCATTTTAAAAAATTGAACTAGCAATAGTTATAGGTTCTCTTTTGTTTTCTTAACATTGTACTATTTAGGAAAAATTTCATAATCAACTATAGTTGTTGGAAGACCCCATAGGAGCCATGTTAAAGGGGGGAAAGAAAATCTAACTCAGAGAATAATTCACTATATGAGGAGTACAAATAATGTTGAATAATATCATTTGTTGAAACATGTATCTTAGTAACTTGACACAATACAGGCGCGGATCCAGAGGGGGGGTTCCGGGGGTTGGAACCCCCCCTTTTTTTTGGACGATCAATGCATTTGAATGGTGACATGTAGTTGGAACCCCCCCTTTGTCCTGGGTTAGGAACCCCCCATTTTTAAAATGGCTGGATCCGCCCCTGCAACATAAAGCAAGATGTGGTTTTACTGTCAGTTTTATAAAGATCCACAGAATGCATATGAACATGAAAATCTACTTTGTTGCTCCTCACTCACACTGTGCAGACATCTATGATATGCAAAGAACATTACCATAAGATAAGTTATTGAAGGTCATTGTTAAACTAAAAATGAAATTTCAAAATTACAAATTGAAGCTTGATTTTTGGTACAACTTAAAATGGGATGACAATCTCTGGACAACAAACTCAAATTTAAGATACAAGAAGTATGTGGTTATGCTTGTAGTTATTTAATTCTAAATCTAACCAGTTATGTACAAAATATTTGATGAATTTCCAGAAATCTCTTCTAAGTCTGAAGTTAATCTAATATAAGAGAACTTAACTCTTATTCCTTATACACTTTTTTTTCTTTGTTATTTTTTAGGAGGGGTTCTAAAAAATGCTCATCCCTATAATTATGCTAGATGCTGCAGTTGCTTTAAACTGATATATATATATGTTGCCTTAAACTCAGGTTCTATCAGAGATAGTATTTTTGATAATATCGGATACAGTTGCAGAATTTATTCAAATATATTATGTTTCCCTATGGTTTGATCATATTGGTGAATATGTTAAGTTCAAGATCAATTATATATGAAATATTTATTAAATTTTACATCTTATTTTATAATAATAATTGAAGTGAAATATACATACTGGTAAACTGATGTATATTTCTCATTGACAATAGCTTTAACTTATTTTTCTAGATGCTTTCAGTGGACAAATGTTTTTTTTATTTATTTATAGGTATATATCACTGCTTATTATGTGAAATTACAACTTTATTTTGTATCTCCTGTTTTCCCTTTCTCAACTGGAAAAAATGAGGCTGACTAATGGGTAATTAAAATAACAAAAAAAACTAATGATGTAATTTCTTGGTTTGTTCTACAGCTTTGGAAAATTTATTTGGAGAGGAAGAAATAGATGAAGAACAGAAAGCCAGAGAAAGAGAAGAGAGAAAGAAAGAATTACAAAAAGAGAGAGAAGAACAAGGGCTTCCTATAGATGATGCTGAAATTGACAAACTATTAGATGAGGAAGAAACTGAAGCAAAGCGACAGAAGAGAAGGGTGTGTAGAAAATAAATCATTAATGTATTAATTAGTCACTTTATATCAATTTACTTTTTCCTCTTGTTCCATCATTCTGTTATTCTCTACAATTATAACAGTTATTAAAAAGGAATGATGGATATTAATGAAACTTAACATAGTTGTATTTATTAACTGACGATGTTATTTTGCATTTGTATAGTGATAAGCTTATCTCATTTCTATGAAGATTATTTTGCCCTGCTTTCTCAATCATGGTTCATTGACTTTGGATTATTTGCATGATTTATATTTTGAAGTTTGGGCCAATTTAAGAGGAACCACTTATGGTAAGTCAATGACATTTGGTATGCCTTTATATCAACTTTGGCATTTCCCATTTCCTGGAGGTCTTAGACATGGTTTATTGTTTTTGCGTTATAATTTTCAAAATGACAGACTGTTGAAAAATATTTCAATTTATTCTTTTCATCATATGAAAAAGCTCAGTATATTTTTCTTGTTAATCAGAATGTCCTTGATGGTTTACAAATGATGTTAGAGGATGAGAAAGCAGCCTTACTGAGACAACTGAAAGAACAGGTTAGTGGAATCGATCAAGAGCGACAACGACAACTAGCCTTGGTTAAACTGAAGATGGACAAGAAAAAGATGGAAAGAGAAGAGAAATATGATTCAGTAGCACTAGTATTAAAACTTGCAAAGGAAGCTGATGAAAAAAGAACTCAAAAGTAAGTTATGTTAGAAGTAGATGTTATATCAGTATTATTAGTATTATTAGTATGAGGATGTTTTTTTCACAATTAGAGGCTTTTTTCTTTATAAGATGTTGTTTGTTTTCATTTTATCACATGAAATGCTTTCAGTGTGCAGAGCTTTTTATATACTGTGTATTCATTATTATTCGTTGGATACCAATTTTTGTGGATTTCGTTGGTACAGGGGACAATGAAATCAAGTTTTCAAGGAATGACATATTAAAATAGGCTGGTATGCAGACTGTGGCAAAACCACGAAATTTAATATCCACGAATAAGCGAGTTTTCCTTTATCCACGAAAATTGGTACCCACGAAAAATAAATGAATCCACAGTAGTTATTCTTAACATAAGAAATGGATCTTAAAAAGGCTAGCTGGAAGAAGGTTGATTAGTCAGGCTTGCAATATTTTTTTTTTGCATCTCAAATAAAAAAACACAAAAAAAACATGTCTCATCCTTTCCAAACAAAATAAAAACAATTTTGGCAAGATTAGATATTCATAGATATTCGGGACAAATCAATTACAAATAAAGCAGTTCACTGTTGTAAATAAATAATAAATTACAGGTATGACGGCCAATGTGAGAACTGTCCAATAAAGGGCAAAGGACAGGGATGGAAAGAAATTTTCATATCTGTACCAAAAGAGGTACCTGACTCTCTTGACCTGTTTATTAGTAATTGAAAGCTGTGTATAAAATAATATTGATTTTGAAAAAAATGTACAACATTTCATTGAACAACACAAAATATAAAACTTACTAAACAGTTTTTCAATGTTACTAGCTAGTAAGAAGTAAAGTTATTAAGTGAAGGTTTTATGCATTACATCCTTCTTCTTTCCTTAATAGTATCACAGCTGACAGAGAAAGACAGAAAGCTTTGGCTAAAGAAAGATTGGAAGCTTTACGTCGTAAAAAACAACAGAAAAATAAACAAGATAATTTAGAACAGAGACTCAAAGAAGAAAATGAAAACAACAAATTGTTAGATGCTGAAATGTCATCTGGTAAGAGAATGATAAAATAAATGGTCCTCTTTGTTCTAGAATAGTGAACAAGCCTTAAAAAATGAAAGTATGAAATGAAACAAAGAAAAATACACTTGATTTTTTTTTAAATTTTAAGTGTAATTTAAATATTTTGGCCATGAGCATCACTGAAGAGACATGAATTATCGAAATGCGCATCTAGTGCAGGAAAATTGGTACCGTTAATGTTATTACTACCACTGGGTCAATGCCTCTGCTGGTGGACTGTTAGTCTCGGAGGGTATGACCAGCCCAGTAGCCAGTACTTCGGTACTGGCACGAAAATATGGATTTTTTGTGTTATTAAAATTTGCAGTTACAAAATGTTAGAAATTATTATAAATTAAGGAATGTATCTCCCTCATGCAAAGCTCTGATTCCTTTCAAAGATTTGGCTATAATTTTTTGAGCTTTTGGATTATAGCTCTTCATCTTTTATATAAGCTTTGGATTTCAAATACTTTGGCCACGAGCATCACTGAAGAGACATGTATTGTCCAAATGTGCATCTGGTGCAGGAAAATTGGTACTGTTAATGTTATTAAGAATTTATAAAAATATTTGTTTAATGATTTTAAAAATTGATGATTAGATAGACGCATAGCCTATCTGAATATAATTGTCATTTATACACAAAAATTTAAAAATAACGATTGGCAAATTTTATTTTTTTGTTGCCTCAGATGTGACCAGAATTCAAGCTGCCATTTTAGATACCATAGACAAAACACATACAGAAGAAAGAGAGCTATTGATGGAATTAGTTAATATGGCATTGCAAAATAAATCTCTGAGTAAAACTGCCAATGGTATGGAACAAGAGGTAAGAAAAATGATTCTGTTGCACACACATTCACAACAAAAGAGAGTTAGTAAATTCAAATTGTAAAGTTGTGCCATGGAAGAAAGATAACTTTATCAGCAACAGAATAAATCAATATTATTAATGATATACTGTACAGGGATATAATTTTTGCCACCATAAAGTGGTTGTTTGTTAAATCAAAAAAGAGAGAGAGACTTCAGTGAATGGACAAATTTAGTTACGGTAAATACAATAAATTTCTTTGTAAAAATATCTGAAAAAGATGTTTTATATGCCTGTTTAGCTTCCCTAAAGTGTTTAATCTCTTCCATGAGACTTTATTCATTTGAGGAGATCAATATCTTCTTAACAAAATTGGCCAAAATTCATTTCCGAAATCTCCCCAAATTATTTGAGAGATTATTACATTTTTTAAAAGTTGTATACCGGTACTATACATAGTGAAAGCAGCTTCTTTTTGGATTTTCCTTCATCAGGTTAGCTGGAGACCAAAGTCTGGAAAGTCGGGTAGTAAAAGTGTTTTGAAAATTCAAAAAATAAAATGGCCTAAACAGATCAGCCAAAAACATTTAATGTCAACTTTTCGGAAGGATTTGCAACCTTATCTTTAGCAAAATTACATAATTTGATCAAATGATATCCTTTGAATCATGCCAATACATATACACTGGATACTATACAGAGAATACCCTCTGGAACTGATGATCAAAATGTTTGTCTCAAGGTTAACACAATTTACACAAAAGCAGATTAATTTGTAGTAAGCCTATAAATTGAACATGTGCACAAGCTGAAAATATGCTCTATGATACAGTGCTTCATTTATAACATTTATTTTAACAAATATAATTTTTCAACCGGTCAGTACAACATACAGTGTCAGTTGTCCAGTCCAAGTAAATTACATTCTGATTTGACTTGTGATATATTTTATAGTTCAACAATTTGCTGTATCAGAATCTGAAGGACTATCATTTAAAAGAAAACACAAATTTGTTATGCCTACAATATCTGTGATAATGGATTATTTAATTCAGCATGTTTATTTGACTATTTCAGGATTTAAAGACAGAGTTATCCAAATTAGAACAGGACCATTCTAAATGGAAGAAGAAATCCCAACAAATTGCTATGTCAATAGATGACAGTACTATTACACAGAAGGAAGAAAATAAACACCTCAAAGATGTAGCTAACAACCGAAAAGAACAAACCAAACTTCTGTCTGATGCATTGGTCTACAGAATGGAATGTAATTTTGAGATATTTTGTAGATTTAGAAAATGTAGGAGGATGGCAGTGGCAGATCCAGTATTTTTATAAAGGGGGAGGGGCAATGACTGCCTAAGAGGGGACCAGCTTCAGTGATTCCCTAAATAATCAACTAAATGTTTGCCCCCAAAAGGGGGGGGCCGGGCCCCCTGAAAAATCCTCTAATACCGCCTCTGGATGGTAGTTTGTAAATTAGTTTATGCATTGATGTTATTTTGCAATAAAAAGCGCCCCTTAATTACCTTATTTATTTCCTGTCCCAGTGATAACACCTTCCTTAGTTCCTCCAATCTTCTTAAAATAGTCCTGAAGGTTTCCACTTTTCAAATCTTGATTAGTTTTATAATCAGAGGAAAACTGGGTTTTTTTTGGCAAGAGTTTTAGAGATATCCCATATAACTTTATGTTGGGATATGGCTTTCACATGCAATCATCTTCTCTTCAAATTAAGATTTTCACCTTATTAAAACCTCATAGGAGCTCAATAAAAAAAAATTGCTATCTAAGACTCTTATATAATAAATATTATTTTATTTCAGTGGAAGAAAGATCACTGAAGACTTTGAAACCAGAACTATCTTCAGATCAAATAAAAGAAGAATTAAGTGTTATTCTGCTGGCAGACTTACAGGATCAACAAGAGAGAGACAGTACAGCAGTACAAAACATTATACAAAAACAACAGGTCAGTTGTTTGAAATTGAATTGAAGGATAAAAATCATAAGAGAAACAGATTCCACCACTGTAACTCGTGTGTTATGAAACATGTATTTCTCCACTCTCAACAGTTAAATTTTAATTATTTAAAAAGCTCAGCAAGCCTCGCGCTTTAAATATTAAAATTTAACTTTCTCGAGTGGAGAAATATCTTGATACACTTGTTGCAGTTGTGGAAACTATATTTTTATATTTTCAATTCTGTTGTTAAACTATTTTTCAACCCAGTTTCAAAGAAATAACCAATCCCAACCAATACAAATGTTTACCGTAAGTTGGTTTATTATTCTAGCTATACAAATGTCAAGAGAGATGACAATTTTATTATTCAGGCAAGAGCAGTGATGGTGTAAACACCAAATGTAAATTTGTCTGAATAGACTAAGCACCTATTATTTACCATTGATATAGTAGCATCAACATTTATGCATCTCAATTTCAGACTAAATTTGTATCGAAAGGAAAGATAAAAAAGTAACAATGTATTTTGCTGCAAAAGGAGAGAAGACATAATTCTGTGCTAACACTTTGATTCCCTAATAGATATATTTAACATGTATGAATATATTTAAAATTTAAAATTTTATCAAGTCAAATTTACAGAATATGTCTTCTAATTTATATTTGATTCAATTGAAATCTCCTTAGAAATGGTTTTACAAATGTTATTGATATTTTTCTAGAGCGCTGAAGATCTGAATAATTTAAAGAGAATGCAGCGGTTATCTGAACGTGAGGGATGGTTTAACAACCTGAGTAAGACATTGTTCCAGTTATCCAGCCAGGACGACGATGATGACTCTGATGAGAGTACACAAGATGCTATAGAGAAAAGGAGGGAAATTCTGGAGAAAGAAATCACTGAAGAAAGAGAAGCTAAACTACAGGAAGGTAAGAAACAATAGTTTTATTTTTCATTAGAAAAACGTAGATCTGTTTCTATTGTTTTATTTACCCTAATGATTGTATCATCTATAATGCAGCTCATGGGAGACAATGCATACATTTTCTTTTGTTTTACGCAGCAATAGCTGCACATTTAAGAAAAGATAGAACTGAAGAAATATTTTTGATTTGAAGGTAGACATGTAGTCTAGATTTCTTTTTTTTCTTTTTTAGTATTTTCAATTATGTCTTTTCTTTATTTGTATGATATGAAAAATGGATTCTTATGTTGAATCAAACTTATCAAATTGGTTGTCTTATACAAACATCCCAACTGACCTTCGATTTACTGAGCTCTTGCCAAAACTATTTTACTTGGTATTGCAAATTTCGAAATAAAATTAAGTCCACTACTAAAGATTCAATTGCTATACAGGTTAAATATCTCTGTTTCAAAGTCTAAAGTCAATCTGAGAAGAAAAATTAACACCATGCTAACTTTAGACATTAAATCTTTGAAATGTTTTGATATTTAACAGACCATATAACTAAAACTTTCCACATACCTATCAATTAGTTTTGTGGTGTAAAATGCAAAAATGACTTCATAGTATAAAATAATAAAAAATGGAAAACAACACGTTTTATAATTTATTGCGTCTGAAGCGCTTTTCTGGATTTACCTTCATCAGGAACGCTCAAAGCCAAACATTTGAAATCCGAAGATGTATAAGTACCGAAAATCATTGAAGAGCTTTATGTCAAAAATACCTAAAATAAATAGCCAAATTCATCTAAAGCCAACTTTGCCTGAGGGAGTTGAAGCTAAGTTTCATAATAATTTCAAAATTTATAAACAGACAATTTTAGTAAAGTTTGTTTAATCATGTCAGTACCGAAGCACTGACTACTGAGCTGATGATACCCTCGGGGACTGATAGTCCACCAGCAGAGGTATCAACCCAGTGATGTAAAAAATGGAAAACAACACGTTTTATAATTTATTGCGTCCGAAGCGCTTTTCTGGATTTACCTTCATCAGGAACGCTCAAAGCCAAACATTTGAAATCCGACGATGTATAAGTACCGAAAATCATTGAAGAGCTTTATGTCAAAAATACCTAAAATAAATAGCCAACTTTGCCTGATGTACTTAAAATTTTCAGGCTTAAACCCATCTGTCTACAATTGACTTATTTCCTAATCATAATATTAAATCTTTTAAAAAAAACTAATTTTGAATGATTCCAGTAATACAAAAAGGTAAGTATTTGGCTCAATGGTGTTTGATTTCAAAGGTACTCAAAGTTTTTTGTGGTTTTGTTTATGTGTTTTAATTGTTTATTTATAAAATGGAAAGGTTACACTTTAGTCTATAATTATATGTTATTCAAGAATTTTAGTGCAAGTGTGTGAAAAAGGAGTAGGTTCATAAATGTCCTAAAATGGCCCCCTTTTTTAGCGTAAATTTCAAATAGGATTTATTGACCAATATCCCAATAGATTATAGCTAATAAAGTGACTAGAAAGGAAATAAGCCATTTTGTTGAAAATTTACGTTCCTGCAATTTATTATGACGTCACAAGTTGTACTCATATTGATTTTCCACAAAAAAAATCAATGAAAACGGGTAATTTCCTGGTATTATTGGACAGGAAACATAGATGTGCATACATCGACAACACAGTTCTTTCAAAATAATGTTTGTGAAGACATTCCACATGTCTTATTTGAATATTTAGCTTGTCTTCGCCTGGTCCTAACTTTGGTTGAAATCCAGCCGATTTTTGCCAAAATTCACCGAAATCTCTTTTCTAAAACTTTTTGGATGTAAAAATCAAGGTGTTAGAATTAAAATCTGACAAAAGCAGTTCTATTTAACTTTCTCACATGTCTTTAAGTCAACTTAAAATATTTTTTGTCTTGTAACATTGAATATATAAAAAAGAAGATGTGGTATGATTGCCAATGAAACAACTATCCACAAAAGACCAAAATAACACAGACATTAACAACTATAGGTCACCGTACGGCCTTCAACAATGAGTAAAGCCCATACCGCATAGTGAGCTATAAAAGGCCCCGATTAGACAATGTTAATTATAATCGGGGCCAAATATGGCCCTTACCGAAAACTTACTCCTTTGCCCATTATTTGTACAAGTTTTACAAGGTTTTTTTAGCCTTTTAAATAATAAGATATGTGTGCCTCTACTCAACTGTAGGATTCTGGAATTTATTGCAATCACCTTATCCATACAATAGTTTGTCCAACAAATATTTTTCATCACACTTTACTCAGAAATTGCTTAACAGAATGACTTGGTATTAGGTCAACAGCTCAACAATGGTGATCTGTGAAATATCGTCCTGTTTGCCAATACTTTTTATTTTCTACATATTGAATGAACTTCATATTTTTATCTCACATATATGAAAGACGATTGAACAGAATGATTGAATTTTTGGTCAGCAGCCGAAGTGATGAGTTTGAACTTTTCAGATCCTGTTTTCCCATACTTTAATTACAAGTGGGGCTAAGCTAAGCATTCATGTTTGATTTAATTTATACAGGAACAAGAGTGAAGTTCACTTTAAAGTTAAACTTTTGTTTCATCTGTAAAATACATTATGCTCAGTATTTATAGTATTGCATGTATCTTTGTTAACAAATACTGATATGAAATACTCAATGAATTTGTTTGCTATTGTCTTTGATTCATGGTGTGTTTTGAAGTGAAGTATTTACTGACTTTTTTTTTTAACATTGTACTTAAATTTCACCAGGAGAAATTTTTTGTTGGATTTCAGATTTTTGTCTCGCCTTGACAATAGATATGCTGTTTTCGGCATCAACAATGTATTAGTTTGTGATAAGGTCTAGTTTATGATGATCCACTTGTTTGATCAATAATATTTGGTATGCATTTGTATAAGCATTGGCACATCTCATTTCCATGGAGATAATTTGGCCCTCCCCTAAGTCATGGTCTATTGACTTTGAAATTTTTGCTTAGTTTTCATGTATTCGTTTGTGATAAGGTCAGTTTAAGGGGAACTGTTAGTAGTAGGCCAATGTAAATTGGTATGCAGTTGTATAAGCATTAGCACAAATATCTCATTCCATGGAAAATATTTGGCCCCTCCCCCTCAGTCATGGTCAATTGACTTTGCAACTTTTACTTAGTTTATAATTATTAGTTTTGTGATTAGATCAGTTTAAGATAAACCACTAATGTTAAGTCAATGATATTTTCCATGCAAATGTATTTTCATTTGCATGTCTTGTTTCCATGGAGATTATATTGCCCTTCCCCTCATGATCATCATGGTTCATTGACTTCGAAACTTTTGTTTTGTATTTAGATTTGTTTAAAGGGAACAATTTATGATAAGTCAGTGGTATCTCATTTCCATGGAGATTGTTTAGACATGTACCTTCAGTCATTGTTCATTGACTTTGAATATTTGCATAACTTACTTTTTAAAGTAATGCTATTTTACTTCAACATTTGCATTATCAAAATAACAAAAAGGTGAGACATGGCACAATGGCCTAAGGGTGTACTTTTGCTCAGAGGCGGATTTAGAGGGGAGCCCATAGGGCTCTGCCCCCCCCCCCCCCCCCTTTCTGGAAAAAAAATTGGTTGATTATATAGGGAATCTCTGAAGCATGACCAGAGAGGGCCCCCTCTTAGGCTTTCAGTGGGCCTCCACTTATGAAAAGTTCTGAATCCGCCACTGTTGCTATCACCTGTTGTATGTCCATGTATTCAAAATTTTCATTTGCTTCTTCTCCTCTAAGACTATACTGGTAAGTAGAATTTAAAATAAAAATAACAGAATTAAAGTTTTTAATGTCCTGTAGTGCGTATGATAATTGAAACAGCATTGATCCTTATTTTAAGTCTTAGAAACTTCACCTGACTAGTGTAAACTGGATTTGATTGTAATAGTGTGCTGTTATCACTTTTCACATATAAAATCATAGGTACACTGTCATCTTTTGGGATTGGCTCGGTGAGATATTACAATTGAACTTTAGAATTCATTGATTAATGTTAAAGAAAATTGATGTTCTTGTCATCTCTAGCTTATTTTCTGAATATGATTTTTATGCACAAAATTAATGTACAGCAGATGTCATAAAAAGAAAAATCTTAGAATGTTCAAATCACAAATTTAAACAAAAGATTTAATTTGATGGTATACACGTTTTTTTTACATGTTAAAAACATTATTTATTTTGTTTAGTATGACAAACAAAATGATTACAGAACATTAATCTGTTAATTATCTGTATATTTATAGCCATGAGAGCCAAGATGGCAGGTGAAGAAATTGATATCCAGGCAGAACTTAAACAATTGGAAAAAGAACAACAAGCCAAAAGAAAAGTATGTATATATAGCTGTAAACATTTATTGTATGATTAAAAACCATTTTGAGCTTTGGTTTAATAATTGTGAAAATCAAAATTGTGATATAGTGTATTTCTCCTTGAGATACAATGTGTCCAAATTGTAAGGCCTTAGCTCTCTAAAACATTTAACTGGATTGGTTGATATTTATACAAAAGTTTATATTGACCCATTCATACAGACTTGTATATTTTCTTCTTCACTGAAAATAAACAATTGTGAACAAAGCTATGTCCCTTTAAGTCACTGAAATTGTTTAAATTTGATTCACAAATGGTAAAATCAAAAGCTCAAACACATCAAACAAATAAAAAAAACTGCCATATTCCTGACATTGTAGAAGCATTACTTTATGTAGAAATAGTATCTTAAATTTATGTCAAAGAAAACAGCACAAAAAATGAATCTTCATGAAATATCACATTATATCTCAGAGTTTTTTATGTGTGTGAAAATTGGCCTTGTAAATTAGCTAGCAGGTATGTTTCTTGAATCAGTAGAACGTCTTTGATTTCATTGATTAATTAAATAATTTGTTTACTCATTTTCAGTTATTATGTCAAATTCTTTATTTTAATAGGCCCTTGATGAAGAGCTAGCCAAACAAAAACAAGCATTGAAAGAAAAAATAAACAAAAAGAAGAGAAAAGGACAAGAAAAGGAAGAAGAGGAAATAGAAGCGTATCATATCTTGATGCTGCAGCAGAGTCAAGCAGAGAAATCAAAACAAGCTGTTGATGGAGAGAAAAGTAGACAAAGCAGCAAAGTGTGTACAAATACTTTGAAATTTTTATTTTAAGATTTATTTTATCTTTCATTTTCCAATTTTTCTGCTGTTGCATTTCAAAATTGTTGATTTTCTCACCTCAAGGTTATGATAAGTTCACTGTAATGTTTTCAAAACTAGGGCTGGTAAATTTGCATCATAAAATGATAATAAGAAGAATCCTATGTTTATTTTGATTAATCATCGCTCTTTATTCATTGTGTTGGGAAATTGGATAATAAATTCAATTGCTTTATCCATTTATATCTACTTTTTAATTTGTTTCCCTGATAGAAATAAATCAGTCTGGGTTCAAAACCTGTCAAAATGAAAAAAAAAAAATTATAACATTATTAAAATAAAAAATTTCCTACCTGCCTTTTATGTTTGTTCAACAACTGTATTTGCTTTTCCACCATATCAAGTTGAGATATATATAAAAAATCTGTTTCTGTTGTACAAAGAATCTGTTTCTATTTTAATTACAAACAAATTATATGGCAAATCTCAATGGTAATAATTAATATTTCAGCTTCAGGATAAGATCAGGCTTCGTAAGGAAGAAAGAATTCGTCTTAAACAAGAAGCTGGTATGCATGTATCTGAAGAAGAGAGCAACTCTCGCCCAAGTACAGTTGATTCAAAGGTAAATAATACAAATTCATTATTTGGGGGAAAAAATAAATTGTTAGAATGTCATACCGTGTTGATTTTTGTCTCACCTGCAAGAAAAGTTGCGGAAAGCAAGACAAAGGGATTTGAATTAATTAGCAATTTTCAACGTTAACCTTTTCTAGTTAAATTGGATAGTAACTACTTACAATAAACAATGATACTTTCTATAAAGTTACATATCTGTCTGTACCATTGTCAACCATTTTCATGCCCTGCTCACTAGATCATGATCCTGAGACTAAATGAATAAACAATATTGTTGTCCATCAGATTGTCTTTTTCTAAATTTTATGCAATAGGCGAGACATATATCTGTGTCAACAGTTTATTTAACTAATCAAGTTTTATTTACTTGGAATTCATGGTAAAAATTTCTAAAACTGGAAAATAAAACAAGTATCCTGCATTTTTCAGCTAATCAAACTTAATTCTTTTTTTGTAGAAAACTCCTCCACTATTTGCCCTACACAGAGAAAAAACGGTGGTTAATGTGGATATTACTGAAGATCAGAAACAAGCTGTATTTAATAAACTTGTACGAGAACAGACAAGTCTGCACGATAAGATCAAACAACAACAGGAGCAACAGCAAGAAATGGTGAGTTATATCTAGTACTGAAAGAATTTGTTTTGTCAAGTATCATGCGCTTGTTGCTATTACTACCATGCATATTGTTCAAGTGTTGCTGTAGTCATTTGTAGAAACAATGCAGTCTACAAGTTGGGTCCTCAGTGGCTGAGTGGTCTAAGTAGTTACAACTGTCAACACTGATGTGTGAGTTCGAACTCCGCTCATGTGGGTGCGCTTGACACCAATCTTAATTGACTAGGATTGTCAGTTTTCCTATCAGGTTGTGGTTTTCTTCAGTGACTCTGGATGCCTCCACCAATAAATCTGGCCACCACAAAATAACCTAAATGCGGTGCTTAAAATAGGCATTAAAACACCAAAAATCAAATCAAATCAGCCTAATAGTATCTGTTGTTGTTTAACAGTTGCTATAACATTCAAGTCTTTACTTAGCTTTTGTTTTCCTCTAGTAAAAGGATGCAACGAAGAAATTGTTGAATGTGTAAATCATCTACAAAAAAAATAATTATCAGCAGGAAAAATTTATTTAGAAGAGATTTCAAATTATTGTTGTATTATATTTGTAGTTGAGAAGAAGGTTAGACAAATCCAGAGGAAAGAAGGAAATGCAGGCAAAAGAAATAATGGATATGTCTGAAAGACAGAAGAAAGAATACCACAAAACAAAAACCGTGAGTAAAATGGCTCTTACTATTAAAATGTACTAATATTTTGAAGCTTAAAATAACTTGGATCACAAGAAAACGGATAGCACAAAGTGTTTGTTTAAAAAAAGGTTAAATATTGGAGTATAATTTGTAACTTTTAGGATTTTGTTATCATTGAAATATTCCATTGTTTTTGTGGACAGATTAAGAATATAAAACAGGAATCTCTACATCTGATTTCCAGTGCTGCTAAGGGATATTATATAACAGAGGAAATTTAAAAAAAAAAGAAAAGAAAATCAGAACTGAAATTTAAGTTGAGCATAAGAAGACTCAGAATTATACATTTTGAGCATGTTTAATGTAGAATCCATTATTTTAAATACCGCTTTGAAGTTCTCCTTGCTATGAAATGAAATACCGGTAGGTAAATTGAATACACATTCTTTCAAAAAATTACAACATCTGAGTTATCTCCCCTTATATGAGAATTCTTCTTAATATTTTAATCAAATAAAAAAACATCGGAAGACACTCAATCTACCTTATTGTAAATTTGAATATTGAGTATGTGTTGTCTGGTGATGTGAGTGTGTTCAGATTGCTATTATAAAGGAGGAGGTGTGTGTGTTGTCTGGTGATGTGAGTCTGTTCAGATTGCTATTATAAAGGAGGAGGTGTGTGTGTCGTTTGTGTGATCTGTTATCCTTTCAATAATACTTCCTGTTAATCTTTCTATGCATTATAAAACATCAATGATTTAATTTACAGGAAGAACGTGACAGACAGTTGCAGCAAATGCAACAGAAGATTGCCAAGTCCAAACATAGAGCAAGATCCAGGAGTCCAAACAACATGGGAGCTAGTCCTATCCCAGAAGATCAGGTAAAATAGATTTAACTACTTTCTGTGCAGGGTACCATACCATCAATGTTTGTCAGCTTGACCCCATATTATACCTAATCCTTTTTTCTATAACAGCTTTTATGTAAAGTGTTTGTGTTAACTTTATTTTATTTGTTGTCATGGTAATATTTTTAATTTGTGTTGGCGCTTTTTAAATTTTAAATAGTATTTTTTGTGGTTTTTTTCATCATATTAATGTTCCTATCTTATAAATTGTACATTGTATATGTATTGTCTTAAATTCTCCACTGTGTCACTAGTTGCTTGGAAGATAATAAAACCTGGCTTCTGTATGTCTGTGTGGTCTTTTAAGGGCTCTTTCATGTACAATTCTAACCAGGTTTTTATGAAATTTATGTGAACAGTTTTTATTAGCAATGTCTTGGACAAATTACTAAAAATGTTTTAATGAAGCTATGCCCTTGAAAATATAAAGTAAATGGTATATTGCTTTGGAAGCATTGTCAAAACTTCATTTCTTTTAAGATTATTAAGAAACTTATATTTAAGGTTTGATAACAGCAAGGTCTCTGACCTGATAGAAAAATCAGCTCTGATCAATCATTTTTTTTCAGGAGTTATTTCCCTTAGTAATGTAAATTCTGTAGTAAATTGCATTGCTAGTGCTCTCAAGTGTACAATTCTTGTTAAATTTTTATGAAATTCTTATGTATAGCATGTTTATATCAGCAATATCTCTGATGAGTCTGATCAATCCTTGGAAATGTCATGCATGTGATTTTTCTGGTGGGATTCAAAATCTTTTAATATTGATTATGATATATGAAAAATAAAATCTTTGTACGAAGTCTCACACTTAGATTTATTGATATTTTTTATAAAGGTTATGTCAAAGGCTGTTATCAGCAAGGTCTTTGAAAAATGTTAAACAAACTATTATTACAGGAGCTATGCCCCTTGTATAAAGAAATATAAGAAAAGTAATAGTGTTAGTAATCTTAGTATAAGATGTTAACATCTACAACATGAGGTACATTAAGTTTAAGTTTGTGTTTTTGTCCCCCCCTCTGACTTAACAATTATAGGTTAAAATTTGCTGTTAAAACATTAGAAAACTTTAAAAAAAAATTGTTCATGTATTGAATTGTGGTCCAATACCAAGCATGTTTATTTGAAATTCAATAAAGCCACTATTGCAACATTAGTTTTACATTAAATCCTATGGGAAAGATTATCAACCAGATTTTCATATATTTGATCAAAAAAATTGTGCCAAATCATGATGCCCATTAGAAATCAAAATGGTCACCATCATAACACATAGTTTAAAATTGTACTCCCCATTTAGGTCTTTTCATGGATCTAATGGTCAAATATGACATCAGGCTATGAATGTCATAAAAACTCCTGTATAGGAGCACCATGTTATTATGTAAGTAGATATTAATACATGTGTGATTGCATATTATTATTTGATGTTTACCCTAGGTTTTGTTGTTGTTAGGTTGTTGTCTCTTTGACCTTCATCTTCTTTTATTCATTATACTATGCTCCTAGATGTTTTAAAGCAAGCCAGAAGCACTATTGGAAACACATGGGTTTCTTTCCCCAACTTATTTAGATCATAGTGAAGTTTTATAAAAAGGTTTTATATAAATAATTATGTTTTTTCAATGATAAATTATTAAAGTAATTCATTCACCAGCACTATTTGGATTTCCAAATTAGGCAAATAGTTATGGATGAAATAGAATGCTTTTTATATAATTTCTTCTCAGATTCTTTAAATATAAACTTTTATCTCATGTTTCCGTTTCTTGTACAGTTAATCAGATTATTACTAATGTATAATTTGTATGCATATCTTGCCTTTACTCTATATACCTTCTCTATGATAATATTTTAAAAGTTATTTGGATTACTTCCCCTTGCAAAGATGACTGATTGGTATCAGTGTTGTACACATTAATTTAAAGTTTCAATCTATTTTGAATTATTGAAATATGGATTATTTCATGCTTTGAGATAATGTAATAACTATTGCCCTTTAACAGTCACATGATCAAAAGTTTACAAAGCTATATTATCCCTGCTTGAGATTTGATGCAAATACAGAAATTTGACACCTTCAAATGTATAACAAGATCCAATTGTTTCACTAAAGACATGCAAATAAAAATATAAAAAAATAATTGATTGTTCTTTATAAATCTGTTTTATCTATTAGGTTAAATGATGTAAAGGAATTATGTGACCTACCTGATATTAGTACATTTGTACCAGGAAATATTTACATTGACAGCTTCAGTCATCAAAATAGTTATTCATAAACACAATCTCATTGAATTGTGATTTTAATCATTTACATGTATGCTTTGCATGGGTCTTCAAATTATTTTGCATCACAAGCCATTATTTGTGTATGTTTTGTTCTCCCATGCGTTTGTCCAGTAACTTTTTTACATTTAGGGCCTTTAAGGGCCAAAGTAAACTTGCAAATATATTTATTATACAAAAGAAGATGTGATATGTTTGCCAATGAGACAATTCTTCACAAGAGACCAAAATGGCACAGAAATTTACAGCTATAGGTCATTGTAAGGCCTATAGTATTAAAGAATAATTTTGTATTGGAAATGCTCTATGTTTCAGATGTTGATGCAAACATGGGTAGTCAAAACATCCACACAAGAATTTTCTTTCCTATTAATCAAAAATGTATAAGAAATAGTTTCCAAGTATAGATTGAAATGCTTACATTGCATGTTAATCTATAGAACTTAGTAAATCTCATTAAGAATGATCAATTATACCGTTACTTGATCTTGAGACCAATAAGAGGTTTGTGATATGGTGCATGTTATCATGCAATTAATATGCATAATGGGAAAGTTTTTAGTCCTAATTAGGAAATAGCCATTAAGTAATTACCTGTCTTGTACAGTCAAATATTGGGTAAATTAACTTTATGTAAAGGAGTAAGTTCGGTAAGGGCCATATTTGGCCCCAATTATAAAGTCCATAGTTACAAGACAATAAATGTTTTAAGTTGCCGTAAAGACATGAGAGAAAGTTGAACAGAACTTTTTTTGTCAAAGTTTTATTCTAACACGTTGATTTTTACATCCCAAAAAGGTCAACATAAGGGATTTTGGTGAAATTTGACAAAATCAGCTGGATTTCAACAAAATAAAGGACCAGGAAATATTGAGCGCAGGCGTCGACAAGCTTAATATTCAAATGAGACATGTGAAATGTCTTCACAAACATTATTCTAAAAGATCTTTGTTGTCGACGTATGCGCTCTATGTTTCCTGTCAAATAATCTATGGAAATTTATCCATTTTCAATGATTTTTTTGTGAAAAATCAATATGAGTACAACTTGTGACGTCATAATGAAACGCAGAAACGTAAAATTTTCAACAAAATGGCTTATATCCTATCTAGTCAATGTATTCGCTATAATTTATCGTGATATTGGTCAATAAATCCGAATTTGAAATTTACGTTAAAAAAGGGGGCCATTTTAGGAACTTATCAAACATACTCCTTTAAGGTTGCAATGACTTTCCTTAGTGTTATCAACTGATAATTTCTTCTATATAACGTTATAAAAACATGATAATTGTTTGTTTAAGAAATATTAACTTTGAACCCTTATATTTGTTGAGGTCAAAATATTAAGTTAGTTGTTTTTAAATAAATGACCATGGACATGACTTTGTAAACTACACACCCATTATTGTCCAACTCAATTTAGTTAATTGATAATAAGCACACTCTTTGAAGTTGTTAACAACATGACAGACTTGTTTTTCGAAAGATAATAAAATGTTGCCATTTAGATTACCAAATATATCCATTCAGGCGACAAATTTAATAAGGTAGCACTCCACAGTTAGAAAATAAAATTAAAAATGAACCACAAAATGTTTATCATTTCCTAGCCCTGGATTTCTAATACATAAACCTAACTGTTTGTGTTGTACATGTGCATATGTATGTAATCAGTATATTCCATAGATTTGATTTTCAAAGTTAAAAGAGTGAAAATTAATTCCTTTTATGTGTATCCATGACAACATTCTACATTTATTTACCATAAAATATTGCAAAAAGGGGGTGGGACATGTCACATATCCCCCCAAAATTTGGATCAAACTAGAATTTCAATGCCTTTGAGTGATACCTTTTTAGAAACTGTTTTCATAAATCTTCCTAATGATCAAATAAAAAATGGGTGTCTTTCATCTCATTTTTTCGTTAAATCCATTCACAAAGTTCGTGCGATAAAAAGTTGGAAAAAAACATTACAATAATTGCCGGACCAATGTATGGTAGGGACATGCAAATACGGACTGTTATACAGAAAACAGCCTATATTACATGTACAAACATTACATAATCTTGATGTTCATATAAACCCAATACAAAGGCTATTTTAATACTCAGCTATCAAAAAATGAATTCTATTGCACACTAGCTCTCATATTTGAAAAATCCACAGGGGCCAAAATGCGAAACTACACACCTAACTGTGGAGTGCTACCTAAGTAAGGTTAGTGTAGGCTCAAGTTTTTTTAATTGGTGAAAATGATTAGTAAAATAGGCCAAGATATATCTGTTCAATCTTTTTTTTTTAGACTAGACGGATATTCTTGAAAATTTTGGACCATGTTGATAAACTTTTACAAAATTATATAGTTAAAACAGTATATTGCATTATGCTGACAGATGGTCTCCAACTTTTGCAGTTCAATAGTTAAAAAACATGTTAAATTTTCATTGAAAATATCAGTTTACAGGTTTTTGTTGATAATAAATACCACATTGTATAATGAAATTGAGGCATTACAGAAGCAGTTAATTTTGATATGCTGGTGAATAAATACAAGCCTATCCTGTTAATTTTTAGAAAAACAGATTTATTAATATAAATTAATGGTACTCTATAACCTCTTACAAAACAACTAAACTATGCAAGAAAATGATATTTAGAAAGGAAATGAATCTGTATTAATAAAATGATATTTTTAGACAATCCTTTTGACAGGAAAGAGGGGGCACAACTATTTCTTGGTTACACTGTAAAGTAGCCATAATAAAATTAAAATTGAGAATGGAAATGGGGAATGTGCCAAAGAGACAACAACCCGACCATAGAAAAAAACAACAGCAGAAGGTCACCAACAGGTCTTCAATATAGCGAGAAATTCCCGCACCCGGAGGCATCCTTCAACTGGCCCCTAAACAAATATATACTAGTTCAGTGATAATGAACGCCATACTAATTTCCAAATTGTACACAAGAAACTAAAATTAAAATAATACAAGACTAACAAAGGCCAGAGGCTCCTGACTTGAGACAGGCGCAAAAATGTGGCGGGGTTAAACATGTTTGTGAGATCTCAACCCTCCCCCTATACCTCTAGCCAATGTAGAAAAGTAAAACCATACTTGTTATTTATAGCGTTAATCTAGTTAATGATAAGTCTATAGTCATTAATTACTTATAATCAGGAGATTAAGTGGCATGACAATATAAAACTATAACAAAAGATTAATTTTGTAATTCAGACATAAAATCAATAATCCTTCTTAATAAATATAATGCATGTTCATGTGTCTTGTTTCATGTCCAGTATTACTTAGGATAAATCTTTAAAGGTGGCAAACATCAACAGCTAGATTTATTAATGAATGTGATTGATTTGATTTGTGCTGGTTTACCTTTGTAATACAATGTTCCTAAACTGGAATTAAGTTTCCCTAGCATGTACCCTTTATAATAACCAACACATTAAAGTTGAAAAGTATCGTGTTTATTCACCCAAAAAAAATGAAAATCATTACAGCTGGTGTGGACCACTAGCAGCTTTTATTGTTCTGTTTATGCATACATCACCTTCTTTAATCATAACTTAAGGCTGAAATTCTGTTGGGGGTGGGGTCCACTTCCTATATACAAGGTGATAGGACATGCTGCTGTCAAAAGTGTCTTTTTCAGGCATAAAAATATTTGAATAGGTCGGGGAAACTATCAGAAATATTATGATAAGGTCAACATATAATTCAACTTTCAATTTATTTTGAATAAAGTATGGTCTTTGACCATTGTTGAAGACAGTATGGTGACCAACAGTAGTTAATTTCTGTGTCATTTGGTCTCTTGTGGAGAGTTGTCTCATTGGAAATCATATCACATCTTCATATTTTTATATAATAAATCAAGGACAGTTTCAAAACTTACAAATCAATTGAATGTGAATGAATGAAGACTAAGTTATGTGATGTTTTTTATGGGTTACCTAAGGATCAAAGTGTAAAAACGTCTCTTTACATGGAGCTCTTCAAGTATGTTTCAATCCCTGGCTTTCACATTTTGGTTTTAAGTGTTTTTCTGATCAAATTAAATCCAGAAACCTGCCTCGGAAACACATACCAAATTCATAAAGTATTATTTTTTTGTCCATTGTTTAACTGTTACCCTACTGTTACATAGTTACTCTGATATAATCAGGAACATTCACAGATTTAAACCTATTTTTTCATATTGATTAAGATAATAGAACTTAAAACTCACCATGCATAAACTTGGAGATTAAACCTATTTACAAAAGAATCAATTTTCTGATAGATTGTAAACAAATATTTGATAAAGGACTTTTGAAATTCAAATAAGTTCCAGAAATAACGTTGAATATTTCATTATTTTTTTACCAACCACTCATAATTGAAAATCTACTTATTTATAACTTTTGTGTAAATAATAGTGCTGTAGTTTTCTGGGACAATTCAATATAAAAATATCCGATTTTCATATGGTCCAGGAAGCCAATGTTCTTGAAATGACATAGTTATACAAAAGCATATGAAAATAGATGAATTTGGAAGGAAAAATTGACAGAAGTTAGTTTGTTTTTAAATAAAAGACTCAATTAATGTGATTCTGTTCTGAGTTATAGTCCAATTAGTTTGTAATAACAACCAATCAATATTTGTTTGAAATTAACAAAGTCACTTAGGAGGCTGGCGATGATGAACCATTTTAAGTATTATATATACCACGCTATTTACGAGTTAACATATTTAAACGATGAATTCCGCAGGATGAGTTCGTTTAAAAATGGTAATGAGTTAGGTGTGGTGTATATGTTTTGTAACATCATTCAAAAGTTGCCTGGAGATTTTTTATCCAATTAAAAACCCAGTGGGAATGTCGTTCTAGCCCCCTGCTTAGCACGTGCATGAGAAAATCGATCCAGTTAATTTTTCGAAAATCAGCCGGTTCATTCAGAAATACTTGTGTCGTGCATTCACCTAACTGTCAGTCACATGGAGTCGTAACAAAGAGGCGGGGTTTAAATCATAGTTTAACATGAAAACTATCAGATTAAACCATAGTCTAAGCTCCCCCTCTCTACATGAAGTTGCAAGCACAAAGTACGTCATGATTTTTTTTTAATGGAATAACATATCAATCTTTATATTAAACCATGGTTTTTCAGAAACCGAACTATTAAGCAGATTATCACGTGAAAACTTCAAAGGAAAAATGCCGTGTTATGTTACAATTATAGATATCAAATTTCTTTTAAAATTTTTTAAGTATTTACTTGTTTTAGAAAGTATTAATTAGCCATATGCAAAAATGCAGGTGCCATATCATTTGAAATACGTCAGGCAAAATTGAGACTTTTTTTTGGCATGAAAATGAACAAAAGTTCCGCTTATAACCCTCAACTTGTTTTCAGTGTAGTATGTTGATTTATTTGATGTTAATTGCATCACCTTTCAGCATCAGGAAATTGACATAGTTATAACGGCAGGTAGTCAGACAATTAAATAATTATTCTGTCCTTTCTTACCTCCAATTAAAACATCATGCTTAAGTGGCATTATACTATAAGTGATAGCACATAAAACATTTTCTATTGAGAATGATAATGGAGGCAATTAGTAGATTCCGTAAAGGATTGTCATATTTCTAGAACAATTTTATTTAAATGTTATAATGAATGTACTTTCTGTGAAATTTTATACTGAACCATGTCCAGTTTTGAACTAAATCAGCCTTGTTTAATATGGATTTTCTTTTTCAAATTGTGACTTGGATTGAGAGTTGTTACCACATCTTCTTATTTCTTGTTATAGATTTCAGCACACAAGTTGATTCTAGATTCAAAGTTTTATTTAGAGTCGATATTTAATAAACTACATAAACACAAGCTCTAGTCAGCTTTCCAAATCGATTTGAAGAAAATATCTTTGTTTTTTTAATTTTGACATTTTATTTTGACTTTTTTCAGGAATGATGATTCAACAGATCAAAACCAACATCAGAACTTTTCAGCTTACAGTGGTACAAATTTCCATTGTTATTGTTAACTTTAATATTTATGGATGACTTTTATTACTTTTATTCGTTTTTTCTTATACATTTATACTAATGGTTAGAAATTGATTTGTTTTGCTAATACATTTATACTTATGTTGATTTCTATACATTTTTTCCAATTTAAATGCTTGTAATATAAGCTGTTTACAATTCAACTAGAAATTTTCTCCTTTTTTTTTTTTAAATTTGTTTGTAAAATGATATTGGATGAGTTATCATGACATTAAATATGATTATTATTCTATATAAATGGTTAGTACTACCTTTTTCCAAGGTCATTTAGTTCTTTGTGATATATTTCAAACACATAAAGAGGTCTAAAAGAGACCTTTTATGATGTGTCTAACATTTCAGCTATTCTATATTTATTTCTGAATTTTCAATGAGGTATGGGACTTCAGAAATCGTCCACTAATTTGATCTAAAAAAAAATCTAGAGTTTTCTCTGTTCCTTTTCATTTGAGTTTAGAAAGATGTAAAGAACTTTTGTTTATTTCTTAGCTTTAAATTTAAAAAATGAATTTGAAAATTATGATGACGTTAAAATTTACATGTAAATGACTTGTAAATGACTATTTATAATTACAATTTATTATGTTATAAAAATGTTTTATATCTGTGATAAAATTTTATATGTTACAAATCAAACGTATGTGCAACTATGAATTAACTTGCAATATATATTGTTATTTTTTTTATATATTTATTCCTGCAGGTCAGGTTTCCTGTTATATTAACATAGTTATGTAGCTTTATATATATCAAAACCGTCCATTTTATTATAAAATTAGTCAGATGTTTCTTAAAGACTTATCTTCATTTCAAAATTAACCTGAATATAAATTAAAGACAGCATATTCTATGTTGCTATAAAAATTATTCATTTAAATAAATAGCAGCTATTTAGAGCATAGCAGGATGTTTTGACATTATGTACACAGTTAATTTGTTTACCCATAACAATTAAAGTATTGTTTCATCAACTTTGATCATTACTTTAATAAATTAAACAACTTGGAAAAATTTGAACCTTGTTGATTAACAAAATTTTTGTTCTTGATTTGGGAAATATTACTTTTTTTACTATCCATGTCAGTATCTGAGCATGCCTTCCTGAATAATTATAGTGAAAAAAGCTCAATAACCATAAGGTTTGGTTAATATTGTCATTTTGCTACCCATATCAGATTCATAGTATGTGTTTCTCTATTTCTACAGGAGGAAAAATAGTTCAGTATTCACAAAACCAAAACCATCCATTATATTATTTTTTGGAGTAATATATTTGACATGCAAATAAAAACAACATATAAGAATGTATAGACATGTTCTTGTAAGGCTTAGCATTTTTTTCCCGTTTTAAAAGTTTGTCGAGAAAGAACAGTTTGTAAAAGTAAGAAAGAATTGTCTTTGGCTGCCCAGTATTGACCTATTTGTAAACATTAATACAACGAATCTAATTATTGTCTCATTTATTCTTTTCTTTTCTATAATAAAAATGAAACATCATATAAGTGTTGTTGTTTTTTTAATAGTGTATGTACCTCTTTAGTCAGATTGTTGTATTTTGACATATTCCCTGTTTCCATTCTCAATTCTAAGTGTGTGTATTATACTGAATATCTCTCTAAGCTTAAAATATGATATATGTCTTATTTTATACCTACCAACGTGATGAACTAAATATGTTGATATATCTGTTTGTTTGGATTTTGTTACGAAAAAAGTTGATTTAAAAATAAGGAAATAAGTCAATTATAATTTTAGCAAGTTGAACATTACCCATGTTACCAAGTAGTACATTACCATGTTACCAAGTGAAAGACGAGGGTAATATGGAAAGTAGTGGTAATCTATCAGACAAGAAAGACTCATATATGTTTGACGTGACTCATTTCACAAACAAACTTCTAAAAAAATACACACAAGTCATGAACATTTCAGTAAGACAGTAACACAAATTTTCAAAACAAAAAGACATCTAGAGGTCATCCATTGGTTCCCAAGCTCTAAATAACCTCAATCTAGACAAGTAGATGTAAAAGAAAAAATCAAAGTTCTGCAATGAACATCAAATATTCTTAAAAAGACCAAACAACATTGTGATAGTCTCAAAACAATCAGTGAGAAGATTCTTTACTAGAGACAGGCAGTTGGTGATATTGCTGGGTTTTACTAAAAAATTTTCATATAACCTACCCCTTTTGATAATGATTCGCAGTGGAAAAAATCTAAATAGAAATAAAAACAACAACAACAAAATTTGTCGCTGCAAATACAGCAAGATAGTCAACAAAAACCCAGGGACAAGTAAAAAGTCTAAAACCAAGTCTGATGTAAGGAAGCTTAGAGTAAATATTAATTCCTTATGCTGTCTGAATTTGAATTTTTTTGTTTTTTTTGTTCTGATATAATGGTAAAACTTTGCATTCCATTTTTCAGTTGCTTTGGATGGATATTATTATGTTTTAGAACGTAATCTTTTTAAAGTTTAACATGCTTTTGTCTGCCAAATTAATGAATAATACCTTTGCACTTTTGGTAAATGGTCAATAAGGAGTCGCCTATTTAAAGATTTACTTTATCTTAAACTTTTAAAAATATAAGCTTTACGTTCACATTATCCTTTACAAAACTGTGCAAGTGTTAAATTCTAAGGCTAAGTGGAAAACAAAAGAAAAATTGATTTTCTAGACTTTCTTGATTATAATTAAGATAAAGAAGCAAAAGACTGTTTACATTGGCAACCATAATGATAAAAAAATATTTTGAAAAAACAAACCTTAAACACAGGCGCGGATCCAGAGGGGGGGGGGGTTTCCGGGGGTTGGAACCCCCCCTTTTTTTGGGCCGATCAATGCATTTGAAAGGGAGCATATAGCTGGAACCCCCCCTTTTTAAAATGGCTGGATCCGCCCCTGAAACACATAAACTTAACACTGAGCAGTGAACTGTGAAAATGAGTGAAATCACAAATAATTTTTTTTCTGTTATCTGTTTTGCTGTGTTTGAAATGTGCTTGCATTTTTGTAATGTTTAATTCCTCAACCGAATCAGTGGTTTTGTTGTATCTTGCATGCCTTTTATGCATCCTAGAGTCTTTGGAAAGTGGGTTGGCAATCTCCCCTTTTTCATCTCCTACGCGCCAGTGTTCGTGTTTGAGATACTGATAATTAAAGTTCAGAAAATGGAAATAAGATGAGGTTCAACCTTACGAAATTGGCATGTGCCACTTCGAATAATCTGGGACTATTATACTATATAGTATTATAGTATAATACTCCCAGGAATAATCCTGTAGACCAAATGCAGTTTACTTTTCCTCGTAGTAAGTGAAAATATCGTGTAACTCACTCACTGAAGTAAATTACAACATACGCAACATAGAAATATTAATACAAGAGGCACCAACATTCCTTCTGAATGTGTGTGGACAACTGTTTGCAATGGCACAAGCGTTTATTGGTGCAAAAGATTGAATGTTGTCGCAAAATATTATCTCCCTGTCACTTCAATAAAGAAGGTTAAAAATGGACAGGAGTACCACCGTTAAAGAACATGAGGTTTCTACAAAGCGATAATAAGAGCAAAGTTGAGATACTCATTGAACAATTTCAGTCAGTCTTTACAGAGGAAATCCCAAATAACTTTTCAATCAAAGGAAAAGTTCATATTGCATCGTGGATGAAATCGAAATTAGCACATAGGGAGTACACAGAACTGTCTACTAATAACCTCAAAAAACACAAAGCTTCTGGTCCAGACTCCATTCCACCATTCATAATAAAAATAGCGACAGAACCACTATAGCTCCTTTTTCTTTTAAATCATGTATTAAACATCACTCAACACCGGTGAAATCCTAAAAGATTGGAGAGATGCTAAGGTGGTACCCCTAGTCAAGCCTGCAGACGAAAGACTTCCAACTACATACCGGTGTCAACTACCTCCATCACATGCAAGGTCTTGGAACAAATAGTGGACCATTTTGACACACATTAAATCTAAACCAATACATAACGTGGATTCCTCATAAAACGATCATGCTAATCACGATCAGTAACCATTACCATTAACGACATTGCTAAAACACTGAGAAAAGGATCACAAATTGACATCATCCTTCTTGACTTTGCAAAGGCATTCGACAAAGTACCACACCATCGCCTATTACACACTAGAATACTATGGAGTTAGCCCTAAAACTAACAAATCGATTCGTTCTTTCCTCGAAAATAGAATGCAAAACATTATTTAAGAAAGAGCTGTCACCTCTCAAGTCCCCGTTCTATCTGGCGTACCCCAAGGCACAGTTCTTGGACCTCTCAGTATTGTTTATGACCTACATAAATGACAAACCAGAAACATCAACGTCATTTGAAACCAAACAATTTACAGACGATAGCATTCTCTTCATAACAACTGTCAACCAGGCAGACCGTGGCTTTTGCAGAAAGACCTAACATCACTGGAAACTGAGAGAATTAATACAAAAAAGGATTCGACGCCAAAAAATGCAAACATATCACAGAAGAAATAGATATTTCATACAAACTTCACGGACATACACTCAGCAATGTTGATATGGCAAGTACCCAGACGTAAACATCAGCAACAATTTATCCTGAAATGGAAACATCCACAACATTGTAGGCAAAGGAAGTAAAACATTGGGTTTTATCCGACGAACCCTAAAAGACTCAATCACTGCACTGAACTAATAAAAGCAGCAGCCTATATAGCCATGGTAACCCCTATAGTGGAATATGCCTGCATAGTTTGGTACCCATCAAGCCACAAAACAAGATCTAATCGTTAGAATAAGTACAAAAACTGGCGAGCTACGAATAACAATATGACGTTTGCCAGTCGTGAAATGTCTATGGTTTCTGTGTGTGTTGTTGGGTTACTGTCTTATTTACATTTATCCCACGGATCATTTTAATGTATACAATAAGGCGTTTCTATATGTGTTTTTGAAAAGAATCATATTTCTCCTCCATTTAACACATTTGCCAAAAATAAATATCCATTCATATGAAACTTCATCACGAATTACATTGAATTGCTTTTTAAATGTTTGTGTATTGATCAATATTGGGTGCAAACATCATTTGCTGTTTTTATATTCAGTTAGGTCATCTGAGCTTGAAATTTAAATTAGAAATATTTTACCTATTATAAACTGAGACCATTTAAAATTTAAAACATTTTCATAAACGTGTCTCGACGGCCACTTCTATAGATCGATTGAAATCCCGTTAGATCCATTATACTTAGGTTGGTTTTCATACTAATATGTACTGAATAGGTATATTTTAAAATTTATTGACTTAATTCCATGTTTAAATATTTGTAACCAATAAACACACACAGAGATAGATACAATATACGTGTGCTCCTAAGACCATTTTACGTCCTGAACAAGGTTTAGATTTATTCTGAATTGTTCATATGTCAAAAACGATGGAGGTGGTATTTATAAATCAATTTAGTATTCAGTAAAGATGAGAGGATTTGCATACATTAGAAGATGATGCTTTATATTCGGGATTATTTTGAAATTCGCTGAATTGTTTTTATGTTTTTCTTATTGTATATTTTTCTTATTGTTGAGTGACTAGACATTCCGTCTTAAATGTTTTAACTCGATGATATGTAGATCTGTATAGAAATGAAGCAATGAAATGGGTTTGGTTGTTACTAGTTCTGCATTATGTATTGATTTTCGTTCCGTAGAGAGTATACTATGACCCGAAAATTGTTTGCTCAAAAACTATCCTCTTAGATCTGGTACAGCAGGACTTGTGACTTTAAGACCCTTTCGAACGACAATATAGACACCTTATAACTGCATTTTTTTCATTTAAGATAACAATTAAACAGCAGCACTGCATCGCAATTGGGAAAATATAAAACAGCTTCTTCTAAATTTTAAATTGTTTGAACAGAAATGAGTTGTCAATATTTGTATTTTTGCACTTGTCTGAATGAACCAATGTAGAATAAGTTGATAATTTTGTAAGCATAGTTCATTTTTAGAATTAACTAGTGTTATTATATGGTGAAATTATCTTAAAAAAGATTTAATCGAATATTAACAAATAGATGTTTTTTTTTCGTTGTGTTGCTTTAATCCGTTTGGAATTTTATAAGTTGAATACACAGTTTGGTTATCTAAATGTCATCACATATGACATGATGTCGCTTTATCTATGATACTTGATGGTAAAAGAGGGATATCCCCTCCTGGTTAAAAACAACAATGGAAACACTTTGTTTTGCTTCAAGTTGATAAACCAAAAGAATTTCGCACGGGGTGTAAGAGTCAAACAATCGCCCATTGAATGTTTGTTAAGTATCAGTACAACTTGTTACCCGTATCCGGGACATTAGATTTTTTTGAGACTCTTCATAGATTAGATAGTCGATGGAGTGACCGTTCATAATATAGACTTTATAGTTTCTTATCAAATAAACAAACAGAAATCTTGAAATTTAATCGATGTCTGAGATTTAATATTATTTCTAAAATTAAAATAAATTTGTGATAAAAATGTCAAGTGTAAATACGTCTTTAAAAGGGACCGGTTGTTCCCCGATTCCGATGATTGATCATTCAATGAATTAGTTATTTCTGACAAAATATGTATACTGTATATATTTCTTGAATGGCATTGCAGAAATTCTGTTTAAAAAAAAAGACAGTTTCTTAAAATACATAAATAAGTCGGAAGTAAATTTAATTTGAAGTCATCGGTTATTTGAATGTTACTTTCAGTAGAGGGAGATTACCAGCAGAAATTAGTTGGTACGAGTTAGCAGTGGTACGAGTTTGCAATGGTACGAGTTTTTGTAAAGTGGTACGAGTTGACGTTGGTACGAGTTTACAATGGTACGGGATAACTATAATTCATCTTTTGGAAGATAGGACCAAAAACGATATTTACAGATAATACAAACATGACACATTTTAATACAAAAATAACTTGACTGGTGCACCCAAAGAAATGTAATTTTTGTTTAACTAATTTAAGTTCCAACTTCTTTAATGGAGTGCTACATTGAGTATTTGTTTCAAAGGAGTCGGTACACCCTTTAAATTCCTATTTTCTCTCTCTCCATCATTCAATGGACGTCACCACATCTCTGACTGTGTGCTCGTGACTAGTGGCGTTTTGGGTAATTTCCAATTTTTTAATTAGTTTTATTTACCGTTCAATTATTGTGAGCTTTGATTTTGTTGTGCATTCAAATGTGCTGTAAACAAAGTTTAAATGTCGTGTTGATTGATGTTGATATACATATTTGTCATAACTGCCGACGATCCAACAGTCTGACACGCGACGAGGGGGGTACAGTAGAATCTGAAACTGAGAATTACAAGCCGTCGATCAATGATTAAACCTTCAACTCTTCGAAATGAGAACAAATCATATCCGAGATTGACAACAAACGTAGAAAATCCCGACCTCAGTTTTCAATACCTTTTTTACATTCATCTATATACATATTCTGACTATATATATCATCATCACGGTGACCGTTTCTTATGATTTTAACTGTAAAGCAACCAACAATCAGTCAAATTTTAAACTTTTTAGTAAACTGCAACAAGAAACAAGGATAGATATAACATTGAGATATTTAAACAGTAACAAGCTGTTACGAGCTTTATACTTTTCCCCCTTCTTGTAGACTAGCTCAAATAAACAAATTGGCAGTGATACTAATTTTGTTACAACTTCATGGCGAGTCAGTAATTATGTATGTTTGGAAATAACGACAGGTTCATTTATTTCACATATTTTTATGTCCTGAAAGTCCGCCCATCCTTCATCAAATCAACTTTTTTTAAATGTTGGTAAAACATTGTAGTTTTACTGTACTCAAAATAGCGTATTTAATCCACGTATTTTCCTTGTATACCTATGAATAAAAATGGAGTAGATATTTTGCAATTAATCGGGTAGGTATTGAACGAATAATACGCTGTGTCAGATGAAAAATTCATGAACTATCGCTTTTTGCAGGTAACATAGGTACATGAAACAAGTTCAGATCCTTAAATCAATATCGTTCCGAAGAGAGATTTCCATCTTATTAAAGGAATCGATTTGTTTGACAATGTAATCCTATGATTTGCACCTAAGCGACTGATAAGAAAGTTATTTTAATTTATAGCATTATGAAATAAACATCACATACACAATATGATAGTAACGTGTATGCAATACGCAGGAATTTATATTTTTACTATTCATTGAATGTGGACATATTGCCAAAGATATAAATTTTCATTTGAAAGGGTCCTATAGCTGAATGGCAATTAGATTTTTGTATTCTTCATAAACGCAAATTTCTAAAAGAATAATGCAGAGTGTCACAATGACAAAAATTTAATATGAATATGAAACATTGGAAAATATATATTCGAAATGATAAAAATATTGTATAAAATCAAAGTACATATATATACAAAATGTTTATGTACAAATTTTGCCAACTGGACGGACTGGCACTGGTAAGGGCTAGAGTATACAATACTCTCAGCAAAACGATTCAAATATTCTTAAACAGTTTATAAAAACATGCAAAGCATAAACAAATAAACATGACACATGAGCACACAAGCTGTGAAGTGTTTGAGCAAATGAAATAATACTACATGTAAATCTCCTCGCAACACAACTGATTAAAATCCATAACCATTTAATTATTTCTACATGACAATTGAGTGTAATTACTCTGAATGTTATTATTGTGAAATATGCACTAGGCAACGAGAGTTTGACTTTACAAAAGAATCACAGTTATTGAAATGCGGAATGGTTTCTTTTCGAATTTTCGCCTTCAAATCGAGTTTATACACTTACACGTGGATTGGCAGGTATTCCTGTTCGGGTATAAAAAGTGTCTGCTACAATTTTTGTACGCCCGTGCTGAGGTTTTTTAATGTCTTCTTTTGGAATGACATCCCCAAGTCTCCAACCGTATTCCCAAGAACTAAGAAGTGGGAAAGAAAACTTATCTTCAGGACTGTCCTTGTACCTTGAATGTAGATATTGATATCGTCCTTTTCCTTCCTTTGTAAATCCGTCGTATAACTTTTCCTTGACTCTCAAATCCACAGGCCGCATTTCTGCAACAAGTTGCGCAAGTCCTTTTTCTGATTTTTCGTTTTGTAAATCTTCAAAGTTCGACTTCTTTTTGTTGAATTGTTGTGGAGCATAATCACCTGATATTTTGTTGAACATGTCCTCGGCCGGTTTGGGAGCATTTTGTATTTTTCTTCTAGCAACTTCAGATTGTTTTGAAGCACCAATGTTGGCTCCCGAATTTTCCCTTAATTTGTAATACCACTGAAGTCTAGTGTCTCTTTCTTTGTTGTAAGACTCCTCCAAAAATTTCTGGACTTGTGTATTGGCAGGATAGTTCCGTGCCATGTCTGTATTTGGTTATTCACTTTCCAAAAACTTCAAAAACTAATTTTTACACTTCGTATCACTGTTTGACAACTTACCGGGACACTGCACGAGCGTTTAAGATTCCTATAGCAACCCGGCGTCACAATCTCGCATCTCGCGAGAAAACGTGAGAGTCAAAAGAAAAACAAATATGGCGCCGAATTGTCCTGAAGAAGTCGATGTTTTCACAATTCCTCATTCTCGAATGAAGGAATTGGTCAAAAAATATCTTAACATGGTACACACAAAATCCCAAATACTATCATTGTTTTTCTTAAAATCATTACTGCTGTCGTTTCAATGACTAATGAACAGAGCGAAAAAAACACCAAAAGTCACTACCACATTTCAGCAAAACTTGCTAAAGTCTATATTAAACTGCATGAATACAAGCTCTAATGACCTTTTCAAATCAAGTGAATGACAAATTTAAATACGCATTTAAACGTCATTTAAACAATACGATTTTAAACATCCTTTAATAGCTGTCGGACTAAGCGGTAGGGGCTTTGCTCCTACACCTTATCCCTATTTGTCCACCATTAATAGATATCACACATCCACAGGTTCCCCTGAAATTTTGACATCATAAAATAGAATATCTGACGCCACAATGGAAAGGGATTGTTGTATGCGTCAACAGTTTAAGCAGCCCAGATTAGCTATTTATATTGTTGAAGGCTTACTGTGATATATATAAATGTTAATCTCTGTGTCACTTGGTCTATTGTGGATAGTTGTGTCATTGGCAATCAATCCACATCTTTTTTTATGCCGTAGGGGGGCATGAAGTTTTACCCTTGTCCATCTGTTCGTACGTCCCAAAGTTGGTTTCCATTCTCTAACTATAGTTTGCCACAACCAAATGCTATGAAACTTATACACAATACTTATTACTATAAAACACAGATCAAGTTTGAATTTTGGTGGCGCCACTTATCATTCTAGAAGTTATGCCCCTTTATAAGTGGAAAATTGCTGAATTTTTAGTTTCTGTTATATAACTTTAGCTTGTCTAAACCAAATGCTATTCACTTACACACAATGCTGACTACCATAAAACTGAAATAAAGTTTGAATTTTGGTGTCATCACTTAAACCATCTAAAGTTATGCCCCTTTTTAAATGGGAACAATGCTGAATTTTTAGTTACAATGTACTGTTCTCTAACTTCAGTCTGTCTAAACCAAATGGTATGACGCTTTTAAATTACATTAAACTTATTACCACAAAACACAAATCTAGTTTGAAGTTTGGTAGTGTCACTTTAATAGGTCTATAGTTATGCCCCTTAATAGATGGAAAAATATAGGTCTAGAGTTGTGCCCCTTAATGGATAGAAAAATTGCTGAATTTCAATTCTTATTTCAACTTTCTTTTGCCTCAACCAAATGCTTTGAAATTTATACACAAGGCTTATTACCACAAAACATAGATCTAGTTTGAATCTTAGTGGCGTCACTTTATCGGTTCTGTAGATTTTCCCTTAATATTAGCGCAGCTGGATATGACAGCAAAGGAACAACCATGAACAGTTGGGGCAAAAATGGTCATAATATTCGTGCTTGATACAGGCCTCAATTTGGATTGTATTTTAATATTTGACACATAATAGGTTTCTGACACATAATACATGTATAAACTGTAGTTTTAACAATTAGAACTTTGAATTGGTCACATGATTTGAATTTATATTCATTTTTTTGCTTTTGGGGCTTTTGTGCAATACACTATGCTGTTGTGAATTAAACCGACCTCATAATCTCAATTCAAATCACCAATAGAGTTTGCAACCAGAATTACCTATTATAATTTTGGTGGCGCCACTTGTCATTCAAGCTATGAGTGAGTAAAAATTAACCATGCCCTTTTGAAAGTTGAAGGAAAACTACATGTAGCTTCTATTGTTAAGTTTCTTCGTGTTCTTTGGTACTTTAAGTTGTCACCAAGATTACATTTATAGAATCATTGAAAGGAGTATGTAACCTACTGACAATGGTCTCCTGACCTTGAGATGATTACTTTCAGACTTTGGTCAATTTCACATAACTTGTGTAAAAAATCAGATATAGTTAGTCAGTATAATGAATGATATACATGTAAAGTGAACCTGTCAATCTAATATCTTTGATTCAGTTATATTCACGGTTAATCATGTTAATGGAAGAATACATGTTATTTATAGTTAATATTTTTCAGGTATCAGAGATCAATTTTGCAGACATTTCGCATTTGACAAATCTGTTGGAAAACCTGGTGAATACATTTAAGGAATTTAAAGCACACGAACAAATTGAGAACAAATACATCATGAAGAAACTTAAAGACAAACTGAGAGCATTGTCAGTTAGGAATACTGCTGTCTGCAACTGTCATTCTGACAACCAATTAACAGACATTTTAGAACTGGTGCAGGATGGGTACAAATGTACACAAAAGACAGAAACAGATCGTAAAAACTTTGGTACAAAGCTGAGGAAGGCATTGGAAGACTTTACAGAGACTTTTATTCCTCATATGGAAGAAGAAGAAGCGGTATAAAGATTTAGATATTAATAATATTAAGCTTTTCTTTTTTGCCCATCATTCAGCTCAATTATTAAAGATGTGCAGATCTTTTTGACAAGGTTCATTTGACCTTCACCTTATTTTCATGGTTCATGTTCAATGTTACTGTTTTTCTTGATTGTATCATTTCCTCAGTTGTAAGTTATAGGTCATATAATGATTGTTTCAATTACTTTACTGTACTTGTCAGTCTACTTCACTGTACTTGTCAGTCTACTTCACTGTACTTGTCAGTCTGACATGGTTCCCTACTTCACTGTACTTGTCAGTCTACTTCACTGTACTTGTCAGTCTGACATGGTTCCTCTAACATGAACCTCATTTTCCTAGTCACTGTAATTAATCTAGTAGGTAAATTACATTTGTTGACACATTTTTGTCTGACATGAATCATTTTATCTTTGCCTCATTTCCACAGAGTTCATCTGACCATGTTTTTCATGAATTCTTTGTCAACAAACTTAAAATGAGATTGGTTATTTATTCACAGAATTCCAGTCAGAAATAAATGTAAGTCACTTAAACATTTATCTGTTATTATAGTCTTGCTGTAAGTAATTTAAACACTTTGTGACAATACTGATGATCTTGTATTCTTTACATATTGTAGGTGTTCCAGCCAATGTTAATCAAGTATTTTACTACTGACGAACTACGCAAGATTAAATTCAAAGTTTTGGAAAAACACTTTTGTCAGAATGACAATTGTGCAAAAGAGAAATTTCCAGAGAAAACAGATTTTGTACTAAGTAAGTATATGAATGGAACATGATTGTTTCTATAAACAGCTTAGAACATTAATGTAACATAATAAAAGAATAGAAACCCATTTGAAAAAAGCATTTAACAAAATTGTCAAGTACAAGTGATTGTTTCACAATCCATGAAATCTTTACCTTTTCAAAGAAAATGATAAAAAAATAGTTTTGGGGTGAAGATTGCATTCATGCAATCCAATCCAACATGTGGCTGGCTTGATAGTTTTAAATTTCCAGATTTTATCACTTCTTTTGATATACTGTACACAATATGGAGCTTTGACCACAACATTATATATATACATCCTACCTATTACCATTTCAAATTTTCATGGCCTGGCAACGAAGTTGTTGGTGCCATATAGTTTTACCCTTGTCGGAAATTCCGATATTCCGTCATTCCAAAACTTTGTCATTCCGACATCCGGCAACAAACCATTATACAGAGTTTTTATCTAAACACCTTCAGATATTGGGCTGATTTTTGGTTTGTGAGTTAACCCAGATGAGTTACAGATCAAGTTTAAGTTTTGTTCCGCTTCGCTAAGTTTTGCTGAAATTACAGGCTTTGGACCTTGATAAATTGTTGAAAATCACAGTTATACAGAGTTTTTTTCTAAACGCCTTCAGATATTAGGCTGATTTTTGGTTTGTGAGTTAACTTTGATGAGTTACAGATCAAGTTTAAGTTTCGTTCCGCTTTGCTAAGTTTTGCTGAAATTACAGGCTTTGGACCTTGATAAATTGTTGAAAATCACAGTTATACAGAGTTTTTTTCTAAACACCTTCAGATATTGGGCTGATTTTTGGTTTGTGAGTTAACTTTGATGAGTTACAGATCAAGTTTAAGTTTCGTTCCGCTCGGCTAATTTTTGCTGAAATTACGGGCTTTGGACTTTGATAAATTGTTAAAAATCACAGATAAACGGAGTTTTTGGGGTACGATTGCTTTCAAGCAATCTGTAGACTTATACCGGTGGCTCAGAGCATTGCCCTCACGTCAATTGTTTTATTCTAAACATTAAGGAACATCTCAGATTCTTATGATTGTCTTGCTTTAAAAGGTAAAAACAAACAAAGGGATTGAACTTTAACAACTTTCCTATAATGTTCTTTTCATAATCTTCATGTTTGATAATTCCCTTGACTTATATGCGTGTTTTTAACAACACAGAAAATCAGAATTAAGCAGTATTTATATTTAGTGTTTTTATAAATTTAGAAACACGTCAGAGGGAATTCCCAGTTTTGATAAAATGCGAGAGTTCTCTGAGTTCCGATAAATCTATTTCTGTCATATAAAAACTGAAGTGGAGTTTTTCTTATATTTTACCGTTATGAAACTGATATTTGAGATTGTACTTCCATAAAGAAATAGAAAACCATCTAGGTCGTTTAATAAACATTTAATATACGTTCTTGCTCCAGGGTTTGTTTTGGAAATTATGCGCATGCGTATAGTTTTCTTGACTTCAAGGGGTTTTCGATTGAATGGTTGCTCTGGATTCCCAACTCAATTAATTACTTTTTAACTCATGGGATCTTTTCTATGTATGTCTGCTATTGAAGGTTATTGTTGTTGCATAATTTTAAATCATATGCATCATTTAAATTAAGATAAATATTGTCCACATTGTAGAACACCCCTTCAGGCGAAATGGAGTCTTCCATATTACCGTTTCGAGTTGTCTCCCTTCTGAAAGTAACTTGCGTGAATTCCAATCTAATTAAAATTAAATCTCTCACCTATTTTTTAATGCTTGGTCGCTGCGTGGGATTTGATTTTAATTAGATTGCGTGAATTCTGAATCAAAACAATACTTCGATTATTATCTCGTTCTGTCAATTTATATAATAAGTGTATTATATTAAAAACGATCGCAATTTAAACCGATAAATGTGTACGGAAAGGAGTCATGATCACTGACCCAAAGGAAATTAAATATTTAAAGAGTTAGGAATGGCGTTCCTCCTAGAATTAACGTAGGAAAATAGGTGATAAGATACGAAGTGAAATACCTTCTCTCACTCTGAGTCTCAGTGACTGCTGTGGAAAGTAAACTTGGAATTGATAGTACAAAAATAAAACACAATAGGCCTAATTACATTGTTCATACACTTTTATCCGGGATTGGCTATTTTGTAACTATTTTACATGTGCAGTTCAATTAGTTTTGAAAATAATATTATCCGGCTACATGTATACATGTGTCAATGAAACAACGGCAATCGTATCCCTCAGAGCAATCTGCTCTTTGATTTCTTAAACGCCTTCAGATATTGGGGTGAGTTAACTTTGATCAGTTGCAGATCAAGTTTAAGTTTCGTTCCGCTCAGCTAATTTTTGTTGAAATTACGGGCTTTGGACTTTGATAAATTGTTGAAAATCACAGTTATACAGAGTTTTTTCTTAAACGCCTTCAGATATTGGGCTGATTTTTGGTTTGTGAGTCAACCATGATGAGTTACAGATCAAGTTTATGTTTTGTTCCTCTCCTTTAATTTTTGCCAAAATTAAGGGTTTACAACTTTGAAAATTGTTGAAAATCACAGTTATACAAACCTTTTTTGTAAACGCTTTATGATATTGAGCTGATTTTTGGTATGTGAGTTAACCATTATGAGATACAGGTCAAGTTTAAGTTTTGTTCCGCTTCGCTAATTTTTGCCAAAATTACGGGCTTTGGATTTTGATAAATTGTTGAAAATAACAGTTATACAGACTTTTTTTCTAAACGCTTTCAGATATTGTGCTGATTTTTGGTATGTGAGTTACTCATGATGAGTTACAGATCAAGTTTAAATTTTGTTCCTCTCCATTAATTTTGCCAAAATTAAGGGTTTACAACTTTGAAAATTGTTGAAAATCACAGTCATACAGACTTTTTTTCTATATTTTGAGCTGAGTTTTGTTAACAGTAATTCATAATTATGAACATATCAATGTGAGACTACCATCATGTTTGTGTCCACATGTGTTTTTGAAATTGCAGATTTTTCAACTTTTTGGGACGGGGCCATTCGTGTCACTTTGACACATCTAGTTTTAAAATAAAATTTATCCTCAGAAATTCATGTTACAAAATGATTTGTTTATATATATCTTAACTTGTCTAGAAAATTTCATAAATTGTGCATTGTGCATGACTCTAGTAGCTGTTCTAGAAATATCAATGATGTCAATGTTAAAGTAATATTTAAAATGTATGATTGTAGAAAAAAACACTCTAATTCGTAGATATTGCCTTCAAATGCTAATTAATACATTGCAAATTTCAATGTTTAGTTCCCGCTGCAAAATGAGAGCAATTTCAACCTCCAGTGCTCACAACGTTGTAACTATTATTTTTAAAGTACTACATGTACATACAGAAAGGGGGCTGTTGTCCTTCAACTTCAGTTCTTAGCTAGAGACAAAGATATATATGTAAAATTGAGCATTGAGTGTTTTATATTGTATGCTGAATAAATGAGGTGTTTATAATGTCTCAAACTACTTCCAGGCGATTCATCAGATGAAGAATGCACAGAAAAACTTGAACCAACTAAGGAGGATGTTGTGCCTAGTGTCAACAGTTGTGTAGTAGATAAAGTACCTGATGAGGTGGCAATACAAATATTTTCTTACCTTAATCCACAGGACTTAGGCAGGTGTGCTCAAGTCTCACATCGATGGAATAGACTTGCATTAGACACTAGTTTATGGAGAAACTTTTTACCTATACAGTGGTCCAAAGGTATAATGGGTTATATGCTGGAGATATAATATAATACCAATATGAAAAGATTATTATACCCCATGCAAAGGGTATAATGTTTTTGACCCGTCTGTCCATCACTCTTTCCGTCAGTCAGTCCTGTTTCTTGTCATCTCAACTCCTCTCAAACCACACAACAGAATTTCACGAAACCTTTTAAGATATTAAGGACATACCATGTAGATGTGCATATCGACAGGAAATTACGATTATTTTTTTTTTTCTAGGAGTTACACCTCTTTGAACTTATTTGCTCTAAGGTACTACTTCAACAGTTTGTCAACTCAACTCCTCTGAAACCACAACAGAATTTCATGAAATTTTGTAGATAATAAGGACATACTATGTAGATGTGCATATTGACAGGAAATTATTATTCAATATTTTTTCTTATATAATTTTTTTTCGTACACTTATCTAATTTCTCGAATGACCATGATGACAATGTGGGGATGTGGGGTATGTGAGCGTGCTCACTAAGGTTCTTTAGTTATAACAGGTTCTAAAATACATTTCCAATACGAAATGTTTATTTATAATTTAATACTGTACGGAATTCTGCATCTTTGTGCTTATTCCTTAAGTTTCACGAAAAGTCCAGTTCTTTATAATAGGTGACTAATAATATTTTTGGAATTATGTGACATTTGATGAAATATAGGTGAACATAACTGGCATTTCATGCTTATTTAGCTTTAAAGTTATATATATCAGGTCTTAGATTCTTTAATTCAACCTTCAATCAGAACTGATTTAATTGCTGTCACTTATATGGTTAAAAATCTATATTTAGGAATTCCTGTATGTGTTACCATCATGGTTTTTACAATAAAAAAAATCTGCTTCTTTTCATTTCTAAAGCATCTTTTAGCATCTGAAATTTAGTATAAAGTTTTCTATATTTTGGATGTTGAATTACAGCAAATATCAAATAAGACTAGTAAACTTACCCAGTATGTATAAATAAGATACTATAATTTTTAGGAGTTTGGAGTTTTACTCCCATGGTAGATATTGAAGTAGAAGAGCAAAGTTTGTTAGAGAATAAATACCAATCTGTAGCCATATATTATGATGAAGATGCCGACATTGATGAATCTGAAGAAGATGATGATACTAAGAGGATAAAAAAGGTATTGTATATATTATATTTCATTTGTACCTTTGCTTAATTGTAAAACATTAGGGAATTAAAATGATGTGTGCTTGCATTGATCAAGAAATGACGTTTGTAAATTTGTAAATGATAAAATCCTAAAGTATTTGGAACTCATTCGAACCTGTTCACTGCAATTTTATTTTTCACATGTACACGAGCCATGTTACTTATGCAAACCAATAGATTTTAATTGCTAGTTAGTGAAAAGTCATACATGAAACAACATTGATCTTAATGATAAGTAGGTTTTACTATGTTTTCTTGCATTATAAAACTCTTGCCACAATGAGAAAATATTACTGGTAGTTGAAAACATTTACATAATGTAAAAGAAATTGATGTACATTTATTGTTTCACAACAGTTTATATTCATCTTACATTTTAATTCATTATTTAAATTGTGATAAAACTTTTCATTAAAAGCCAATGATACACCATTTAATTGTCTGACAGCCAAATGCATGATCGACATACACTTTAATCTCTTTAAGATAAAGATGGAAACCAGCATGTTGACGAGTATGATGAAGTATCTGTTACCTAAAGTAGGGTACGGTGTAAAGACAATAAATCTGGAGTTCAGTCAAGGCCTTGTTAATGGTTTGGTACGTATAATGAAGAAATATATATAGAATAACCATAAATTGTCTCGAAATATCAATGTTATTTGTACAAGGCTTAGAGACAGGTAGAAAGCCAGGCTGAGCATTTCTACCTGTTTCGAGCTGAGTACAAATAACATTGATATTTAATCTAAGAGTAACTTAAATAAAAAGAGTGCAAATAACATTGATATTTAGAGACAATGTATGGTTTTTCTTAATCTACTGCAATTCTTATAACTGTTCTAAATGAAGTATTTACGGTAAAAACCATTATTTCTTAATTTTGAGCGGAAGACGTGAACATTTTTGCGACCCTGTGTTTTATTGACGTCATGAATAAAACTCTATGGAAATGCATTGTCAATGTCATAAACAAGGTGATATACGGTCAGTGACTGTATAACACATATGAAATACGGTCAATGCAATTGAACAGCTCAAATAGCACAGCTGCAGTATATATTAATGTATAGTATAAGGGAGATAATTCTATTTTGCAGTTTGAAATTTACACATTTGGTAACTTACATATTTACATTGAAGATAAGGATATTTTGAAATGTTGTCAATGCTTCTGAAACAGCAATGGTTGAATAATCAGTGAATCACACAAAGTGTATCTACTTAAAGAAAAATGTCTCTTTGATTAAAATTAATTAAATTGAACTAATTGTTGAAACCTCTCTCATATTCTGCATTATATTATGAGTCAATCATCTAATTTTAACATTATTTTTTTTTCTAGTTGTATAAGATGCTGTCATTATGCCCACTAGTAGAAAACCTAGATTTAACTCATACTAGAGTGTCAGATCTTGGATTCAAAAGGTTAGTGAAACATTAAATTCTAGCACTATTCGGATGAATTATAATATGTTGTACTGAATGAAAACATGTGAAAAATCTACAAAGATAACTTTGTACAAAAGCACTTGAAACCCTTTTATCATGATGCTGATTTAGGATTTACTCATTATCTTGATTCTTGAAAAAGGACAAACCAACTTGGTGGTTTTGTGTAAATATATGAATATATGCCAATGAAGTGGTAATTTAATAGTTATGTTACCCACTAGGTCAAACCAAAGACTTAAAAATGATATATGTAGCTACACAGTCAAGCATGCACATTTTGGAATAAAGAAAGACTGCCTGCTTATGACCAAAAACATTTTTTGGTATCTAATTAAGACCCAAAAAATATATATATGTTGTTCCAGTTACCCAACCGACCCTAGTTGAACTTAGTTATAATAAATAAATACATGCACTATGCAAAAAAGAATTATTGATCATTTTTATGAAATAAATAGCTGATGCAGAATCCAGTCATAAATTTGTTGACTATGGTTTTTGTTTTTCAGCCTTGGTCGAAATGGGTGTGGAAGTAATCTAAAAAGAGTAGATTTAGCTGGCTGTAAGAATATTACTGATGTGACTTTAGAAAGATTGTCCCAAGCATTACGTTCAAAACCTGAAATCAGACAGGAAGACAGTGATGATAATAATCATGAAGAAAAAAATGAAATAGAATTGAATGAAAAGGGAGATAAATCTCCAAAAGATTCACACTGTCATGTGACTTGTAGACAGAATATCAAAGAACAAACAGTTCATGAAGACTGCAATATATCTTTCACGAATGACATAGAAGATCATTCTCCGAGGACATCTGAAAGTTTGGCAAACCAGAAAGGTAGATCTGTTGACCTAACAGTGGCCGCAACTCCAACATTAAAGGTTGGCTATGTAACAGAGGAATCTCCTAGATTGACTTTTAACACTGGCAATATTTCTTTGTTTGGACAGAGGACTAGTTTATGTTGTCCTAAGAATTGTTGTTTCGAATCTGCATCAGTAAAACATTTTGATCAGCATTCTAAAAACATGAACTTCAAATGTCTGACTGACATAGATGAATTGACTAAAATCTGTGCTGTAAAACATGGACATGAATCTGAAATCATCTGTGATAATTTAGAATGTGGACTTGAATATCTCAGTTTATCTGGATGTTCTCATATTACAGATAAAGGGATAAGGTAGGTTTAGGAGACTGGTATGCTTTCTAGATGATCTATGTAAACTGCAGGAATTTAAATTTTGTTTAATAAGTGTGGTGCAGAAAAGAAGGAAATTTAATGAATACAGTGTAATTATTCGTGACACATTACCCATTCACACCGAAAATTAAACTCAAAGCAAATAAATATAGATTCCTACACTCAGGGGTTTCACTTCCTTTTGTTTGAAGGGGCCAATTAGAGATTTAAGCAGGCTCTTACCTGAAAGGGGGGTTTTAAAATTAGACGCAAAATCCTGCATTCTGGCACATTCTAGGCATTAAATTATTGTTCTGAAAATGTCACTTTTAGGCAGCAACCATTTGATTTTCTGGGAGGGTCTATGGATTTTTTTTCGCGACAAGTCGAAAACAATTTTTTTTTTTCAATTTTAGCATTACATATAGTGGCAGCTGAGGGGGAAACAAACAATTTTTTTTTCTCAGAATCAAAAACATATTATTTTTTTCTCCAAAAACTGGAAACAAACTTTTTTTTCTCCAAAAAAATCCATAGCCCCCCCCCCAGAAAATCAAATGGTTGCTGCCTTACCACTAGCCTTCCAAGATTTAAACAAAAAAAACTCTGAACCTGACAAGAGGTTAATTTTATTTAGATAGGGACTTGGACAATATTAAAGAACATTATGGTGCTATTTACATTTAAAACCAGATTCTTGTCCTACATGTACCTTTGGGACCCCTAAAAAATTTGGACAGCACTTCCCATGCACACAGCAGTTTTAAATATCCCCCTTCCCATTATCCAAGTGGTATGAAAAGATATGTAAAGAAAGAAAAAAAAGAAGTGCTGGCCAGGCTCATTTATAAGAAAACATGAGCTTCCACTTCTTCTAAATTTCATTTGATAGCTTTTAAAAGGGTAACATACCTCACAACTGAAAGTATCACCAGAAATATATCTATGATTTGGAACGGACCAGAAGTTCTATAAATGCAACTTTTTTCATCGATGTACCCTGCCCCCTTTTCGGATCATCTTTAGTTGCAGGCAGATCGACGGGGCCCGTTGTAGATCAATTAAACAGAAAAACTATAACGTCATTCAAACTGTTCCAAAACCTGTCAAAATACATAGACATCCAACCCTTTTCAACTCTTTGACGTAGTAGTTGAAGTGAAAAAATCATGTAGTGTTCTCTTCATTACTATTCATTCAATCATAACAACGATAAACACGTGTGTCAAACAGGAAGTTTGAAATAACAGCCAATGAAAATCGTCGTTCAAACTGCATGTCGGTTTAAAATATAAACACAAATCTTCGAACTCCGTTGTCATGATTTTACATAGAAATATCTCATAAGAAAAAAAAATTAGGACTTTTTTTTTTAAGGACAACTGAACCGGCTGGAAATTGTATTGAACAGGTCAAAATGGCCGGCGGCCGGTTCTTAATGAAAACACTGTACACTGCAACAAGTGTATTACGATATTTCTCCACTCAAGACGGTTGCTAAGCTCTTTAAATAACTAAAATTTAACTGTCGAGAGTGGAGAAATATCGTAATACACGAGTTATAGTGTAGGAATCTGTTTCTCTAATGATTTTTATCCTTCTTTTTCAAAGATTTTCAGAAACTTGTGTTCTTTATATGCGACGTCATCAGGCATGGTCGCCTTTTTTTCATGACGTCACAATAGGAAAATTCAGAAGAAAACAAAACATTTAGACGTCATAATCAAATTTCGAAAAACTAATCATTTGACGAGAACAGATTTTTCATTAGTGAGGAGAAATAGTTTTCTCACACCGGTCAGGAAATGTGAAAATAGCAAAAAAATTAGAGAAACAATACTTCACTGATTTGTAATGACTTGGTCAGCTGCTTAACAGTGATGATTATAATGTATGAGAACTTTTCAGATCTATCAGACTTGTCTTTCCTGTTTTCAGATAATTCGATTTAGGAGTGGGGGTCTTGTTTTGTATGACAATTAACTTGTATCCATGACAACTAACAGGTTTTAGATATTTCATTAGCTTTGTCACTAATTTGCATGATAAGTAACAGTTAATGATAGGTAATGAAAAAATAATATAATTTTTATATCATCTATATATAATATACATGTAGCATGATATTGATAACTACTTCTTTTCTCTAATTCTTCGTCAATTTATCCCTTTCTGCACCCATTGTATGAAAAAAATTTAATCAACATGTGGTTCGTTTGATCTCAGAACTTCATCAGTTAAAATCCGATTATGGTGTCGAATTTTCTTGCTTTCCTCTGAATTTCCTATTGTGACGGCATGAAAAAAGGCGACCATGCCTGATGAAGTCACATAGAAAGAACACATCTTTTTGCAGATCATTCGAAAAGAAGGAATAAGTTTGCCTGTATAATGTTAGAAAATCATTAAAGAAACAGATGCCACCACCAAATCTCGTGTAATACGATATTTATCCACTCTCGACAGTTAAATTTTAAATATTTAAAACGCTCGGGCAAGCCTCACGTTTTAAATTTGAAAATTTAACTGTCTCGAGTGGATAAATATTGTATTACACTTGATGCAGTGGTAGAATCTATATTTAGCTACCTAGGATATTCCATCTGACAATATATTTACCAAATATCCCTTTGATCATTAGTAAAGTTTTGAAAAAGGGAAGTTAGCAGGTATTTACTTTAGTTACTTGCTCTTTAGTATGCTGAAAATAGCTGAATTTAGAATTTAATATCATTAAAGTTTTAGTTCATTTGTCCCATTGCATGTTTTACCTTAATTCTAGACAAAGTTAAGGTATGCAATTAAAAATATTTCCCCAGCAACCCCACTTTAATTCATGGCAATATGTAATTTCTAATATATTTCGTACAAAACTTTAATGTAGAAAAAAAAGTGTCATAATTATTATTAAGTTTTGGCATGATTTTTCCTTTGATTAACAAAAGGCTCATTTTTGTCTTGCTTAAAAAGTGAGACTAAGGTATACTGTTTCTGGCATCAGCAGTATCAGAAGTGTGTGATTAGGTCAGGTTATGGGGAACCAACCACTTATGATATTAAAGTCAATGATAATTGGTATACAGTTTTAAAAGTACCAGTATTGACGCATCTCATTTCCATGGAGATCATTTGGCTCTGCCCCCTCAGTCAAAGTCTATTGAATTTAAAACTTCAGTATATTTAACTTTGTAAAGTTTGTGAACAGAAGTTATTTGACCCTGTACCCATAGTCATATTTCATTGACTTTGAATATTTTGCATATTTTACATTACAAAGTACACGTATTGCTATTCTAATTTCAATAATTGTGTTTTACTATCAAAAATATATGCAGGCTAGACAAATCTCTGTGTCAACAGTTTATTTTAAGTTTAACAATTATATTAAACATAGATCTGTTGCCATGTTTTTTTAGTTAAACATTTGCTAATGAAATAATTACATGAATTACCACGTTTTTTAAATAAACCCAAATTTGAAAGTGGCAAAGGTACAGGCTATCAAGAATGAAAATCAAGACATTTTCTGATAAATATCTATGACAATTGTATTAATTTCCTATTTTTAGAGCATTAGTGATAGACCAGCAGACATTTCCATCGTTGCAATTCCTTGATCTATCTGGTTGTGATAAAGTGACTTCTCTAGCCCTGACTGACCTGGTCAGTGTGTGCACCTCACTTGACCATCAGTTCTTATACTATTGTGACAATGTAACAGCAGATCCATATTCTGATTCAGCAAGTGGGTGTCAGAACTTGGAATGTCCGACGAGAGCGTGTTGTCGTACGGGATGCTAGGTAGGTTTAAATGTGTAGATGTTTAAATTTTGTATTTTCTTTTAAACTCACTGTCAGAGTTATGGCCATTTTAGAATTTGTGGTAAGATTTTCAAATTTTATAAGTAAGAAAGCAATAAGTTTATTGTAATTCTAGATGTAAAGTATATTTATTAATATGTAGGCATCACTATGAAGATGTTGGAATACTATGTACCATGGAAGTGATGTAGGTTATATTATTGATGACTGGGTTCATTCGTTCTGATTATGAAATATTAGAACTTGTTAGTCAGACTCAAAGCAAAAGTTTTTTTACGCTGCACTGTATGTTTGCCTAACATTTAGTTAGATTAAGTGATTACATCAATGAATCCACAATGATAAAGTAACTCTAAAAAAAACACAATTTACAGATTAAATTTATTTGTTCATTGTGTTGATTGAGTTTAAGTCATTCCAATTGATATTTTATGGTGTGTCTTTCTATGTTGTGATGTTATACTATTGTTTTAGAAAAGGGACTATTAAAATGTTTTATCCTGCTGCAATTGTTTGCACCTGTCCTAAGTCAGGAATCTAATGTTCAGTGGTTGTCGTCTGTTTATGTGGTTCATTAGTGTTTCTCGTTTCTCTTTTTATTTTTTTTATATGAATAAAGGCAACAGTAGTATACTGCTTAATTTTCCCGCTTGAATGGTTTTACACTAGTAATTGTTTGGGCACTTTATAGCTAGCTGTACGGTGTGAGCCTAGGGTTCGTGTTGAAGACCGTACCTTGAACTATAATGGTTTAATTTTATAATTGTGACTTCGATAGAGAGTTGTCTCATTGGAACTCAGACCACATTTTCCTATATCTATTGATTAATCTTTACAATATTCCAAAATCATTGAAAGGAGTTTGTTTTCGAACCTCGCAGCAGATCATGACTATTAAATCTAATCTCACACTTAGAAAAAATTACCCAAATCATGTGAAAATTTCTGAACCTTTTAAGATATTGAGATTGAAGATATATTAAGATTCTAGATTTAGGTTATTTAAGAGAGTTTTTGCATTTTCTTTCTCACCTTCAAAGATAGTCTTAAAAGTGTGATTTAGGCGTTCTCATGTTGCCCATTGGTGGGTCAACAATTGTTAAAGTTTGTGATTAGTTTACCGAGACAAGAAATGTCTTCATGGCTGTAGTATTTTTTCTTTAAATGTAATGGGAAAAATAATTATTAAATTGGTTTCTGAAAAATTGATAATGTTTTATACATTTATATCCCAAAACTAGAAGTTGGGGCTATATTGCAATTACTGAATTCATCTGTCTGTTTGCCCAAGAAACTTTTTTGTCACACTTTTCTCAGAACTAATTACCTGTAAAAGAATGACTTTTTGGTCAGTAGATTGCTAGTGTAATGAGTTGTAAAGTACAAGCACTTTTAGGGTTGGTTATATACCTACTTCTGGTTTGCCAATGTTTTGAATTTTTCCATGAGTTGAAATTTGAGCACACTTTTTGTTATTGTTGTAGACTGTTCGTTGACTCTCTCAACATGTTTTCTTGTTGGATTGCGGTATCATTTACATATACCAAGATTTTTTATTGATATAGAATTGCTATATGTAATATAAATTACAAGTAATGCTAGATCTTAATTTGAATTATAATACATGTAACAAGTGTTTATTTTACCACCATGCTTGTATATACAGTATTAAATTATCAGACTTCACATTCAGATCAATAAATATTACTTTGATCCAACCAACATTGGAATATTGAATTACTTCCCTTTTATCATGTTTGTCTTCCTATAAAAGGCTTTTAGTAGTCAATTCAGGCTTTGTTTTCTTTCTTTCACTCATAACATTTCACTGAGAACACATATAGATATGGATAATTATCTGTTATTGAGAGCTGATAGATGGTGGTTGTTGTGAATTAGTTATAGTTTCAGTTTAGTATTTTATACTCTTTTATTTGCTTAACGTTTTACCGCCATTTTACGTAACAATAAGCCCGCAACGTCGTCACTTGACGACGTCTCTGTGGATATCTTGGACTCTAGTAAAGCATACGAAACATTGAAGACGCTTTTGTGTTTACTCGCCTTTATTATCGATACGTCCAAAACATTGGTGCCGTGACCAGGATTCGAACCTGGGTTGTCGCGGAGTTCTTACAAAGCTGCTAAAGAAAGTGGAACCGAGTTCCGAGGAACTTTTGCAGGAATATGACGTTAGCGAACTTTCTACCATTCGAGGACTTATTGCTAAGAAGCAGGAAACGATCGACCAACTGAACGAGAAGATTGTGGAGGAATTATCAGAAGAGGAAGTGAGCGAAGAAATAGATGAAGCCGACAGATACACGTATGACATAGAAATGGCTGTAACCAAACTTTCAAAAATCATTAAGAAATCGGAAATCACAGACAAACAGTCAAGTAAGTCATTGCTAAACCCAAATGCACACGAGTTTATTAATTTCACGAATCATCAAGAAAGTCAGCCACCGCCCAGTTTCATGCACGCAAATACATCAGCGTCCGTTTTTTCAAACTCCAGCATGTACCACAAACTTCCCAAATTAAATTTACCAACGTTCGGCGGGAATATGTTAGAATGGCAACCCTTTTGGGATTCGTTTAGTGCTGCCGTACACGATAACCTGTCTTTAAACGATGTACAGAAATTTAATTATTTGAAATCTCAACTGTTCGGAGAAGCCACCCAATGCATAGCAGGTCTACAAATAACTAACACAAATTACGGACAAGCATTACATGTACTGAAACAAAGATTCGGTCAACCACACAAGATAGTACAAACATACATGCAGAGTTTAATCAGCCTTCCTAGTCCAACGACAAATATTACACATTTGAAAAAATTCTACGACAGCATGGAAAACTACATCCGTGGCCTTGAAAGTATAGGTGAGTCTCACGAGTCGTTCGGAAGCCTATTAGTGCCCATAATATTAAATAAACTACCTGGGAATATACGAGAAAACATGGTACGTGCCCACGGAGGCGACCATTGGAACTTGCCGTCGTTACGGCAAGCTATTCAACATGAGATAACGATTAAGGAAGCAGGTCAGTCGGTAAACGGGGATTATATAGAGCCAAATTACACACCCACATCAGCATTCTTCACGGGTACAAATCGCAACTACGCTAATCAAAAAGGAAAAAGAGACATAACCAAGAAACCGTGCATCTTTTGTCAAGGAGTTCACGCCCCATTAGCTTGTAAAAATGTCATGGAAATTGAAGATCGAAAACGAATTGTTAAGGAAAAACAGGCATGTTTCAATTGCTTAGGTAATCACAGAGTTGCCGATTGCAAATCCGATAAAACATGTAAAAACTGTAATAAACGACACCATACTAGTATTTGTTCAAAGAATGAAACACACGTCTATACCAAGTCTAAAGATAGCAGTACATCAAAACCAGATACCGATGCCGCAGTCGCAAGCATGCATTCATCCACATCATCGGTTAGATCGCAGGTATTGTTGAAAACCGCGATAGCACCTATCACGTATGACAAGACACATTTTAACACCGCCAATATACTATTCGACGAAGGAGCCCAGCGAAGCTTTATCACTCAAGAGATGGCCGATTTATTGAACCTGAGACCACATAGGAAAGAAGCGATAACGATATCCGGTTTCGGTGAATCCAACAAGAAGGTTAGAAATTTACCAATTGCTACTATCTATATAAAAGGTCTAACGAATACGCTTATCCCTATTGAAGTTCTTATAGTACCACAGATTGCTTATCCGATACATACATACGCAAGGAACCAGTCGAGTTTTACGCATTTAAATGGATTGAAGTTAGCCCACCCAGCTTTACAGGACAAGGATTTTGAGATATCAGTCTTAGTTGGCGCCGATTATTATTGGGATATAGTTGGAGAGTAATTAGAGGTTCCGGACCAACCGCTGTACAGTCCAAAGTTGGATACTTGCTATCAGGACCTATACAATTGAACACTAACAGTAATAATCAATCAACGTCATCGATTATGAATATTTTGACCCCACACAGACTAGAAGAATGTGAAATACATAAATTTTGGGAAATCGAATCAATAGGTACAGAAAATGACAGTGAAGTAAAAGCGAAAACGGACTTACAAGAAATGACCACTTACCAAGAGAATAACATTCATTTGAAAGACAATAGGTACATCGCCAAGTTCCCATGGAAACAGGAACATCCGGAGTTGCCTAGCAACGAGATGATCGCCAGAAAGAGAACATACAACGTGATTAACCGACTTGCGAAAGAACCAGAGATGCTTAAGATATACGGTAACATTATCAACGACCAAGAAAATCGAGGTTTCATAGAGAAGGTTGAAACCCCGGATGAGACTACTAATCGAGTACATTATATTCCGCACCACCCAGTGAAAAAAGATTCATCGACTACACCGATACGTATAGTATATGATTGCAGTTGTCGTCAAGATTCAGAATCACCTAGCTTAAATGATTGCCTTTCTTCTACACCGCCGCAGCTTAATAAGTTAACAGATATTCTTACAAGATTCCGCTACGGGAAATACGCATTAACAACTGATATTGAGAAAGCATTCCTCCAGATTGCACTAGACGAAGAAGACCGCGATTCCACCCGATTTTTCTGGCTTAGAGATCCAAGCAACCCCAAGAGTGAACTTGAGACTTACAGATTCAAGGTAATTTTATTCGGAGCGACATGTTCGCCATTTATTCTTAACGCTACATTATTGAAACATTTATCAACGGTTACAAGTGCTACTGCTGACATACTCAAGCGTGATTTGTATGTAGACAACGTACTTACAAGTGTTAATACGGAAGAAGCCGCCTTAAATTTCTTTGAAGAATCTAGAGAACTCATGACAAATGCAGGATTCAATTTGAGAACATGGAAGTCAAATAGCAATCAACTTAGCAACGAAGCTACAAAGGCAAACGTACTTGATAAGGATAGCGAGACGAAAATTCTTGGAATGCGTTGGGATGCGAAGTCAGACATATTGACTTTTGCGAAACTAAATGAAGATCGTATATATATTGACAATTCACAAGCGACAAAGAGAGAAATATTGAGTAAATCATCGTCAATTTACGACCCACTCGGAATTCTTGGACCAGTGACTGTAAGAGCTAAGCTACTGGTACAAACATTATGGAAAGAAGGATACGATTGGGACCAGGTGTTACCTAGTAACATAGTTAAATCATGGTGTGAAATTTTAGATGACATCCGAGATGTAACAGTTAATACGAAAATCGCACGACATTATTTCAACGATCAAAATGAGAACGAAAGCAACGAGAAAATCACATTACATGTCTTTGTTGATGCCAGCCAACGCGCTTATGGAGCCAATGCCTACTTATGTAAAGGAAACACTTCATCTCTCGTAGTTGCAAAAAACCGGATCGCTCCGCTCGCCAAAATGACATTACCAAAGCTAGAATTGATGGCTGCAGTAATAGGAGCTCGAATGGCTAAAAACCTCACGAAAACCCTAAAACCACAACGCACAGTACTATGGAGTGACAGTCAGATCGTTCTGCACTGGATTTCGTCTTTAAAATCATTTGGAAGATTTGTTCAGAATCGTGTGATAGAAATTAAAGAAACGACACAGCACTACGACTGGAAATACGTACCAACAGACTCAAATCCAGCCGACCTTCAAACTCGAGGAATATCATCAACACAATTCAAGGAGTCGACTTTGTGGATGCAAGGACCGTCATGGATATCGGATGAGAACAGTTGGCCTACATGGACCCCACAAGTTAAACAAGAGACTCTTTTGTTAACGACAACAGATGACAGCGAAAAAGATGAATCCGTGTGTATTAAATGGAATTTCGAAAATAATCGATATATCAAGATTCTCGTCATTGAAGAAGTTACTACGAGTTACATGCTACGTGTTTAAATTTGTGAATCTATGTAAAAGTAAGCGACCGTATAACTTGAGGAAATATGCTAGACACGGAAAATATATTACGAAAGATGAAATCGACCGCGCAACTCGTACATGGATTACAGATATTCAAAATGGAAAATTTAGTAGTGAAAAGGAGCAACTCGTGAACCCGTCAAAGGACAAGAATCTACCTTTAGTAAGACAATTGCGCTTGTTCATAGATACAGAAGGTGTTATTCGATGCGCCGGGCGCATACACAATTCACAGTTAGACGACTCCGCGAAGTTTCCAGTGTTACTACCGAAGAAAAATCAATTTACGGACTTAATTATATTGAACGCGCACCTGCAGATGTTACACTCAGGAGCTGGACAGACAATAACGCAAATCCGCCAATCATATTGGATACCTTCCATTAGACAGTGCGTAAACCACATCGTACAAAAATGTGTAAAGTGCCGAAAAGTGACAGGAAAAGCGTTTCCACAGCAAATTTCACCTCCGCTTCCGAAAGATAGAGTCACCGATACGATTCCGTTTACGACAACTGGTGTTGATTTCGCTGGACCACTATTCGTTAAAGATAATGGACTTGTTACAAAATCGTATATTTGCCTATTCACATGTGCTTGTATTCGTGCCGTACACCTAGAACTTGTTACAGATATGACAATCGAATCATTCAAATTAGCATTTAGACGATTCGTTAGTAGGAGAGGAATTCCCAGTACTGTGTATTCCGACAATGCACCAACCTTTGTTTCCGCTTCACATGATATTCCGAAGGAAATGAACATTCAGATTAATTAGAAATTTATTCCGAAAGCAGCACCGTGGTATGGTGGATGGTGGGAGAGACTAGTTGGAATTACGAAAACGACATTGAAAAAAGTGCTCGGGAAATCTCAAGTAAATTCTGACGTATTACGAACAACTTTGATAGAAATTGAACGTGTAATCAACGATCGTCCGATTACATATGTGTCGTCCGACATCCGAGATCCAGAGCCGCTAACGCTGTCACATCTACTGCAGGGAAGAAGATTATCACAAGAGAACAATTCTTATTCAGAGGACAATAATTTAAATTTAGATTTCACAGAAGCAAACAAACGTTTTAATCATAAAGTAACTTTGATTGAACACTTTGCAAAACGATGGAGAATGGAATACCTCACCGGATTAAGAGAATTTCATCGCGTCGCCGGAGACCAAAGCGCACATGTGAAAATCGGTTCCGTCGTACAAATCATGGACAATTCACCGAGAATGATGTGGAAACTAGCAGTAATAGAAGATTTGATCACCGGGAAAGATGGAGCAGTGAGAGCAGTCAAACTTCGTACATCAAATGGACTGATTACAACAAGACCAATTGTGAAACTGGTGCCATTGGAAATATGAACTTTAATTGTTTTTTCAATACCCTTTTTTATGAACAATACATGAACAGTAATTGCATTTTGCGGCCCCCAGAATGTTGTGAATTAGTTATAGTTTCAGTTTAGTATTTTATACTCTTTTATTTGCTTAACGTTTTACCGCCATTTTACGTAACAATAAGCCCGCAACGTCGTCACTTGACGACGTCTCTGTGGATATCTTGGACTCTAGTAAAGCATACGAAACATTGAAGACGCTTTTGTGTTTACTCGCCTTTATTATCGATACGTCCAAAACAGTGGTCTTTGATGGCTAATTATTGCATATTTGTGTGTACCATATCGAATGTCACACAATATACCAATTAACTTGTAATGAAGTAGATTTCTTACAGAAATTTGATATCATTATTTGGGATAGATAGTAAATGGAGATATTTGATACTGATACATTGGTTTTGTTTATGCATAGGTTTTTCATATGGAATAACCAAATATTTCATTTGTACAAGGTTTAGAATAAGTTTGAAGTGCAAGGTTACAGAGCATATTAATCCTGTTCTGTTCATGCTAAATACATTTTATTATAAATATAGAGTTATTTCCTTCATGCTGCATTGTTAATTGCTAAAAAAAATTGGGAGAAAACTGTGAATTTGGTTCACAAAGCAAATATTAAACAATATAAAATCCCACCTTCCTGTATTCCAATGTATTCAGTCGGACAGTCCTTTCTCTATACTCCAGACAAATGCTGAAAGTCCTATCAATATGATGTTATCACATGGGCATTGGTTTCACTGATGCATTGAATATTTATGGTTATTATGTATATTCTATAAGCTGTAATATGTATTGCTTTGGAATAAAGAATTTATTTATTCATATAAATGACCTAAAAGTTCTCTGCAATAACAAATATCTTTATCTTTTGTTCTTCGAATTGATAGTAACATTTCAAACTGTTTTAAGAATTGGTATCATTCCCTGTATATGTACTGGTGCTTAAGATGATGCTAAGGATGCAAATGATCTTGCTATTAGTATATCTCTTAGCTCATTAATGTAGCCATTCTGGATATCGGCAAGAAGAAAAGAACAGAAACATTGTTCCTTTCATAATAGATTAATTCCAAGGTTATCTAGTGAATTTTGTCCTCTATAGCATACAGCATGGTGCCATAAATAATCAACCTATTTATGGCTGCTTTTAACTTAAATGTGAAATGTACTTTTATATTAACTCGCCTCACGATAGAACTATAAAACATTTAGTTGTAAAAGAACTTGTCTGCAGCATAGAAAAAAGCTTAAAAAGAGTGTTGGATGGCTTGCCAAACCAAGCACACAACAGTTTATTCCTAAACATTTTTTTATTCATCAGAAGTTAGATATTTTCAATAAGATTGGTGTCAAAGGAAAACAAACATTCTGACAGTGTATATTTAAGCATGCAAAATCTACTCTGTTGGCATAATTATTAGTCTAGCATGATATTCAGATGACTTCTTCAATTCACTCTTTTATCCTGTACACCATCTGATAGTTTACTATTGATTACACAGCATATTTTCTGTTACTGACACTAAGTCACATTACCTTGAAAATATCTACAAAAACATGGTTGGTATTCATAGAGTTCTGTCAAAGGGGATTTAACATTCACAGCAACCTTCTTTAGACAAGTTAATCAAAAAGCAATTGGCCTGTTTTGAAACAGTTCAGAAGAGGGTTACATATTTTGATTGCTACTGGAAATCAAGGGTATCTTCATCTTTCATTTTGAGGGCTTCTTCCTTTCTTTCTTTCTACATACTGTGGATTCATTTATTTCTGTGAGTATCAATTTTCGTGGATTGAAGAAAACTTTCATTTTCGAGGATATTTGATTTCGTTGTTTTGCCAATCTCTGTATAACAAGCCTATGGAAAATTTGTAATTTCGTTGAACATTCGAATTGTGATTCACCTGTACCAAAGAAACCCTAAAAATGTGTTTACCACAAATTATAATGAATCCACAGTATATAACATTGATGCCTTGGCATATGGAATTGTTTGGCTTTTAATCCTTTTTTCCTAGTGATTCTGTGGCAGAGGTGTATGCTGTCCCTACCTTCAGTTTGAATGAGTGTGTATTAATACCTGCTGTTAAACTGTCTTGCTTTTTCAAATCATTTGATTAATATGTAAACCTGTATCAAGTCTAGATATTTATGTAACCATGCACAAATCCTCTGTCAGTAAAACACCTCTCAATTAGAATCAAAAGTTTTTGTGCTATCATAAAGAGAATTTGGTTTTAGTAGAATATTAAATACAGCAGTGTTAGTTGATACGGAATTTGACATGGAATGATGTAACAGTCTTATGAAATACTTGAAAATAACCATGTAGGAAAGGAAATGTGGGATATACTCCAATATGGCAACAATCAATAAAGGTTTTAATTATATATGATACTTTCTTTTCTTTTTTGATATAAAAAAAAGTTCTTTTTTGTACTAAATATTTTGTTGGTAGTTTCTAACAAGAGGCATCAAAATGATTGATAGATGGTTGCTTAATGTCCAGTGGCAAATATTTCATTCATGTTCAGGACGGAGAAAACATTGTGTGCAAAGAAAAATTGGTATGACAGTAATTACAATGTCATTTTATTTGGTGAAAATGAAAAATACGACTTTTTCTTTCTAAACAATGTATCATAGAAAAACAAAAGATATGGGGTTCCATCTATGACACAAAATTGGTTCATGCACAGCTAAAAAAAACACACAACAAGAAGCAAAATAACAGCACTTTTATTGCTGTGCTTCATCTCAAATTCACAGTGAGGCCTTCAACACAGAGTAAAAACAAAACTCTCACCTCAATGCAAGTTTTAGACAACCCTAGTTTGTCATTATGTTACCCATCTTAAAGATATTTACAAAAGAAATGTATTAGTATTTATGCCATGTTTTCAATTACTGATAGTTTAGGACCATTGCAACACCTTAGCATTTCTGACTTCAATATTCAAACATCAATTTGTCTTGTAGGTAAAATGTTAGTTTTACAGAAACTTACAGTTTACTCTGAATTGTCTTTTGTTAATTGACAAAGAAATGCTTACCAGAGCTTGTTACAATCAATATATTTACTGACATTGATTTCTTACTTAGTTAATTTGATTCTTTTAATATTAGAGAATGAATACGTTTCCCCGAAGAGTTTATCAATCCCTCTTATTAATTTTACACATCTTACAATATTGAAATTTCTATTCAAATTAGTGCCGAGGACAAGCAGAGTCGTTGATAATATGTTGTTGCCTAGAGATAAAAACAAAAAAGTGAATATTCAATATAGACTAAGTATTAAGCCTATATTATAAAAATGGATTGCAGATTGAATTCTTTTATTGCATGGTGCCTTAGTATGAATAAAATAGGTTAGATAATAAGTAGAAGATACCGAGTTAGAATCCGGTTCTTGATGCCATCAAGCAGCTAAGGACAATGTTTTAATCAACACTTTGTTGGTAATTTCACCTTTCATGGTATTACGTTACATGTGTAATTAATTTAGTGAATAAATGTGCAATCATTGCCCAATTAAAACACTTGAAGGCTTTCTTCTTGACAAAGTCCCATGGCAATGTGATACAATTAACAAACTGAGTTGCCATCCACTTCAATTTTCTATTATTTGACGTAAATAATTCTGAGAGGATATGTTCTTGTCAATAATGGATGACGTAAATGCATGTTATTAGGAAAGCAATTTAATTTCACAAAGGATTTTCTGAATTAATGATTGTAAGTGACAATTTACTAATGGGATTCAAAACTGAAAAGAAGAGAATGTATGGTGTTGGAAGTGGCATTAATCATTAAAATTTTTAATTTGTCAATAATTTTTCTGATTACGTATGTTTGAAAGTACATGTAGTACTTATGTTTAAGATAATAGGATTTTTGGTGTGATTTTAAAGAGTAGACTATGGTAGACTATTAGTATCTAGAATTCTTTTTGATTAAGCATTTTAATAAAATTACTTTAAGTCCTGTTTTGACATGATGGTTGCTACATGTTCAGCAGAATACCCTAGCTATTTTAATATAACTAGGTCAAAGGTCATAGTTACAAAGACTGAAATATTTGTGTCATGATGATAGTGTTTGATCCAACCTTCAACAAGTTTAGGAAATGACCCTCAGAATGACTCAAAGAAAAAGTTAGACCCCTTCAAAGTGTAAATAACTGTCAGACACACTTCATTTGACCTTGACCTCATTTACATGGTTCATTAGTCAATGTTAAGCTTTCCATGTTAATATAAACAAGATGTGGTATGAATGCCATTGAGACAACTCAAAGGACCCCAAAATGACTAGTGTAAAACAATTCAAACAGGAAAACCAATGGTCTAATCTATATAATAAAAAATGAGAAACACTTATGAACCATGTCTATTTAGCAGGTATCAACTGACCTTGACCTTTGGTTCATTTGCCAATGTAAAGTTTTCATGGGGAGGTCTATTTCTAAAATCAACAGTTTAACTTTTTTTGGTGTATGGAATGATTGTAAGGTGTACATGTCTGCCTGGCAAGGTTCAGCTAAACCTGCCCACATTTACATGACTCATTGTTGATGTAAGATTTATATTTTGTTTGTAATAAAACCTTCATCTTCAATGTCTGTCAACATCAAATCAATCATCATCAGTGAGGCAGGCAAGACATTTCTAGTTTTAATGGTCATATCAACAAACATAATAAGTATTTCATTCATATCTCTGTAAGAATTCAAATCAAATTCAACTTAGTAGCCCAAAAAAGGATTAGAACTCAAGTTTACAATTCCAATTTAAGACTAATGATCTATATAAGATTACCGGTACTATTACTATTTTGATGATTGTTATTAATTAAATGTTATGGATTATCGGCTAATGTGCACATAATTTTAATATTTTAGATTTTGTATTAAGGGTTCAGCAAACATTAAGAAATATTTGGCTTATAAATTGTAACTATGTTGTTGTTTTATTCAATATGTTATTTTTTTAACACTTTGTGGGTCTTATTGATGAATACTATCAAGTTTAATAATATTGATGTTCATCTTCAAATTAAAATTCTCGTAAAGATTTTAGCAGTTAGAATATTTAATTTGATGGTATCGATGACTTTATCATTTTAACTATAAAATAATTTCTTTGTTTGCTGTTAAATGCCATTAAAATACATGAATTTTGGTCGTCAAATAACAGGGTAACGTTGAGACTTTAGATGAGTTGGCAAGACATAGCAATGAATAGACTCTTTTGAAAATATAAGATTTAAATATTTTTTTGTAATTTGACACTGGGCAGTGAATCAGTTTATTCCACAAAATAACAAACACAAGTATGATTTAAATGTAGTACTTGTCACCAATATGTAAATACTGTCCTTGCTCAAGTTTTAATTTTAAATAATTTGTTTAATTGACTTGCAAATATCATGTAAGAGTTATTTTCCTTTTAATTGGAAAATAAATTTATTTTTTGATACTGAAGCAAGATTGTTGAAATTTTTATCATTTATTTCATCTACCAGAATGTCAAGTACATTTATAACAATTACATTATTACATTATTAACACAAATGGCCACATCTGTGTACAGTATATTATATTTGTGATTTGCATGTACTTGATGCTTCCAACACAAAGGTATTTCAAAATTAAACATATGTTGCCATTATACAATAACTGTCTTTTTATGTTGTGATGTAACACTATTGTTTCAGGACAGGGTGAAGGTTGGTCCCTATTAAAACGTAAAAACCTGCTGTATTTGTTTGCACCTATCTTAAGTCAGGATCCTGATGTTCAGTGGTTGTCGTTTATTGATGTGGTTCATAAGTGTTTCTCATTTCTCGTTTTTTATATAGATTAGACTGTTGTTTTTTCACTAGTCATTTTTGGGGCCCTTTATAGCTTGCTCTTTGGTGTGAGCCAAGGCTCAGTGTTGAAGACCATACTTTGACCTATAATAGTTTACTTTTAAAAATTGTAAGTTGGATGGAGAGCTATCTCATTGGCACTCATACCCCATCTTCCTATATCTATGAACACACAAATATTAAAGGAGTATGTAAGCAATGGGCTCTATTTGGCCTAATATAATATCATTGCAGGTTGTTTTAGCAGTGTGGTTCACCAGGTAAGACGTTCAGTCTCTTAGGAGCCTCTTGTTTATTACATTATTTATTTGTGTCCCCTTATATTTGTATGACATTAAATTTTATACCCTCTTTCATTATTTTTATACACTCAGTCTCTTTTATGTTTGACATATTTTTAACTTGTTTTTTTATTTTTGACATTTTACACCCTTACATGTTTGTGACTTTCCTTATCTAATCCAAACAGGAGTCACAATAATGTGCTTTGGACTTGTTAACTATCATATTTATAATCCTGCTCAGCTTATTGGTCTAGTACATTGCAGGGTTTATATTGATATCATATTAACATGTTCTGGTTGTGAGTATGCATTCTATTTTACACATCAATTACCTCTCTTAACCCCTATATTTTATTGACAACATTTTATACCCAGGTTTTTTTATGACATAATATTTTTATACCCTTTTCATTTGGATAGTATTACATGTATTATCTTTTTCCACCCCTACATATTTATGACATTATTTACAGTATTTCCAACTCCCAACATTTTAATGACATAATCGAATTGGTTTTAAGATTTATACCTATCTTGTTATATTTCAATCTTCCTTGTAAAGATATTAAGACTTGTAAATCGATTTCATCATAAGAAGCTTTAATGACATTTTAAATTATACTGTAGAAATATTGTATATTATGTTATGGTAATTATAAGATAAGATTAAAGGTAGAGATTGGTTGATGTAATACAGAGATCAAGACTTTAGAACAGTCTGTACAAGGTCATCAAACTATCTGCTTTTGCTGATAAATCAAGTATATATGAGAATTGGGTCCTCAGTCAGCAATAAATCTACACAGGTTTGGTATCATAATGATTGTTAAAGATTCATTTAGATTTAAAACAACCATGGTTTTACACTAGTAATTTTGGGGCCCTTTATAGGTTTTTGTTCTGTGTTGAAGGGCGTACATTGACCTATAATGATTTACTTTTATAAATTGTTATTTGGATGGAGAGGTCTCATTGGCACTCACACCACATCTTCCTATATCTATATAAGAAAGTAATGTGCTGTGTATATCTAAGGAAAAGGGACAATCAACACAAACTGTAAGCACAATCACACGAGTTTAGAATTATGGTCACATGTCACTTCAACACACTAGTTTAGGAAGATCCATTCTGTTTTACTCTGATTCACTATCATGTTCTATCATTAAATCAAATGCAGTCATTTGATTAATCATTGTCCATTGTTCAGAAAGCGCTGAGTCTCATTTCAAAGTTGTTCCTTCTATCCTTGTGCCCACAGAACTTTTCTAATTCACTAACTTTTAGATATCCAAGAATAATGAAATTAAAATAATTGACACTGAAGTAAAACAAGAACTATCTTTAAAAAAGATATCCGACGTATTTACATTTGAGCATATGTTTAAAACTATCATTTCGATAACCTTCAGAAGCACAAAGATACCATTTAAATAACGTTTTCTCTGTTTTTGTTCAGTATTCTCGGTCCTCGTATCTTTCTATTTACATTCACCAAAACCCCGCGGATATCTCACATGGGGAGGTGCGTTCTAAAAGTCATGTACGTTCGTACAACAAAGTTTACATTAAAAATTATATAATTCTCCCGAATAAACAGCTGTCACGGATGCAAAGACCTATTGGAGAAACAATTATTTTAATAAAAATATAAATCTTTGTAAGATCTAGTTCAAATATTTATAGTTTTTCACTTGCTTTCCATCACCATATAATTAACGAGACGTTTTTTTCAAACACAACCAAATCACCCACCATGACAGCATTTTGTCCAATCACAGAAAGAATTTTCGAGCATGGGTATTCTGTTGCCATAGTTAAGCGTCCTTAAGTTCAAAGGGCACGAACCTAAACTATACTGACTACATCGGAAAAACAACTGAAAGTTACCATTAGCAGTTCACAGAGAGATGAATTTATCCATCAACCAGCAGATCTTAGGGTCATTTGAGTAAATAGTACTTCAGTACGTTGATTGTGTAGTTATTCATTCTTAATATGGTCAGTGGTGGATCCAGAACTTTTCATAAGGGGGGGGGGGGGGGGGGGGGGCTCAGTCATGCTTCAGTGATTCCCTATATAATCAACCAAATTTTTCCAACGAAAAGTGGGGGTGGGCTGGCCTATGATGGTTTCTGCATATATAATATGATTTGAATATTCAATTTTGGGATTGCCTTGAACTGGATGATTTATTATATATAATAATCCCAGCCTTGAATTAAAAAATACTTTTAGTTTACTTCTCCCTGCAAATAGTATATATCTAAAGGAACATGGATGTCTATTTTCAAACGTTTTATATGTACTTCAGTCAAATATATCACTTTTTTATTGTAATCATATATTTTGATTCTACATTAATGAAATTATGTAGGGATTCTTTTTTTTTAAGTGATACAATGTATAAATCTGCAAACAATTTCTCCCACACAACAGACAGACTGTAATCTCTTTTGAGCTCACCTGGACCCTTTAGCTTTTAGCGTCACTTGGCGTCTATTGTCTATTAACTTTTACAAAAATACCACTGCCAACAAACATGGCCACAAAGGACTTTTTGCTCCAGGAGGTTTAATATATATAAAAGACAAGATATTGCAAGCCCCTACCCAGTACATATATTTGTTTGATGTCTAAGTATGATTGTGCAATACTTTATGTCATCATTTTCCCACCTTGTTGCTAAACTTCATACATTATATTGCATTAAAAGATTACTTTTGAACTTAATTGATTTTTCCTCAAGGAATTTGAAATAATTTACATTTTACTTCTTTTAAATAGACTTGTTATTACACATTTTAAGTGAAACATATCATTGTTAAATTATATACACAAGAAACTTTTTCTTTTTAATTTAAAAATAACAGTGTTTTGATTTTGATATTTTCAATGATATGGCAAGTGCTTTAAAAATCTACTGGGGTCTGCCATCCCAATATTTCACACATAAATACTTCAAAGCATTACAAATATTATTGCGAACCCTATCTTAGTTTTCCATAGATTCACCTGCAAGTTACCTGTCGATTTAAACTTTTGGCAGTTCTATTGTCCCATCTAACAAATACAACAGGTATTGTTCTCTGTGTAGTTTATTCACTGGGACCTTTAAATTTCTTCTAGGAGAAATATATCACTCATTGATTAATTTACCTGACCAAAAAATTATCTTCTTTTTTATTGAAATACTTCTAATAACTCACATAAACTGTATGCATTATTGTATTTATTCAATATTATCATTAATATATTTTCAATCTGTTCAATATAAAATCTGGTTTAATACTAAAAAGTTTATTTCAGACACATTTTTTAGTATTTTCCAATGAATTTACATGTTTTTGTTGTTGTTCATTTATAGACTTATGTTTATGAAGACCTTAATTTAAAAATAATAATATTCAAATTTTTACTTATCAAACACACAAAAATATTAAATATTTGATCAGAAATCAACTTTAAATTTTTGAATCAGTATTACAAATGTAATATTGAACACATTAAAAACGAGTTACTCCAGGTATCGAATAAATACAACACCACATGCAGTTTTGTGAGTCCTTACTTAGTATTGGTATAAGTATTTTTTCTTCATTGACAGTTCAATTTTTTGTTCAGGTAAATTAATCAATGAGTGATATATTTCTCTTGGAAGAAATTTAAAGGTCCCAGTGAATAAACTACACAGAGAACAATACCTGTTGTATTTGTTAGATGGGACAATAGAACTGCCAAAAGTTTAAATGGACAGGTAACTTGCAGGTGAATCTATGGAAAACTATGATAGGGTTCGCAATAAATTTACTGCACATTTTTACATACTTAACCAAAACAATTAAGGTTTAAGTACTGCTTTACCTGATCATTTTTAAGTGATTGACAATAAGTTCAAATATAAACAAGTTTTTGTAAACTTGACATTTATTATTCAATAGTAACATCCCTTTCTTACCTGAAGATTTTGTGATTTTATTTTTGATCTCAAGATGACTTTTAGCTATTAAACTTAGAAAATAGTTAACAATGACTTGGTAGTTGTAGATAACAGACAATATGAACAATTTGAATAAAAATTGACCATCAACATGGAACATGATATTTGGAAAAGTTCTTTGATTAAAGTATTCCCAATAAGCACCAAACTTGTCCGAAATAGAATTTCAAGTATATTAACCATTTAGACAATCTATAAAGATTTACAGGTACACAAAAAATATTTCAATGCTTGAAAATTTGTCATTTTAGTATCCTCCCTCTATAGCTTACATATTTGGTCTTGCTTTAGGTTATAATCGTTTTAGAAAAAATGTAAACCAAAGAAATGATGTATATAGCCATGTTATTTTAGTTCATTGGCGGATCCAGGGGGAAGGGTTCCGGGGGTTGGAACCCCCCCCCCCCTTTTTTTTGGGCCGATCAATGTATTTGAATGGGGACATATAGTTGGAACACCCCCTTTGTCCTGGCTTGGGAACACACCCCCCCCCCCCCCCCCTTTTTAAAATGGCTGGATCCCCCCTGTAGTTGAACAAATATGTCCTCTAATTTGGACTGGTTAACATACCAGACACTTGATAATTCAATTTATTTTGAGTTATAATGTGACAATATACTTAATGCATTATAAAGTTGTGTAACAGATTCAGCCTAATTATGTCTGACAATTTTCATGTAAATGCCACTTTAAATTTTAACCAATATCATTTTTGTCTTAAAGGGCAAACAGTACTGTATTTTAGTGAAGGAAGTAAAAACTAATTTGATTGTTAAAGATCATGCATCGTGTTTGGAGCATCCTATATAGCTAATACATTGGATATTAATGGATCTGGTGTCTTGTAGTGTACACAGCAGATAGAAAAGAGTATACATCTAACAGTTGACAATACTTACTATTTAATACATATTTTATTTGTATTGTAAGGTTGTTTATAAATGTATGTAGTGTACCCGTATCCTGTTCTGTTTCCCATGGTCTCTATATACCAGTAAGGCATTTCTATCAGTGATGGCTTTTCAGTGTATATGTCATTTAAAATGCACATTGAGAATTAGATATAGTCGTCTCATATCTGACTGGCATTAGCCACAAAGATAGAAGCCAACTTTACATGATTTGCATAGAAGAAACAAATGATTATTTTATCTTGTCTTTCATTCTAAAAAGAGCAATTAGTTTTGATATAACAGAAATAGTGTGATTGTTTCATACTTTCTGAAATAGATGTTTGATAGACATGGATTTGGATTTTGCATGTCTTTTTTACTGTCATCAAATTGATACCTTATTTGTACTGCTTTTCTATGACAATATGAATTGCTGTTCTATCTTGATTAATTTTAGTTTAATTGCCAAAACATGAGTTTTTTTTGCTGATAAATGAAAATTTTCCTATGTAAGCAAACTAAGCAATGATAGTCAGATACATGAGATCTACATTTTTATAGGATTTCTTCCTTAAGAAATCCTCCTATTTGAGAGAATCAATTAGTATGTTTCTCCAGATATCTATTGTTATATACTACCAAGCTTCCTAATTGGTATTATAATGACAATCAGATGTCTTCATGTTTCTTGTCCATCTTAAATAGCAACAGTAAAGGAAGAATGGTCATAAGAGATTGTCTGAATCAATTCAAGGTTACAGAATTTACAACTGAATTGATGTACATATTTGGTTTATTTTTAAAGATTTACACTTCATACCCACTTGTAAGTAAATCTCAGATTTCTGAAGATATTCAGTCAGTTACAGATCAAGGAGCGGGGTTCTGGGGGTTGGAACCCCCCCCCCCCCTTTTTTTAGCTCACCTGTCCCGAAGGGACAAGTGAGCTTATATATAGATGCCATCACTTGGCGTCCGTCGTCGTCTGTCGTCGTCGTAAACTATTTCAAGAATCTTCTCTGAAACTACTGGGCCAAATACTTTCAAACTTTAACTGAATGTTCCTTAGGGTATCTAATTTATAAATTGTATCCGAAGTTTTGATCTATCAACAAACATGGTCGCCATTGCTAAAAATAGAACATAGGGGTCAAATGCAGTTTTTGGCTTATAACTCAAAAACCAAAGCATTTAGAGCAAATCTGACAGGAGTAATATTGTTTATCAGGTCAAGATCTATCTGCCCTGAAATTTTCAGATGAATCAGACAACCCGTTGTTGGGTTGCTGCCCCTGAATTGGTAATTTTAAGGAAATTTTGCTGTTTTTGGTTATTATCTTGAATATTATTATAGATAGAGATAAACTGTAAACAGGAATAATGTTCAGCAAAGTAAGATTTACAAATAAGTCAACATGACGGAAATGGTCAGTTGACCCCTTTAGGAGTTATTGCCCTTTATAGTCAATTTTTAACCATTTTTCGTAAATCTTAGTAATCTTTTACAAAAATCTTCTCCTCTGAAACTACTGGGCCAAATACTTCCAAACTTTAACTGAATGTTCCTTAGGGTATCTAGTTTGTAAATTGTATCTGAAGTTGTGATCTATCAACAAACATGGTTGCCATTGCTAAAAATAGAACATAGGGGTCAAATGCAGTTTTTGGCTTATAACTCAAAAACCAAAGCATTTAGAACAAATCTGACAGGGATAATATTGTTTATCAGGTCAAGATCTATCTGCCCTGAAATTTTCAGATGAATCAGACAACCTGTTGTTGGGTTACTGCCCCTGAATTGGTAATTTTAAAGAAATTTTGCTGTTTTTGGTTATTATCTTGAATATTATTATAGATAGAGATAAACTGTAAACAGCAATAATGTTCAGCAAAGTAAGATTTACAAATAAGTCAACATGACGGAAATGGTCAGTTGACCCCTTTAGGAGTTATTGCCCTTTATAGTCAATTTTTAACCATTTTTCGTAAATCTTAGTAATCTTTTACAAAAATCTTCTCCTCTGAAACTACTGGGCCAAATACTTCCAAACTTTAACTGAATGTTCCTTAGGGTATCTAGTTTGTAAATTGTATCCGAAGTTATGATCTATCAACAAACATGGTCGCCATTGCTAAAAATAGAACATAGGGGTCAAATGCAGTTTTTGGCTTATAACTCAAAAACCAAAGCATTTAGAGCAAATCTAACGTGGGTAATATTGTTTATCAGGTCAAGATCTATCTGCCCTGAATTTTTCAGATGAATCAGACAACCTGTTGTTAGGTTGCTGCCCCTGAATTGATAATTTTAAGGAAATTTTGCTGTTTTTGTTTATTATCTTGAATATAATTATAGATAGAAATAAACTGTAAACAGCAATAATGTTCAGCAAAGTAAGATCTTCAATTAAGTCAATTTGACCAAAATTGTCAATTGACCCCTTAAGGAGTTATTGCCCTTTAAAGACTTTTTTCACAATTTGTTCATCATGTTGACTTACTTTAAAAAATCTTCTCCTTTGAAACTGCTGTATCAATTTCAGCCAAACTTAGGCTAAATGAGTTTCAGAGTATCTAGTATAAATTTTATATTTTATTTCCTTGTATGTCAAGAAACATAGCTCCTATGGCTAAAATAGAACATAGGAGAAAATGATTATTTTTTTTGGCTTTTGAAGAAAATAGGACGATCCAAATAACATTTAAATAAATTGAAAAGCCAAAATAATCATTGATGAGAGATTTAACCAAAAGAATTAAGGTGAGCGATTCAGGCTCTTGAGAGCCTCTTGTTTGGACGATCAATGCATTTGAATGTTGACATCTGGTGAAAAACAACCCTTTCTCCTCAATTAGGAACCCCCTCTTTTAAAAATGGCTGGATCCACCCCTATTCAGTTGAGTCCTTTCTTCTTCGTATCCATATAGCAACTTTGCAAACCTTTAAAAGCAATAATTACTCAGTAAACCTTGAACCACAGTATTTAGTTCAAAAGTACTATTTTGTACATTTGTTTTTAATGGGTTTGTTTAATTTTAGTTTTGAAGGTAATAGGATGTACACATTGATCCAAATATAAGTTTTCTATTTGATGATGAATAAAATCACTTAATGAATTTGAATTTTAAATTACATAAAAATTCATTTGCTTTGTCATTTCATTTTATAAGTTTACCAAGATATTGTCAAGGTACATGTAAATAAAGCTTAATTAAACATGTATAGTTGTATGTAAAATATATATTTCTAATCTATACCAATATTTAATCCTCTTAATGGTTTAGTTTCTCTAAAGCTAACATTATATCCAATGCTATTGATTGCTATTTCCAAAGCAAAGACGTCATACATGTATGTATCGATACCATCAGTAAGACATTATTGTTTATATTTGTTTATAGAAATTAAAAATAAGCTTGTCTGATTATAACCCTTGCTTTTAAAGCGTATTACATTATTTATGTGTTATGATCCATGAATTATTGTTACAGGATTTAACTAAGTATTCAATTTTCCATTTTGAATTATGGTCTATTGTTTATAAGGTTCGATGATTGTGTTGAATTTAAATCCTATTAATAGTCTCTACACAGGGGGATATAAGTTTTACACGATAAACATTAATTCTGCCAACCATGTAATTGTTTCAACAATTTAATCGCTCATCTGTGTGTACTTATCTTACGAAAATTTACGGAAAGGTCTCAACAGCCATGTTTGAGACAATGGACACAATTTAACTCCTGCATTGGAAGGGCTGCTTGGTTATCGATTTGTCATGTTCGTGTTTAGAAATATTTTGTCCTTTAATTATCAGCTTAATTAGTACAAATGATTATTTGTTAGTTACAAGTCTTTATACTGCCAAGTTCTAATTGATTTTAGGCTTATAATTCCCTATGAATCTTTTCTGTTATGATTTATTCCCATAAATTGTGATGTACCGGTACATAAATCAGGATACATTAACAGGTCATTAACTATGGTGTTATATCACATTCAAAGTTCTTAGGATCAGTTATAGAACATCTACTGGTATATTATTGACTGTCATTCCTAAGGCATTAAAAACTCCTTTTAAAATAGGCAGAATGTATAAATTTTTAGATGCCTTTTGGAAAAGTCTCTGGCTCTGGCCAGGACAACTGCTTGAGTTGATATTGAATGCATGTCCTGTTTGAAAATAACTGAGATAAATGGTTATTTTTTTTCTCTCTCGATTAAATAACATAGTCCCACAAATAAAATAATAGAATTCATCATTTGCAGTAAAAAAAAGTGATGAAGTTCTGATATTCCACTGGAAAACAAAAGTCAAATTCAGATTACTACAAAATAGTACATGTATAGTTTTTGTCTACACTATGATATTTTAAATTTCTTTTATTTACAGATTTTCTGTTGGAGAAGTATACAGTTACCAGCAGAAAGACCAAAGATATGAGTTACTTGTATTATCAGAAAGACAATTTCACTGTGTTTTGATTTTGTCCATTTTTTGAGCTTCAATAGATAATTATATTATATTTAAGTCGCAGTATTTGTGGTATTTGGATTTGCTTATATTAGGTGCTAAATGGTATGCTATCAAGAAACAGATTTTTTAAACAAATTGTTTGGTTAACTTATGTATGAATCATTATGAAGGCAAACCCAGTGTATAGTAATGTGTGTAGCATAACAGATTGTATTACAATTCACTGTGAAATTTTTCCATGGAAGAATAACACTCTCAACCTGACACCATAACTTTGACTGACAGCATACAATGTTAATAAATTATATAAAAAAAGTATTTGGAAACAAGAAACAATAACAGAATTTTAAGATGCCAAACAGAAAAATTCAAATAACTAATTATCAGTAACAAACAAGGAAAAAGGTTTAACCGCAAATTGTTCCTACAAAAATGAGAGATTGAAAGTGATGCTGTAAAAGCTTCAGTCATATATAAACATTTCATGGCAAATGTTGAATGACATTTTTACTCAGTCATATATGCATTTAGTAAATATTTCCATTACACTTAAGATCATCTTATTGTTTAACAGACTTCTCACCTTTTATAGGTGTGCATTAGTAGTGCAGTAAAATCGATTAGAGACTGCAAGGTCAGCTCAATTAAAGTGTAAAACTATATAGATTATTTAAATAAGATTTAATATGATATAATCAGTTTGGAATTGTAATAGAAAAACTGTGTACTCCAGTGCAAAGATTTTATATACAAGATATAAGATGTTTTATTGAGCCAATTATGGTGTCCAATGCTGATCATAGTTCATAACAAAACAAAATACATACATTAAACAAAATTTAAATTTTTAATTAACAATGATTTGTTAGAATGAAATGACAAAATTAAGCATATAAATTGCAATGTAAAAGTAAGAAGTTACATTCTCATTTTCCCATTTAAAAATCTAGACTGTGTAGGCTGTGAATGACAAGAATATAGCATCCTTCCTTGAATAAAGCATTTTGTCCTTAGAGAATACTAGGTTTAGTTTGGTCTTTTTTTCATTTCTTTACATTCATTGAAAAAACGTGCTATTGACTCTAACAATATAAAATGCTTTTTGTTATTTGCATAGGCAGCTAAAACAAAGATTTGATAATAATAAGTTAACTAAGACAATATTTAAGCATTATGTTGATAATTGTTTCCTAGATATGAAATTAAGTATTGTGTTTGTTTTGGTTTCTCAACAATCACTTCCTGTAGGTTTCCAGAGTCAATAAAAGTACCCGACCTAGTTTTTATGTAGTGGTCTCCTAATTGAAAAATGACTACCATTTCCTCTATTTATTACAATTGTTTTCGTGTAAAGACCAAGTGGTGTGATTGATTTTATTTTTCTTACAGAATTTGTTTGACCTTTAGATGTAGTTAATGTAAGGAAGACATAAATTATGGATATAAGTAATTAGTTTAATGGCGTAATCTGTTTTATGCAACCCTATTAAAGTGTTGTTCCATGCTAGCTATGAACAGTCATGGTCATTTGTGTTATAACTAAAACAAGACTTTGTGCAATTAGGAAAAAATATTTTTAACAAGCATATTTATTGATTTTTTTCAACATAAAGCTTTCTATAAAGTAAAGTATTAATGATCTCCCATGTGTTAGTTTTGTCTGGCATACAAACCTGAGGAAAATGACATGATTTACCCAGCATGCATTGTATACTAGTTGAAGCTGTCCCGAAAGGATCATAGATATTTTAACATAATAGACTTTCTTGTATTAGTCCTTAGTTATTCTTGCTTTAATTTTTTTTACATTTTGTTATGGGGGCTTTGACAGCTGACTATACAGTATAGGTTTTGTTCATTATTAAAGAAAGTACTTGGCCTATAGTTGAAATAATCCATATCATATGGACTCAAGTGGACAGTTGTCTCATTGGCAATCATACCACATCTCCTTATTATCAATAAATGTTAGCTGGTCCAATATGTCAGACCAGACATTTTGCTTGTTTTATTAAGAATTATTAAGAAATCAGTACCCAAAGACTTATCACAAATCTGTATACATTCTTTTATCTTTCGTTTTTGTTTTTATTTAAAAGGTTTAGATTATATTATATGATCAAACTACCTTAAAGAAGGTTGCATTGTAAATAATTCAGATCATTAGGTTAAGGAATCCTATATGCAAATCATGCATACTTATGTTGCTTCTTGATATATTGTTACTAATGTACACAGCAACTGTTATGTATAGATATATGTATACTTTATTGATCAGAGACTGTAGACTGATTGATTTTTGTTTAATTACCTTTTTATAATCATGTTTAAACAACTAAAAGTATATATTAAATATTATTTAAGGGATTTAAATGATTTAGCTTTGTTCATTTTAATAAGAATGTGCTGTATTTATTGAGCTGAATCTCTATAAAGCATTGCACAGTTAAGATATTTTATCTGTGGAAAAAATGTTTTGATTAGACATAAGCAATGCTTTTCTTTGCTTCCTTTTTCCCCAATAAGTTTAAAGCATTTCCACGTTTCTTAAGGTATTACTTTAGTCACAACACAAAACTAGTTCTCATGTCTTTCATTTTTCACTGTTTTATGTATGTCATTTTTATCCCCAGCCCCCAAATTTTCCAAGGAAATGAGGATAGAGCATGCAGTGTTCTGTCAAATTTGGTTTAGTTTTGCATTCTACGGATGATTAGACTCGGGTTTAATTTTGGAACTCTAACATTTTGGTCTACTTTCTAGATTACCACTTTATTCCTACAACATTGTAAAAAAATATTCTAATTTTAATACGAAAGTTTGTTTTGTTAGTTATTGCATGTAAGTCCTAGTCATAGCTTTTTCACAAATATATCTATCAAGATAGGGCATCTACCCTAAGTCTTTTAATGTTGCTGAAAATAATCTTGATGTTGTATGCATTTATAATGAAAAATCATTTGGTTAACCAACAATAGTGCCAATACTTGTTCAGTATTAACTTACTTCCATTTAAAACGATCCAGCATTTTAAACATTATTACAATGATTCTAGAATTTATTTTGTTTTTGAATTCATTTTCAACATATTTTGATTCCAATGGATAAACAATAGTTTTGTTAGGGACACTGAGAATTGTAGTTTTTACTCTGTTGCTGGCATTATCGGCAGTGTATATTACTTATATTTTTTCGTTATCTAAATGAGTAGAACCATACATTGAAGGAATAGTCCTTATATGTACTTTTCGTAACACTAACTTAGGTGGATGGAATCCATTGTGGAAGTTGTACCCTTAGTAAAGTATACCCACATTTTTGTTTCAAATGGGAATTAATTTTTTGCCCAACTGAAGAAGTACTGTATATACTTTATTATATTGGCAAATGAAATATTGCATCATGTACAACTATAATTACCATTTTAACCATGCTACCGAAATTCAAAGTAATTACTTTATAAGAATAAGTTAGTAATGTCCACTCCAATAAAGATACAGTTATATGGGCTAAAGCAGTCTTTCAAATTATTTGCTTTTTTGAAATTTTTTGTACTCGAGACATTTATTGCTATATAGATTTTGGAAATTTAACTTTTTCACAGTTTTTAGTCTTTACTTTATTAGCATACTTCACCCCTTTTCACTTATCATTTCAGCTATTTTCCTGAGTATGTGGTAACAATAATTGCAGGACACTGAAGGATAACTTTTTTATCATAACTGTTTTAATATATTTATTACATAAACCATAGGCGGATCAAGGAGGGGGAGGCGGGCCCCTCCTTTCGTGGGGAAAATTTGGTTGGTCATATAGGGAAGCATGATTGTAGCTGGCCCCCACTTAGGTCATTCAGTGGGCACTCTTTGTGAAAAGTTCTGGATCCACGAATGTAAACTTTTGGATGATTTTAACCTCCAACATTAAATGGTGATAATTCCACAGATTAGTAATTAGGTAATAGTACATTTGTACATGAATTTCCGAATAACTGTACAATTTTGTACATATTTAGCTGTACTAATGTACTGGTTTTATGTTTGCTTTATTTATTGTCTTTTGAAAGATAAAATGTATAATAAGAGACAAATGTTTATATACATCTCCAACTAAGTCTTCATCATGACTCAAAGTGCTAAAGTCAATTGTTTTCTATTATTTATACTGGTTTGTTTTAAAATAGAATTGTTATTAGATAAATAAACCATTTGTTCATCGCTGCAGTGTATATTGACTTGTTTTATTACCCAGAACTGAAGATCAATGTTCTTCAATATAATGTAAAAGAGTCTTGATATTAATAGTTGGGGGTTAGTATCAGTAATTATTATTGGAAAGGAGACTTTTAGACTGGTAAATAATGACCATTCTGATGTACTGATTTGGTATGATAAGCTGTATACATGCTGTAATGGATGAAATATCCTATTTTATAGTATTAAGGATGCAAGTTCTATTTATGTTTTGATAATTATACCCCCGCTTTAAAAAAGGGGGGGTATACTGTTTTACCTCTGTCTGTCAGTCCGTCCGTCAGTCCGTCCGTCCGTCAGTCAGTCCGTCCCATGAAACTTTCGTCACATTTTTCTCAGGAACTACACATCCACCTTTTCTGTAATTTGGTATCAACATTTATATATGTCAGCCATACCGTGTGATGCGTTTTCAGATTCATCACCCCCGCTTTAAAAAAGGGGGGGTATACTGTTTTACCTCTGTCTGTCAGTCCGTCCGTCAGTCTGTCCGTCCGTCCGTCCATCAGTCCGTCCGTCAGTCAGTCCGTCCCATGAAACTTTCGTCACATTTTTCTCAGGAACTACACATCCACCTTTTCTGTAATTTGGTATCAACATTTATATATGTCAGCCATACCGTGTGATGCGTTTTCAGATTCATCACTTGACAACTTCCTGTTTACCGAACACTTGTCTGATTTTACACATGATAGCCAAGTTGAATATTTTCGTCACATTTTTCTCAGGAACTACAATACAAGGATTTCTGAAATTTGGTTTCAGGATTTATATAAGTCAGCTATACCGTGTGATGCGTTTTCAGATTCATCACTTGACAACTTCCTGTTTACCGAACACTTGCATATTTTTACACTATTAATATTATCCACTTGCGGCGGGGGTATCATCAGTGAGCAGTAGCTCGCAGTTTCACTTGTTTTTTTTGTGATCAAATTAACTTTACCTTCTATATGTGTATAGTAAATTTTACATGATAATTTTAATCTCTAATCTCTTGTTTTGATTTGAGGGTAGGCAAGATCGGAACAAATTTAACATTGACTACCAAATATCTAACAACAACACTAAATTATATATCGTATTGAACACTTTAAAAGGGGGAAGGAGGTGTGTTATTACAATTTTTGGAAATAAAATCACTGAATTCCACAATCCAAAAAACAAAAAAGTTTTTCTGTTGATCACGAAATATTCTGAAGTCTTTTAAGTTAAAATCCAGAATTTTGGCCAAAATGAAGGCCTAATTCTATCGTCCATTAAAATATTTTTCTGCCCTTCACTTGAGATAGAATTTGATTGAAATGCCAACTTGTGTCTTCACGTCACTTACGAAGTTCTAACAATGCTTTCTATTTTTCGCTTTGATGAACATTTTTGGGATCTTACGGTTTTCTTTTAAAGTTTGGAGTTTTAAATTTCAATGCTGGACAAAATTGTCTAAACAGAAAGTAAAATAGAGCAATTTCAGGTTTGAGGAAGTGAAGCATGGCTGTAGGATCTGAACTTATAAGTCATTACAGTTATGGACGAGGTTCTTGACTAGGACCTGCAATCGTGACAAAGGGCCAAAATCGTGCAGTACATGCCTAGATCATTAAAGTTGGCAGGTATGGGGATAAGGACATTAGTATTTGGCATTGCTGCACTGAATTTAAATCAAATCTGCTCATGTCCTTTGAGTGCTTACATATAGATATGCATAATCCAATTGTGTATATAATTAAAAAATTAATAGATGGAGGTGACAGCTTTTCCTGTGCATAATTTAAGTCACGGCTTGGTTGAGTTAAATATATTTTGCTTACAAATACTAAATATTATAAGTGCAGACTTGATTACATGTGATGAAGTAACACACAACAGATAAATCTTGCATGACACATTTATATGATGTAGGTCTTCATCTTTGACACGTTCTGCTACTTTTTAGCTCATATAACCCAAGAAAACGTCAATATTTTCTACACCTGAATGGCAATTTGACTTTGAGTAACTTAGTTGCATAACTGACACAAATAGCAAGGATGATCTATTACATTACTTTGCATCATGATAAGCAGAAATCTACTACCCTGAAATTACAGAGCAGATGGAGAGTAAACGACTGCAATTATGCCATGGTTGTCTTGTTTTATAATAATATTTCTTATTAAGTAATGACCTTCAATTATAGAATGTGTTATATGGATGCATCAAAGGCCTTTAGTAGTATTTCATGAAAATTTAATCATGACCTATATTTTTGTTTCTTTTCTGTATATCAAGCTTAACAGCCAAGGTCAAATTTTGGATACGAAGTGACCTACAATCATGTAAATCGGTGTATGGATACATTTATGGGATTACAGTAGCATCTAAGGAGGATGTGGAACTCTGATATTTTATTGAAGGCTCAGTCCAGTCTAAGATATTTTTGAATATACAAGTATATAATTTGATGCATAGATGAATCCAGGGAAGAACTACAGCAATAACTATGAAGTAGTTTGCTTTTGACCTACACTTTATGGTTAATTTACTTGTTTCAAGTTAAATAATGGAGTTTAATTTTCATATTCTTTGTGATATACACTTATAACTTAATCTAATGACTTATTAAGAGAAGTAAAGCGGCAATCCACGAAAATGTAGGTCACTGTGACCTTCAGTTTGTACTTTTACTTGGTTGGGTTATATCATGTTTTATGTCCAAGTGATCTTCATTTCATATAACCGTTGTTATACACCCCCAAATGCACATAAAATTATATGGCCGTATCTTCCTCATTAAATAAGGGAGTATAGCAGTCACTATACAATAAAGAGTAAAAAGACACTCTGACCTTCATCTTATACTTTACTGTCTTGAAATGAGCTGTATAGTTCGAGTTGATTTCTCACTTAATGAGGAACCTACGGTCATATAATTTTATGTGCATGATGACCTAAATATACATTATAATGTGCAACTCCAAATTCTATTCTTTATAGACACAAAGCCTAAGTGATGCATGTTTAATTAAATTCTACATTTTTACATCGGCTGACCGTGTGGGCATTCCGGTGTTTTGTTGTCACAGAGATTTCTTCCCACGTGACTTTCGTTCTTGACTGATAACCGAACGCAAAATAATATTCCTTACGCTTGTTATATTCAATTTCACCAATTAATATTAATGAAAATAATTGTTAAGAACATATATAAATGATATGAGAATGTTTTGTCTTGAGAAATATTTTCATCTATGACAAATCAAGAATACCGAAAATTTGTGTGAAAGCATGCGGAGGAATATCTCAAGAACGTTTTGCGGGAAAAATAAATGCCTACTCATATCAAATCTATTAGAAAAATCGAATTATTTCAGAAAAGTGTCCACCATGCACTTGCACTACACTATTATTAGAATAGGAGAATAGAATGATATACAAAGGAATGAAAATTTTGTACTTGTACTGTTATATACAAATATAATATACACTGTGTTATATGTAATTGGATTTGCACAAATCCTTGACCTAACATTAAACCAGAGTATACTGATTTGTATCACTACAATATAAAAGTTATTACGGTGAGGTTGAATTTCGTTATTTATTCGTCATCCACGCACGAACTTGTCTCGGAATAAAAAAAAATATATTTATGTACCCTAACCTCACTTTCAGATATAGAGATGTGATTTTTTTCTGAGACAAGTGACCACCCACAAGAACTTGCGGTCATCCGATATTCAGTACTTCAGTACTTTGGTTAACATTTCAATATAAAAACGATTTTAGGTCAAGGAAATGTTTCCAATGATAGATAATCCATATCTAATATAACTGTGTAATAAGTGGTGACATACCTATCATAAGTATAAATATGGCTGACCGGCTTATCACAGGTTTTTTGCATAGGACAAAGGACCCCTTTAATCTCTTTATTTTAATTATATATCAATTTTTTTAATGCATTTCTAATTATTTAGATATGTAACTAACCCTCATAACACATTAGTTTACTCTGACAGAATTATTGGTAGAATACGACCAAACCAAATGTGATGGGTATCTTTGCACAAACATCCTCAACTCAAAAAGCTTTTGTGATTTTAGGGTGCTCTGGTTGTTTCAGATAACGTATTAGTTTCATGCATTATATTTGTTTTTCGATAGTATATTTGAATGAAATTCCCAGTATACTTTTATCAGGCTGACTAAACCTGGATGGCACTTGTCGAATGTTTCTTCATAGTACAGTTTTGGGAGTTGCTGTATTGGGGTCCCAAATTGTGAATATGTTACATCATTTGTTTTTTAATATAAGTCAGTGGCATAGCTCAAGTTTTTTTGTTTTTTGTTTGTCTCACTTGCGACGAAAGTAGCAGATTGACAGACATGCATGTATATAGAGGACTAATATAAGGGGGTGGCGGGGTAAATTGTTTGTATACAGCTTTATATTTCAGAGAATAGAAGACAAAGAGGCTTCATATCTTGTATATACTAGTATACGAAGTTTCCATCTGTTGTTATATATGCCTATTGTCCATGATCTCTATGGTGTCGTTCACCATCTTGGATTGTAAATAACAGACAACCTATGGTCCAGATTGCCAATCAAGTTAGCAAAATTTTATACAGGAATGCAGATAACTATTGTGAATTTTCATTTAAAAGAAACAAATTCATAAGATTTCAAATTATATACAATAAGATGTTTAAAAGCGTAAATATTTTTTGCTTGATTTTTAATGGTTTTAAATTGGCATTTTAAGGGGAGGTAACTCTGAAATAGTGCATTTCTGAAGTACGCTTTTTTGCTATTCTATATTTCAGCCAGAAAAAAAACGTACGGTGACCCTATCTTTTCTTTTGCTATTCTCAAAGCTATCTTCTCGTTTTATTTTTATTTAGATGTTTTTTCCTGTATAATCCATATTAAATTTGTCATTTTGTCACAACCTGTAGCTTGAGAAAAATGCTCGGTGACCTATCAATTTTATTATATTTTTGAACATATCACAATATATATACTACGTTTTGGCAAAGTATGAACAAATTCTATCATTTTTAATTTATACATGCTAACTTTATTTTGTAAATGTCTTGGACAACATTTTCATCATACAGGGTTCACCTGACCTCGATCTCTTTCATTGATCAATGGGAGGTCTCAATCAATGGTCAAGGTTAAACACATATTTTTGGTCTGTTTTTCAAATACTATAAGCAATAGGTCAAAAACATATTTGGTGTATGGAATGAATATAAGTTGTACATGGTTGTCTGGCAAGTTTCAGCTGTCTTTGACGTCATTTTCATGGTTTATTGGTTACTGTAAGGGTTAAGTTGTTTTTACCTCTTCTTAGATACTATTTAAGCAAAAGGTGAACCATATTAGGTGCATGGAATTATTATTAGGTGTAAATGTCTGCCTCACAAAGTTATCCGTCCATGATCTCCTTTTCGTGGTTCACTGGTCAATCTTCAGTGTTCATGTTTGGTCTCTATCTCCTATACTACAAATAAGCAACATGTCAACTATGTTGTGTATGGAATGATTGTAAGGGAGCTACCATTTGATTTTTAGGGGGGGGGGGGCTAGGATAAAATTTGAAAAAAATAGGCAGGACAGGAGTTTTGAGTAAAAAAAAGGCAGGATGAGACACTTGCAAAAAAAAAAAGTCAGGATGACAATTTATGTAAAAAAAAGTCAGGATAAACTAAAAAAAAAAAAAAAAGCAGGACCGAATAGAGTGAAAAATAAAAAGGCAGGACAGAGATTACAACTAAAAAAATGCAGGACAAAATTTTTCATCCTAGCCCCCCCCCCCCCCCCCCCCCCCCCTAAAAATCAAATGGTAGCTCCCTAAGATGTATACGTGTATGTGGCTATGTGGCTTGGATTATTTGACCTTTAACTCATTGTCAATGATCATTGATATTTGCTGTCAACATAAAAAATCAATAAAACAGCCAGGCGAGACATTTCAGACTGTGCACTCTTTTAAGAGTATATATTTCTTCAGAGTATTCAGTGGCATAACTTCAAGTTGCTGCTGTTTTGTTTGATTACTAATCTTGAGTTGAAAGCATGAGCATTAACTTATGTTTGTATCCATTAATTGGCTTCTCCACTGGCACCTATTGTTAAATTCAAAGCCTAAATGATTGTATATATACTCTTCGTAGTTCATTACACTGCCAGGTTGGAGAGTACGAATTTGAGTTTCTTCCAAAACTGTGGACTTTCTTCTTTTTCAGTGGTATAACGGACAAGCGTAGGTTTTATATTGTTAGTCTTGTTAGGATAATTCAACACGATATTTGTCATATTTGACCTTCAACAAGCCACCGAAGTCTATCAATAAAAAAATAAAATAAAACGTACAGCACTATCGTAACGATCAGGGCAAGGCTTTCGGTACCTATTATTAACAAATGTTCTGTAAAAATGTGATGTCCCGTTTTTTCTACAGTTACAACCAAACTGCAAAACCTATATGTATGACATTATTTAGTAAGGTATTAAGTAATTTATGGGGACGAAATCCCTAATTAATAATTTAACAGTAATGCATCGATAACTCTCATTGAAATCTAAATCTACAGACACGAGCATAGCGAACGAGTTGGAATTATACTAGACTGGTATCCATTCCTTCTATAACAAGTTAATAATTGTTAATTCCGAAGGCATACCGAAGATTTTACAGAAGGTACAAACCTAAGAAATCACGACACACACTATTAAAATGACATCATGTCACAATGGTATCATCGTCCAAAAAGGGAAAATAACAATAGAGAACGAAAATTCTTCTCTTTTATCGAGAATTTACCCGTTTGAAAGTGAAATGTCAATTTCTAGCCGGAAAAGGAAATATTACATTAATTAAATTTCCCCTGGGTAAATTTTGCGCAGTATGATTAGAAAATTCTTCATTATCTAGAGCAAAATTATCACCAAGTTAACGATAAGTGTTATTAAATTGATCAATTGAATGGAATTAAGACGAATCTTAACTCAGCTAGGCCAATGAGTGCATTTAGAATATCATAAGCGCACTTAGGGTAGGGCATGCAAGACACATTAATCATACATAGCAAATACATATGGAACACAGAAACGTCAAGCTAAAAGCATTATTTACGATTATTTGTAAGAAGTTATACTGTTGATAATGTTTTCAGAAACTTCTGAAAATAAAGTTACGAACATTTTAAAATATGCCATACAAGTGCAATTTTACCATTCCAAAAAAAAAAACCATTGAACTGATACAGTAGTTTTGATTCCTTCCTAAAGAGAATTCCAGAAAACTTGGACAGTATATTCCAGAGACTGTCTCTGTTCCTTTTTGCCTTTAAATTTGAAGTAAATTAGTATATCTACAAATCAAAACAAAAAATATGATAAAACAGATGGTGCTAAAGTCATTCGTTATGTAGTTTCCACATCCATGATTCTGATATCTGATCCGTCAATATCCAATATGTAAGCTTGATATTTAAGATTATTATATGGTATGTTACTTGGAAATTATACTGTACAAATCTTAATGTTATTTCCTGTATTTTTCTATGTTCTTTTTATGGCAATAATTAAAGTTAGACGTTGTTAAAGTATGAACAATAGGCGGCGTAGTAGCCTATTTGCCTAAAGCTTTATATTTCAAAAGGTAGAAGACCTAGATACTTCATACTTGTTTGCAGACACATTACATTACGAACTTGTTTTCTTCTGTCATTTGTCCATCATCCTTGACCTCATTTCCATTGTGCAGTAACTGTATGTGTACATGTCCGTCAGACATGGTTCACCTGACCTCGACCTCATTTGATCAGTGATCAAGGTTAAAGTTACGTGAATAGGTAAGTTTCTCAAATACTATAAGCATGCAGTAGGTCAACTACGTTGTATTAAGGGGCACACACTAGTACATGGCAAATTTCATCTGACCTTGAACTTACTTTCATGGCTCACAGGTATGAACTAACCTTGACATCATTATAGAGGTGCATTGGTAAATGTTATTTTTTTGTGTTTTGCCTCGTTTTTTCAAATACTATAAGCGGTAGGTCAGCTATATTTCGTGTGTAAAATGTTTATAAGATATATGTCTGTCTGGCAAATATGATCTGACCTTCTACTTATTTTCATGGTTAATTGGTCAATGTATATATCGTAGTTTTCAATTTAGACTCGTTTATATTTTTTCGTTTGGGCTTGTATCATATTTTCCCTCCGGTTTATATGATCCGTTCATCCTATATTGACTCTTAAAATTCAAGAGTCTTATCTAAAAATGAGGGTACTTTTTATATGGCCTTCCAAATACCGTTTCGATCCCTAACATCACTGAAGAGACATTTATTGTCGAAATCCGGATCTGGTGTACTAAAAAAATATTGACACCGTATGTTTGTTTGTGGCATAACATCGTGGCCACAAGTTAAATTTCTTTTCTGTTTAGTATTAAATTTATATTAAGATCCATTTTGTTACATCTTGTGATCAATTTTATTTGGCAATCGCCAATGGCAGTCTGCAGGGTTAATAAAGAACATCAGCTGTCAAATGCGTTTTGTTTAAATATACTTTTTCACTTTTTTGGTCTGTTGGAAAATGTTGTTTGTGCTGTTTTTAGACCCTTCTACAACGAAATTTGTTTAACATGCACACGTATAATTAAAAATTGCGGTTTTTATCCAACGCAATCATAGGTTTGAACGTAGTTTTCAATTTAGACTCGTATATATATATATATATTTATCATATGTTTAGAAGTAAATACAGTAGTTTTGCATATTTGATAAATAGCCTGCTGTTTAATCCATATCGCGCAACTTTGATGCGCACCCTTTATCGCATACCCTTTATCACACCCCTACCTGAAATATATGATAAAGCGTATAATACATGGCAAAATCCGTATCACATGCCGTATCACCCTCGACCAATATCATCCCTCGGGCCTAAAGCCCTTGGGCTGATATTGATGTCTCGGGATGATACGACATATGATACGGATTTTGTCATGTATTATTCTATATATATATATATTTGGATCTAACATTGTTGGGCTGATATTTAGACGAATTATATATACAGGAAGTATTGTCAGCCTTGTATCACCATCACTGCTGGTGATCCGATGGATAATTCTGTTGTAGAGTTGTCACTGGTTTAGACGTACTTATAAATTATTTCCTCTCCTGTTAAAGATAGTTTAGAAAAGAAAGCTGTTGTGACGAAAGATGTTCAAAAGCAAGAAAAATCTCTGATTTAAAACTTAAATTATCCGTTGACTTTAATATAGGTTATTGATTAGGGAGACTGCTTTAAAGTCGTTTTAGTGACACAAGTACGTGTTTCAAGCATAGTTTTACGTCTAAACTTTTTCATTTACGATGGTCAAGAAAAGAAAACTGTCGTTATGAAGAAATCTATCCAAAAGGTTAAGAACAACCCCTCGAATGAGAGTAACCCTTCAATGTAATGACTACACATGAAATGAGGGATCAATTTCATGTGATACAGGGCTTTTGTTTTGTTGTAAAAACCACTTCTTAGTACAAAAGGGCACATCAGTATTTTTCTTTAAAAAAAAACTTTCCCTACTACGAACTATACTGGTATTATATGATAAAAATATGTCCATTAATTGTGTTATATTCCAGGACTTATATCTTCTTTATTATTAAAAGTATAGTGGCCCCCTCATTTAGAAAAGTTGTTTAAAATACAATGAATATTTTTCCCTTTTACTAAGTTAAAAAAAATTATGTTGTTTTAAAGTAAATGTTTAGTTTTTATTCATTAAAATGTAGACTCTAAAATAAGTTTGAGAGAATAATCATAGACACAATGGGGCAAAATCATCTTATTTAAGGGAAGGGGGGGGGTAGAAAAAAAGGTAAATTTTAAACGAAAAATATAATTATGTTACTTGGCGAAAAATATATTGTTTTGGCGAAAGAGGTGGCGAAAAAAATAATTGACCCAGGGGAAACCCTGTAAATATAATTATTTCTGTGACTGTATCTTGCATTAATTTGTAGAATCCCTTTAGGGTTACAATAGATAATTCAGCTGATCTGTAACAATTCCATCTTTATGCCTTATATATCATGTTCTGTATTACGACGCTAGATTAAAACTGACGAGGAATGATAACACTCTGCCACCGAACGCTTTACTATATGAGAAGCCTAGGTGGCCGAGTGGTCTAGCGTATCGGATACAGTGCAAGGCGATTTGGTGTCACGATATATCAGTAGCATCAAGGACGTATAACTAATATACGTCCTTGGTAGCATGAGTTCGAACCCCGGCAAGGGAAGAACAAAAAATTTGCGAAAGCAAATTTACAGATATTACATTGTTGGGCTGATGTTTCCCAACAATATTAGATCTGTAATTTTTTTCTTTGTTGGCGCAACAGGATAACATTATGACATTCCGGCAATTTTACCAGTAGGAAAATTTAACTTGAGTCTTCATAAAGGTGTTTTTTTTCATAAAATATTGTAGGTCAACTGATAAGATTTGACAATTCTAATAAAGTCAATAATATCTAGTAATGTTTCCCATTTAGTCAGGCATGACAGATCATAATGTGTACTGATCTCCAATCAACATATAATTGATCCGTTTAAGATATTTCTGATTTGAATTATGAATTTATATCAATCTCAAACATATAGAAATTGACGAAAACGAGATTAATTTACACAACCAAAACGAATCTCCGAACAAAAATAGTAAATAGTTGTATAATTTTTATATTAACCAAGAGCGCCATATCCTGAAAGGGTGCGTAATTCCAGAATACGGTAGATATACAAAAGCAAGGCGATAAATATGTTAGACGAATTTGTGCTTTAACAATCATGACGTCAACCGCCACCCAGGGTCCATCACTGGTAATTTCAAACCAAATATTATACTCATCATGTTAATGTGACATCATTTATACCACTACTTTAACAAGAGTGCACACCCTGAAATGTCTCGCCTTCTTTATTTATCATTGATATTATGTTGATAGTCCTAAATATAAAGCTTTATTAATTCGTTGCGGGGCCATAAAAAAACAGACCAAAACACAAAAACTTAACACTGAGCAATGAACCGTGAAAGTGAGGCAAGGTCAAATAAAACCTGCGCGACTGACATATAGATCATAATATATTTCCATACACCTAATATAGTTGACCTATTGCAAATAGTATTACATATAGTATTGGAAAAACAGACCAAAACTCAAAAACTTAACTTTGACCACTGAACCATGAAAATGAGGTCAAGGTCAGATGACACCTACTAGCTAGACATGAACACCTTACAATCATTCCATACACCCACCAAATATAGTAGACCTATCGCATACCGTATAAGAAAACCAGACCAAAACACAAAACTTAACAATAACCACTGAACCATGAAAATGAGGTCAAGGTCAGATGACACCTGCCAGTTGGATATGTACACATTACAGTCCTTCTATACACCAAATATAATAGACCTTTTTGACTACTGAACTCAGAAAATGAGGTCAAGGTCAGATGACACCTTCCAGTTGGACATGTTCGCCTTACAATCAATCCATATACCAAATATAGTAGACCTATTGCTGATAGTATCTGAGATATGGACTGGACCACCAAAACTTAACCTTGTTCACTGATCCACGAAATGAGGTCGAGGTCATGTGAAAACTGTCTGACGAGCACGACGACCTTGCAAGGTACGCACATACCAGATATAGTTATCTTATTACTTATAATAAGAGAGAATTTAACATTACAAAAAATCAACTTTTTTTCAAGTAGTCACTGAACCATAAAAATGAGGTCAAGGACATTGGACATGTGACTGACGGAAACTTCGCAACATGAGGCATCTATATACAAAGTATGAAGCATCCAGGTCTTCCAACTTCTAAAATATAAAGCTTTTAATTAAATTTAAGAAGTTAGCTAACGCCGCCGCCGCCGGATCACTATCCCTATGTCAAGCATTCTGCAACAAAAGTCGCAGGCGTCGCAGGCTCGACAAAAATGGAAATTCATTTTCAGATACAATTTTGTACACGAAAAATATTTTGTAACCATATGAAAAATCTATAAGGTGAGTCTATAAGTACTATAGGTCGAAGGAACGAATACCAGGCGTCTCCTCCACTAACCACTACCATTAATTGATCGAGGACAACCCCCACCGAGAGTCTTATTTTGCCCATGTCGACAAGTACATTATCCAATCAAAGCGTTCGTGTTTGTATGTATTTAAATCTTAAATTCGAATTTAAAAAGTAGAATTGTTTTGACAAGAACAATCGGCGTTATTGGTAACAAAGTAAATATAGTTATATATACACAAAAAGTTTAAAAGTCTTTAAAGTACCTGACAATACTTAAAGTATGACGATGACAGTTTGAATATTACTGTATAGACTTTCAATTAATTATTTCTTACCTTTAGATTATTTCATTTACAAATCAATATTGAAATTGAGCAATGTAATTACGAAATATATCAAAATTTAAAGGATCATGGTTTGCAGATATGGAAAATGTTAAGGAGCTATGTTTTTTTCACCAATAATTGAACATTTAAACTGGTGTAAAATGTCAAAGATCGAAAATGATTTACCCCAAAAGTTTACCCAATACTAAAGTAAAATGAATAAAGCATGCAATAGCTATGTGTCCAATTTTACTAAAACTGACACACCCTCTATGATTTATGTTTGTTGTTTTGTTGTTTAGTGTTGAAACCAAGACAAACATGATAGATGAATTGGTGGATTCAAAAACGGCGGAGCGCCGAAAAAAGCAGGGACGGGAGTTCATTTATTGGTGACGAATCATTAATTCTTTATGAATGTTGTTCAACTGTTTTTCCTACAATGGAACATCTAAGAGTGTATCCTCATTTTGTTGTTGTCAGAGTTTGACAGTTTGCAACGAGCATGAATCTTAACTCAAGAAAACGTAATGAATACTGTCGAGCGAAGCGAGTCGAAACTGTTTTGAGAAAAATGTTTTGTTAAAAAATCATATAAATCATTAGAAACGTTAGTGATCAAAGGGACCAATGCGTACGTTCTTTGTCTCCTCTCCTTGATCCGACACAGACAGTGTAAAATCTATGATATAGGCACCTACTTCAGTCAGAATTGGTTACACAGCAACACAATGACGTGTTTAGCGTTTTTCTCCAATAGTTCAACAGGGATTGTATAAGGATAGTTGGTAATTACTAAGAAAAAAGCCTTTTAGAAGTTTGATACGATAGCGTCCGGAATACTAATTGGGTATTACTTAACTCCGGATGAAAATAACCAAGCAGAATGTTTCCCTATACAACGATAGAACTGCAAACATCGGATTTTACAATTATTACGCAATAGGTCTTCTTAAAAATAAGAGAATGTTTAACTCCGATGATTTATATTATAGCAGAAATAGAAAAAAATATGTTTACAAATAAATGGGGTTCGTCTCTTTTAAAAATAGCCATTGGATTAATCTAATTGCGGACATGAGGGAAATGAATATTCTGCAACACTAAATGCTTGTACAAAAGTTACACAAAGAAGTTAAAACAGAAAAAAAAATAGCATTTGTAGCAACATATATAATAGTGTAAGTCCGTAAACAAATATCCGGAATCCTCAAATGATGGTCCCTTAAATAAAATTTCAAAAGATGCTCCAGTTATACCACTTTCAAATATTTCTCATTTAGTACAGCAGGTTTGATTCAAATGACATAATAATTACTAGCTTAAAAAATACGACGAGCAAAATGTTATACATTAAATGTGTCCGAAGTGCTTTTCTGAATGTGCCTTCATCGGGAACGGCTAAAAACTATATCTAGACAACAAACGACGGCAGCAAAGCTGGATTAATGGGAAAATTTGAAAATGAAAAAAAAACTACTTCAAAAGATTATTCTCAATCGCACAGTATAAACCCATGTACATTGTTTATATAAAATATTTAGTATCGTAGAATTAAATGTTTAAATTCTAATCTTAATTCTGTACAATATGCTTGGATAGTGTTTCTAAAACCAAACATTACAAATAAATACTTTCTGAAGGCCACTTCAATTTAAACTATTGTCTTTTGAAAATACTGGCTAGTTGTCAAATCTTTGCCATTGGATTTATTTATGTTTAATTTTTGGACAAATGAAGAAAATAAAATCCATTTACATTTTTTTTTTAAATGTACAAGTTCCGTAGTTCCTTTGAAACCTGTAGAAGAACACGAACATGACCAGAGTAATGAAATTTACATCTGTTTGTGCTGGTTAGTTCGTTCTATGCATACGTGTGATATATACCATGTATACTATAGTATTTGTCAAAAGGTCATTTTTCTAAATTGAATATAAATAACCTGCGCATTGTAAAGTTCAGTGCAGAAACGTGCTGTCAATGTTGAGTACTTTCTTCATTTTTTTTGGGTTATAAGACACTAACTGGAGTAAGTATCAATCTCCGCTTCTGACTATACTGAAGGAAATAATATATATATACAGTGGCGGATCCAGAAATTTTCATAAGTGGGGGTCCACTGACTGCACACGAGCACCCGCTTCAGTCATTTCCTACTATAAATCAACCAAAGTTTTCCCAGAAAAGGAGGGCTCAGGCCTGTGATATACTATATATGCGTGAGTGGTGCTTGTACAATGAAAAGCTCAAATAAAATCACATACTTAATTGTTAGAATTTCTTTTTAGATATTGCCAAATATTAAAGTTGACTGCACCTGACGCTAAACCCTTTTAAGCTTGTTTGCTGACTCGCTCATCTTGATCTATGTAAACTGATTTGTGGGCCAAGGAGGTGATCATGAACTCATGGAGTGAGGTCAAGGATTAAAGAGGAGGCCACCGAACGATGTTTATTAACTAGAAAACCTCTCATCTTATACTACAGTAGTAAGCATGATTTATCCTACAACGATTAAAATTTTGCGGAAATCAAACAACCACTGGATCACGGACTCCTGGATTAAACATACAAAGCGAAAAATGCAAAAAGCGCTAAGAAACAGCAAACATTTTCATTTAAGGTCAATAACTTGGCCATGATCATTTGTTGTAGTTTTCAAGATAAACTATTGTAATATTTTTTTTACAGCCGATTGCATTGAGTATGTAGGCAAAGGTAATATCTTTGGTTAGTTTGCTTGCTAGGTGAACCGTGAACTTAGGATAACTACCCTCCTTCAAGAATAGACTAGTAAGCTAACCAAAGAAAATAACTTTACCTACACACTGAATGCAATCGTCTGTAAAAGGATAACAAGTCAACTCTTTAATGTTCGTTTTTCAGTTTTGATTTTTAAGAACAATAGGTAGATACCAACATTCCGAACATTATTGCTGCTGTTAAATTTTTCTCTAACAGCTTTTTTCACGATGATTGACATGACTTGCATCTTATCACGATGTTCCAATTTACCTATCAGTATGTTGGCATGCAGGCAGGATTATCCAACACATTTTGTAAAATATTCTCTCCATGATCATTTCGGTCAAGTTTGGTTCCAGTAGTTTCTGATAAAGTTTTTTAAAAGGTCACACAACAGAGACGACAAAGCGCAAAGTGATACTGAAGACGTTTTGGATCAGAGAAGCTCAAAATACGTCTGAAAGGACCCAAATTATCTACATTATAAACATGTACATTAAAATAGATTCTATAGAGCCTTTTTTGCACACTTGGGTTCATGTGCTTCTTAAAAATGTCTGCTCTCCAATATGAAGAACATGGCCAAATAATTTCGAAGATACAAGATATGCCAATACTAATAGTAATACAATTGCTTACTATAAAATATCATAAGACTTATCATAGAGGTTTATACTTAAATTGACCTTTTAACAATCATGTGTACTTTGCAAAAGTTCCCAAGTAAAATGACCATGATTATATCCATAGAAATGAAATGTGCATACATATGGTAAGAAAACGGCATACGAAATATCACTAGTTTACCATTCCGACATTTCCTCTTAAGATGACCGGATCACAAAATAATAAATTGTTGGCGCCACAGCCGAAAACAACATACCAATAAAGACTTGCAAAGTGAGATAAAACAAGAATGTGTCCAAAGTACACGGATGCCCCACTCGCATTATCATTTTCCATGTTCAATGGACCATGAAATTGGGTAAAAAATCTAATTTGGTCTTAAAAGTAAAAAGATCAACTAATAAGGAACATGTGTACTAAGTTTCAAGTTAATTGGAGTTTAACTTCATCAAAAACTACCTTGACCTAAAACTTTAACCTGAAACTCACACTTTTAATTTCTATGTTCAGTGGACCATGAAAATGGGGTCAAAAGTCTAATTTAGTTTAAAAATATGAAAGTTCATATCATAAGAAACATGTGTACTAAGTTTCAAGTTGATTGGACTTCAGCTTCATCAAAAACTACCTTGACCAAAAACTTTAACCTGAAACTCACACTTTTAATTTCTATGTTCAGTGGACCATGAAAATGGTGTTGAAAGTCTAATTTTGTTTTAAAATAAGAAAGATCATATCATAAGGATCATGTGTACTAAGTTTCAAGTTGATTGGACTTCAGCTTCATCAAAAACTACCTTGACCAAAAACTTTTAACCTGAAGTGGGAGGAACGGACGGACGCACAGACGAACGGAGGCACAGACCAGAAAACATAATGCCCCTCTACTATCGTAGGTGGGGCATAAAAAAGATTGTCACAAAAAGTATAATCACAAAAATACTGAACTCAATCGAAAATTCAAAACGGAAAGTCCCTAATCAAATGATAAAACACATCAAATGAAGAATGGACAAATGTCATATTCCTGACTTCACTTGGTACACTTTTACGGCAATAATTCTGCAAGGAGTTACTGGCAATTTATGCATTCATTGATTTATGAAGATTCTGTCTCGTTTGTCATTTTGGCTGTTTGTAGTTTTTCTCAATCTTCTGTTTTTTTGCCAAGGAAAAACAAGGTAAAAATCACCATTTAATAGCAAAAACTCCCATGGGGAGAGATTGACTGACAATATTTGGGACATGTTGACATTTTTATAGATCTTGTCCTGCTGATCATTTATTCTATTCTAAGTTTCTCTGAAGGGGAGGGCTGAGATCTCACAAAACATGTTTAACCTTGCCACATTTTGTCTGGCCTTTGTTAAACTTGTGTCTTTTAATTTTAGTTCATTTAACATGTTTTGGAGTAAGTGTGTCAGACATCCATTTTCAGGATTTCTTGCTGTGTTGAAGACCCATTGATGGCCATAACCTGTTTTCTGCTTTGGTTGGGTAGTTGTTTCTTTGACACATTCCCCATTTCCATTAATCTCAATTTAATCTAATAATCATTAGCTCAGTTGTAAACCAATGATTAAGAGTAATTGCTAATATGGTTTCGAAAACTGGATATATTTTTTTAAGGCAATGCCATTATTAGTTCGGCTCCTATAAAAAGAAGAAATTAATATGTTGTGTCATTTTAATATACATATTTTTGACTTCATTACACTTCTGTTAATATAAAGATACAGAGTCACTGTTACAAAAATGAGTTTCATCAAGTTAAAAATCTGCAGGATTTTTGTCGTTTTTTAAAAACAAAGATGTGTAAGGATTTGACAGTCTAGTTTCAAACAAGTAAACATCACACTTCAATTGAACAATATAAGAAAGATTGCAACAGAGCTATTTACAATATTTATAAATCCTGATTTTTCTTTTAAACAAAATTTGTATATATACAAATAAAAAATATGTTTAAAAATATTGGTAAAATATAAAATAACGACTTAAAAAAACACAAATAACATATAAAACAATTCACATTCATACATGTATGCACTCACAACCAATACTCTTACACCATGTGCCATTCTCTGCATTACATGTAAGTCACATAATAATAGGAATAGTGTGTTAACCACCCTTACCAATAAACATGAT